>JAQFVV010006453.1:0-535000 GCA_028023455.1 Epiperipatus broadwayi | reverse complement strand
TATTCAAATCAACTTTATCTAGGATTGTCCCTATCCTCAGACTGGTTTTGATCTATGGTTCTCTTCAGTAAGAAGCTAGGACACTAGATTCAAAAAACCAATTCAAGCTCCTCACTGAAGAGAGCCATAGCTTGAAACTGTCTGGGATAGAGACAATCCTAAATAAAGATGATTTGAATGCCTTCTCTTGTAGTAGCACCTATAAAAAAAACTTTTAAAAAAGCTTGTTTAGATCTTATTAGCATGCTCTTAATTTTACATATTTGTAAATACAAGCTATATAAATATAAATCATGTGACATCCAACTTTTTATATTATTATTTTGCTGTTGGGGATTTGGCTAAATTAAATGACTAAGCCTATTAATATATGGAGTATCTGAATTAAGTTTAAGCCCATATGATTTTTTCAGTTGGAGAGCTGACTTTTAAGACATGTAGATATCTAAATGCTTCAGATCTTCTTCACAGCTAACTAGTAGATAAATGCTTAGGTTGGGTTAGTTTTTTAATCTGGTGTCCTAGCTCCTCACTGAAGAGAGCCATATCTTGAAACTGATCTGGGAATGGAGACAATCTTAGATAAAGTTGATTTGAATGCCTTCTCTTGTAGTAGCATTTATCATAAAAAAAATTTAAAAAAACTTGTTTAGAGCTTATTAGCACACTTTTAATTTTACATATTTGTAAATACAAGCATGCCTTCTCTTGTAGTAGCATTTATCATAAAAAAAATTAAAAAAAACTTGTTTAGAGCTTATTAGCACACTTTTAATTTTACATATTTGTAAATACAAGCTATATATATATATATATATGTCATGTGACATTCGATTTTATATATATATATGTCATGTGACATTCGATATTTATATATATATATATATATATATATATATATTATAGCCTAAAATGCAGAAAAAAATGATAATGATAGATAACCATTTTACATAACCAGGTTGCATGACCAGAACCCTTCATATTCCAATTACCAACATGTTGGGCAAGCCAAAATTTATAACTTACAAAAGACAATCAATCAATGACCATCTCAAATATATATGATAGATTAAATAAAAATATTGGTTAAGCCCAGAGGGTTTCAGAATGCCATATGCCTCAAGAATAAGATAAATAAGAATAAATAAAAACAATGAATAAGCCTTATTAAAGCAAATGCATGCAACATTTAGTAAAATTTAAGAGGAGACTTCTTATGCTCACTCTTATAAAATATAACAGATCTTAAAATTCTCCACCTTCAAAACCTATTCCAATCATAACACATCTAACAATCATGAAAAGTCTAATTACTATCATGATCAAATGTATAATTAAATTATTTTTGTAAAAACAAAAACATGTCTTATTATGTTTTACTACAGTGATATTTCTTAAAACAATTTTGGTTTGAATTAAAATAATTTCTCATTTCATTAACACTCTTCTGTAATTTAATATGTGTTCTTTTAAGTAATAGTTTAATTAATGAGCTTTATTCTTCTTTTTTAATTTAGGAATATTAGACAAAGAATAAGATCCTAGTAAAAACACAGTGAGATATACTCTTATCCTTAAGATAATATCTCTCTAACTTACAATAATAATAATTTAACAATGAAAAATAAACATGATACACTGTTAATATAGAATAAAAAACTTACTAGGAAAGCATTCAGATATAATAAGGAGATACGGGATTTTATGGCCGCACAGGATACCATACGAACACATCCTACACCACTACTTTTGAAAGTAAATTAAACAATTACATCATTTAAATTTATGATAAAGAATCAAAAGCAATTTTCTTAATAAATTAAAATCATTTCAATACAAAATCAGTGATCTTTTATCAAGTGAAATTGATTAAAGCAACTCTTTTAACAATGAGAAAATAAAATAACCCATTTCTTAGATGCTTTCTTTACATTTGAGATGCCATTATAATAAAGTGACTCTCTTATCAAAAAAGATTTGTTTATATACTGTTAATATATTCAATTAAGAATAAATTTTGATACACTTTGTAATATTTAGATTTCTGAATAATATACATATGAACGATGAGAAACACTGAAAAAAAAATTAACATTAAAAACATTTATTTTTGACAATGAAGACACATATACACTTTTAATATTTTACAATATGATCAGAGTAAATTGTTTAAATACTTAATTGTATAATCCATTATGAAAAAAATATAACTATACAGTTTATAGATGCATGAATGAAAATATAATAAGTACTAAATAAAAATCGTTATTTGCTGGTTGATGAAATTTTGTCAATATTGGTATTATAATAAGTACTCAATTTTACAGCACATCCATTCCATTATGAGTGTATTTAATATCTTTCAAATATCACCAATCCAGCAGTGAAATAACTGTTTAAGGAGATTTCTGCCAAATACGTAACTTTTATTTATAAATGAAATGTTATTGGGTATACATCCTGAAGTACTGGTAAAGCACATCAACACAAGATCTACATATCCAATCAATAACAACCTACACTCTGATTAACCAAGAGCATAACTAAAAATAAGATGACATTAATCAGTACTACAAAATATATCAATTGCCAGAATAAAGTCCTGGTACTGCAATACATATCTTTATATAAAAGTACATTGTAAATAAATATGTTTTTGAGATAATAAGGCAAAGCAGGTGATGGTATGAACTCATGCATCTGAGGGCAATATGTAAGCTAGGACTTTATCTGTAAACATATAAACAATGAGAATGAATCATAAAATATACAATAAGAATAATATTTGCCTTAAATACAGCATTTTATGCTTAAGTATAAGACAAAAAATATTACAATTCATGGAAAATATGACATGACAGAAAGATACAATGCCACAATCTCTTTGAAAACAATAGCAAGATAAGAATATGCATCAAAAACAAAAGAGAGACTAAGGCCAAAATCTCTTAAATAATACAACAACAAACTGACATGCAAAGTCAATAAAGTCGATAATTATTGCCAAATATAGATTAATAAAATATGTTATGGCATAAAAATAAGCAATAGATTGTATATCAGTTTGTACTATATTTATCATTAGCATATATATTAAAATAAATAATTTCATAAAAAATGATTAAATATAAAGCTTTTAAAATACAATAATTCTTTTGAATAAATGCAACTTATAACAATTTATAAAACTATATCAAATAGCAATGCATAAAATAAAAGAAATATGTAGCATATTACAGTAGCATAAAATATTGAGACTTAAAATGATACCATAATCACTGCAAATGGCATTCTGAAATCACTGGAGATTTTGCCAACTTATTTAAATATATCAAAATTTAAACTACATGTAAAGCTTTTAACATGAACATTAAGTAATAACCTTTCACATAAACACTAGCACAAAACATATATAGGGCCATTTAACTTTCACAAAATATATTTCAAAATAAGTACAACTAAGATAATAAATCTGATTATATTGTTCATTAATATCTTCAATTGTATAGCATAAGAGAATATGCTTCTATAAAAGAATAAAAGTCAATAAATTTAACTTTATTAATTTTAGAAAAAAAATTTTTTTTTGCTTTGTTAAATTCAATATGATGATTTTCAGTGACTGAATAGCTTGCTCTCTGCCCCATGAATTTTTATAGTAAAAACATTTTTTTAAAATGTAATAGCATTTAAAATAATTTATTTTGTTAAATAAACAAATATTAACATTTTTTCTTTTCAAAATCAAAGTTTCTGAGTAATGAAATATGTATTATAATAATTTTAAAAAGTCATTCATCCTTCACATATAATTAATATACATTTTAATGATTCAATGAAATATTACGTTGGACTAAACTAAATATTTTCTTGTAGTGCATAACTAAATTTTATTAACACATTTATAAATTTCATCTATTATAAGGCAGGTTCTACAATCTGAAATATAATAGTCTATCATTTCAAAATGATAAATCCAAAGAAAACTGCCTTTCAAAATGTGTTCCTTTTTGGCAAAATATTTTTCTCTTCAATAAAACTGCTTAATAAATAATTAAAGTCTAAAGTTTTTAGCATTCTTACTATTTCCATATAGAATAAGTTTAACTTATATCATTTATTTCTAACAAGTAAATTAGAATCAATAAAAGTTCTTACAGAAAAATGATGCCTTGTGCAGAAATCTATCAAGGTAAAAATAATTTAACTATTGTTAAATATTTTGTTGATTTTTTCCATCATATTTCATTGCAATGTAAATTTCAAGTATTGAAAATTTCAGCTTAAATCTGAGCCTGGTCAAAATTATTTAGCAATTCATATTTTAACTTTTAAAATAAACAAAAATTTATTATAAGCAGTTAAAATTTAATAAAATTTAACAATTAAATGAAGAAAGAAGTAACTGAAAAACAAGTAAGCAAGTGTGTGATAGTGGGTTTACTAGTTTTATTTATAAAAGACATCATACAACTGATTTTTTAATGAATGAAATTAACATCCAGTTTACTCACTTTTGACCTGTAGTTATTAAACTCTACTAATTAATTAGTAGCCTAGAAAAAATACTAAAAATTAATTAATTTACATACCTGTCTAGACATTAATTAATTATTACAACTTTAAAATAAATTATATTTAAAAAACCAAGAATGTAATATAATAAAAACAAAACAAAATATTACATAACATATTACATTATTTCAAATATACTATTATCTTACATTATTCTTTTAAATATACTTACATTCTTTAAACCATATATTGTACAGTATAATATTATCATAATACGATGATAAATTAAAAAAGAAAATGATTATGCATTTGTTTATATTCTTTAGCTGATTTAAGCTCCCAGAACATTTTTGAATAATACTTTTTAAAACAAAGACTTTTAAAAATAATTTTTAACATTCTACTTACAAGGAAGTTAAGATAAAAATTTACAATCCATGCATTCTCACACCTTAATGCATTCTTTAATTATAAAAAATAGATAGCTTAATTAATAAAATTAATTATTTATCTTCTTCATTAACTAGTTTAAAAATTATTTAAACTAATTTTTATCACAATTATTATTCAATAAGGTCTAGTCCTTATTAACAAACTGTTTAAATAAAATAGTTTAACATTAAATATTTAAACTTGTCTTTAGATTTTAACTCTAATATTGACTTTTAACACACTAATAATTAATAGTGAGGTGATTTACTCTTAATGTTTTTACAATTAATTTACTAATATTGCAGGATAATGATATCCCTAAAACTAAGCATTTTAAAATCACACAGTTACTTATGGGTTTAAAGCATTACATATAAACAATTAAAATAATTTAGAACTATTAAAAATTATAATAGTTGCAATAAATTGGCTCAAATAATATATGAACATGAAAATATTAGGCAATAATAATGTAGGAATACTATCGAATCTTTTTTAATACTAAGCAACTATATAACTGGATATTTAGCTTTATGGACAAAGGTAAAATTAACATTATATATGTACATATATAATAGTTATGTAAAAGAAAATAATTTGATTCAGAGAAGATCTAGATGTTGGTGTATACAATGTTATGTTAGCATGACTCAATTGGTCATAGTATTACCTTAGGATACAATATTCAAGAATTTAAGAGTCCAAGTTTAATTCCCATGCTAATATTCTCACTAGTCAGGCCAGTAACACGTGAAGAAGAGAGGAGAATAATACCTTTTGAAACATTGTGCATGTACTAACCTGTATGCTATTACTAACAGTTGAGTGTAATTGGAAAATTTAAATAAAGTTGAAATTTTTCTAAATACAGTCAATACTTGATATTAGATTATGGAAATAGTTCAATATATAAATACAACTAAAATACTATTATCATAAACGTTCAGAAAAACAATATTTGTAATATGTTCATTCCATCACACATTTTTGAAACATTTAAATAATATATAAGCAAAATTTCACTTATTATTGATTGTCCATGATAAGATAAAATATCATTAGTTACCTACCAAATGGCAGATTCAAACACCAAAGTGAACCACCTCTACCAAAATCTTACTACCTCTTGTTTTACTTTATAAATAATTATAATTATTCTCATTATTAAAATTATTAATCAATTTGTTTTTAAAAAAGGCTTTTCATAATAATCTCTAATTTTTATCCAACATATTTTTTATATTTCTTCTACTTTTAAGTACATTCCCAATCCAATTTATTTTTATAAAAAAATTTTAATATTTTTTACTTACTTTCCAATACTTGTACAAAGTCTGGTATTTTTTCTTATTATTCCTAATATCCATATTTCTGTTTAATTGCGACTACACTTCAAAAATAAACTCTCAATAATCTTTTTTCAATAGATAGAAGAACATCTTTTTAGCTATAGTAATTTCTGTTCTAACTTTATTACATGTTTTGCATTAGTTAACTAACTTTTTATATATTTATGTCAAATGTTTATTCTTAATACTTTTTTCTCACCACATATTTTCTTTATTTTAATAACATATATTTACACTTCAAATCTTTAATGAGGTTTGTTATGCACATCTCCACTATCTGATAGTATGCCTATTTCCAATGTTATTTCAATTTTTAACCAAATGTTTAGTTAAATATATGTTAAATAAAACACAATATAGTTAGCAACATTAAGTTAGACTTCTTTATATATTTATCCTTTCTTAATAATATTAAACAATGCCAATAAGATTGTAGGTTGCACTGTATATACTTGACCCAATATTTATGTGTAAATAATATTTATAACTGTTTGACAATTGTTTACAGAAAATGTTACAAGACATGAATCAATCTGTATTAATGGTTGTAAATATGAAGTTAATTGTAATGAATGGAATCAGAAATTGGTTTCAATAAAAGAAAAGAAATACTGAAGCACAAATAGTAATATAAAATCTCAATGGAAAAATTATATAATAAAATAAAATGGGCTTATCTAAATAATATTATTCTATATTTAAACAGCACTTTGCATGTCTAGCAGGAAAATATTCTAAATTTATAAAGGGTTTCCCATGCTAAGCATGCTTTGGATGTTTCCATATAAATTCACAATTCTAATAATGGCAGCAGAATATTGTATGTAGTTTCTATATTGGATAGATAATATTTAAATATGCTAACAATTATGTAAGTATTTAATTTACATATTCCATTTCTTTGATAATGGTATGTATAATACTTTTTATTGATAATGTGAGAGTTTGAAATGGACAAAACTCTCCATACAGTACTGCCACACAGTGCAAGCCAGAATAATCAATTAATTCCAGAAGCTTGTGCATAAAATTCCTATCTAGTGCCTACTCAGCCAATATCCCCAGACTACTTTTTAGTTCATGGCTTTCATCAGTAAGCAGCTTTGGATCTGAGAGCACTGCACCTAGATCTTAGGATCTTATGTAACCCTCCAGCAGCCACCTTTTATCTCTACTTAATTACAAAACATAAGTCTAAAATTGAAAATACAATAATATTTTCAATCTAAGCTCATTAGCTTATATAGTCATATAGGTCTGAACTCAGTTCAGTACCCATACATTTTGGTATCTTTGATTGTTTAATAACCATAGCCACCACTAACTATCCTATTAAGCACAATTGGTATTAAACCACTAAACACCACATAATCACCATTTACTATGCTTGTTAATAACTGTTATTAAAACAGGCAAAACTCTCCATACAGTAGTGCCAAGCAAGCATAGGAAATGGTGTTCATGTGATGCTTAGTAGTTTAATACCAATCCTGCCTAATAGGATAATGGTGGCTATGGTTATTAAAGAACTAAAGACCCCAAAATGTATGGGTACTAAACTGAGTTCAGACCTATAAGACTGTATAATCTAATGAGCTTGGATTGAAAATATTGTGTTTTCAATTTTAGACTCATGGTTTTGTAGATAAGAAGAGATAAAAGGTGGCCTGCTGGATAGTTGCATTAGATCCTAATATCTAGGTATTGTGCTCTCTGATCCAAAGCTCCTTACTGATGAAACCCACAAGCTAAAAACTAGTCTGGGAATATTGGCTGAATAGGCATTAGATAGGGATTTTACTCTGGCTTGCACTGAGTGGCACTACTGTATGGAGAGTTTTGCCTGTTTTAATAACAGTTATGAGCAAACATAAGAAATGGTGATTATGTAATGTGAGAGTTATTGGTGATAAACCATGCCTCTTTAATTTTGTACTTTGTCATCTCACTCCAAGCATACTTATATAAACAACATACAATAACCTACATTATTCCTAGAACTATGAATGTGACAGTAAAGACTGAAAGCATGCTCTGCAAATAAAACAATTTATAAATTTACAATTTTTTCTTGTTAAACATACAAAATTCTATTTAAATATAGAATTGCACTTAAATTAAAAAGGAGGAAATAATTCTAGAAGTAAATAGCATTATTAAAAAAGGAAAAGAATATATAAAAAAATTAATGAATGGTTTTTTTATTTAGAGTTCATAAGAAGTTCAAGCAATAAAAGTTATAAAACCAAGCAACACCCCACTGCCTTGAATGACAGAATCTTCCACTCTATCAATTACATCAAATCATAAATAATACAATAAGAAATGTGTCTTTAACAAAAAAACTTACTTAATGTTACAAATATTTTAAGATTTTTGCATAATTTTTTTTAAAAAAAATATGTTTATTTCCAATATTGAACAAATAAGTAAATTCAGTCTAAAAATAACTTTTAAAGATCAATAGAACAAATATTAATCTCAATTTTTCTTTTTTTGTATTTTTTGTGAAATGTTCTTGTCACTTAAATTGTACCTTTACTTCATCTACCATTTCTATATCCAAACTGTTTAAAACCCTTCTATATTCTGACAGATTTCTTTGCTCTCACTTACTTTAAGTTTTCAACTTTCACTTTAATATTAAACCATTATTATTTATCAGAATATAATAAAATTGTCTTCATTTGATAGATATTTTTGTTTAGAAATTAAATAAATTTTAAAAAATCACATTTGATTTTCTCAATTATTTTAAAAATTAGATTTTAATCAAAACAAAACACTACTTTGGCATAAAATTTCAGGTGAACCAGATTCAATTTGTAAAATGAGCGAAATCTTCTTAGTTTGATATTTGTTTTAAAAATCTGAATTAATTATTTTCAATAATTAGCAAATCAATCAAATTATGCTTTAAATGTTTGCAATTTGTTAGTAATTTTTATGATATCACTAAATGTTATTACAGATTGTTTAATGATTATATTTTCTAGACTGTTGAATTTCCCACTGTTGTAATCTCCATAATGATGTTACTCAGAAGAATATAAGATTTTATATTTAAAAATAAAACATTTCTGTAAAAAATAAATATGTAATAATATATATTTTGATTTCCAATGATTATCATACAATTTCTATACAAAAATAATCATATACTTTCCACAAAATCAAGTTTTTAGACCATCATAATATTTTCTCAAAGTAATCTTGTAAAACTTGAGATTGCCAAATGTAGATAAAAACACCCATCATCACAGAGTTTAAAAAACTTTGAAGACCCATTTATTCAATTATCCTCACATCTTTTGATTTTTTTAAAATTAAAATATTAGAAAAAAATATATGTGAATTTTAAAGCTATAAAAAAAGGTTTGCAAAATTTCTCAGTAGAGGGTGAAAAAACAAATTCAATTTTTTGACATCTGCCTGACAAAATATCCTAATGAAAAACTATGATTAAGAGATTTAAAAAAAATTCCATCTACTAGTAAAATTTTCACACTTCAAAGAAGTAGAGGAATAATAAACATTAAAATAAAACCTACTGTTTATTTTCTGAATAATAAATTATGTAACAAAAATATATTATTTATTTTTCATCATAGCCTAAAATAACTGTTTTCATTTTTTATAAAACTTATATGGATTTTTTTTGTAATGAATAAGTGAATATAAATCAAAGATAGAAATTGATAATTATCACTATGGTAAATCTTCACTTAGCAATGCATTATATTTTGGGGTTAAAGTTATATTTAAAAAGCAATATATTGTAGAATTGTGTAGGTAGATACAAGATTTAAAAAAATGATTTAGGCTTGCTACATTCCCATAGTAGTCATATTATAATGAGTTGATACATGGCTTCATTTAATATTTCTATGTCTTTTTATTTTTAAAAAAATAAATATTAATAAGCATAACATACAAATGTAAATAATGGAAATAGAATTGACTAAAATATTACCCATTATAAAAGAAATAGATCAGAGTTGTTGAAATTAAAATGTACCATAAAGTTTTTAATTTTAATGTTCCTTTTAATAAAAATTCAAATTTATCGAAGCAATCTTTTTCTATCCATTTTTCTTTCTGGATTTTAGTTATTCTTGATCAATGAACATATAATAACCTATTGAGTGAAATAGATAAAGTAAGTTTTGAATGTTGTCTTCTGGAAGATGTTAAAAACAATGTTTAATAAATATTTTTTGATAATACTGACAGTGATTTATAAAGAGCTATCACAATGATACAGAATGTATTTTGCTAGGGGAGTAGATCAAGCTTCACCATCCATCAAGAAATTTATATACAGCAAGCTGAGATTTGTCAGTGGGCAGAGAAAATAATTATGCAATGACCAGCAAACTAAGTATTGGTGCTGCTATAATATGCATTCTTAGTGCTCTTTCTTAAGTTTGCCTAACATTCAACACTATAAATGAGAAAGTTCAGCCCTGGTTTAAAGAACAAAATGACACTCATTTGATAGAAATGTGCTTATTTTGACAATAAATCGGAATCATCATAACTGACTTCCTCCTAAATTTTATCTGTTGATAAATTATGAAAAATAAATCAAAAATTACTCAATACACTTTTTATGCATTCACCAACAAAAATTAAGAAATTTGAGGCTTATTAGATTGACTGAATTATGCATTTTCTAGCTAACAATAAGGAAAGTAAGGATAAATAGACTTAATTATTTATCAACAATCTGAATAAGGAAGATCAGTTATGACTGTCACATGTAGCCTAAATTTTGGTTAATAGCATATACTCATGAATTAACTTATTTTTATTTATATTTAGCTTAAATGGCTGATTAAATTTATTACAATTAGAAACAGCGCTAAAAATAAATCTTTATTTACATATGTTCAAAGTTTCATTTGTGAGTAACGTCTAGTAAATTCTAGATAATTTCGTCGGCGTCATTCATTCAGATATCGTAAACGGTGGTTTAAAGTGAGTAGTCTACCCTCACACTTTCACTTACAGTACTTAAGATTTTCCCATATATAAGCATTTGGGTTAGATTGAATAAGTGATTCATTTTATTCTTTCCTAAATACTATATCTTGTGTTGTAAGCGGAAGTATTCATTTATTATTTAACACTCGTGAAAAAGCACACAATAGCTTAAATGGCTGATTAAATTTATTACAATTAGAAACAGCGCTAAAAATAAATGTTTATCTGTTCAGGGTAATATTATCTATGCAAGTTGTTTTTTTTTTATGTGTATCATTAAAGCACCAATCAGGCATGTAAAATTTTGAGAAACATTTTAGTTTTCGGTAATAAATAGCAATTGCAATGGAAGTTATTAAAAATCATTACAATGTAAAAATGATCGTAAATGCTTTATCAATGATCATACTCTCCTTTTGGCAGAGGCCATTATTTGAGGGAGTGTATTACTGCATTATTATTATTACCAAAATCATCACCAAGGAGCCTTAACATTCCACAAATAATAAGTCCTTCTAAAAAAATGTTCATTACCACCAAAACTTAACGATACATAATAGTACTGCAAATACAGTCTTAGTTCAAATAAGCTCAAAAATTTTTCATTATTTTTGCCATAATATCCTATAAATACAATTTATACAAACCGCTTCAAACACTTTTTAGCAAAACTCTTTATTTGTACATATACATACACCTATGTTTCGACTGATCTGCAGTCTTCTTCAGAGCAAGGTTATTTTTAAAAGATCAAAATAAACTTGCTCTGAAGAAGACTGCAGGTCAGTCGAAATGTAGGTGTATGTATATGTATAAATAAAGAGTTTTGCTAAAAAGTGTTTGAAGTGGTCTGGATAAATTGTATTATTATTATTACTATGTGTAATACAATGTTGTTGAATTTTATGAAATTTTATCATTTAACCATATGGTGCAATATCATGATTGAGCTTCTTGTATCCCAAATGAATGTTCAGTGATGATGGGATTGAAGTATTTAAGATTTGACCTAGGGTTTCTGGTGACACCATGAAACCAGCTTAAATAAATAAAATGTCCAATGATGACTGATGATGAGTATGAAATATTACCATTGTTTGGCTAACATTATATGAACTAGGTTATAACTTCAGTATGTTTATCACCAATCTTTGATTGGTTTCATCAAGGACAGATCCTATTACTCTATATATATACATATATAATTAGATTAACAACTCAACACTGACTTATTGAGCACGTGAAAAAATTTCAATACAAAACACAAGATAAAGTCTTTTGTAAAGATAAGAATAGATTCTTTTATCCTTTTTACCTATATTCATTTATAAGGCACAAAGATTTTAAATTGATCACATTATTTTTTAAAGCTATATTTTAATTATTGACAGACATTCATAAATAGAAAACCCTGTATTATTAAAAAAGAAACAAAACTAATATTTTTTTCTCATACGTCATAGCATCGGCCGGGACGCAAACCCACAATTGGACGAGAACCCACAACCGTCTGCAACGAACTACTTGCTTGCAATGCGGCTGCGATGACCTCCCGGCTAACAACGCTTGACAAACAAAACTAATAATTATTAGCTGTATTTCATGATCATTTACACATAAGTCATTATAATGATCTGTAAAATCAATCCTAAACAAAGAATTTTTATAAAGCTTTATTCAAATTTTCTTTATAAGTCTCTTTGATAGAAAGAATATTCTGATAATGATCTTATACAGATAGCAACATAAAGTTCATGACATTGTAATTCCTGTAAATGATATATTTGCTCAATACTCCTCAATTTCTCAGTGTTAGTGGCTGATAATCAATAATTCAAATTTATGTGGACTGAGATATGGAGATAACAAGATACTAACTAAATAGATTACAACTTAATATACACTATTTGTATCAAGTATATTATATTAATAAAAAATCCAATCACCAAAATTAAAACAAAACAAAAAAAAACATTTAGTACATAAAGCAAAATATAGATTAAATTTAAATCCCCTCCCCCTTTTCTTTTGATCTACAAACAGATATATGTCTATTTACATATGTTTATACACCTGTTTAATAAACAATTTGAAAATTAAAAGATTAAATGTTTCAGTAAAATAATATCATTCTACAATGCACATATACATGTATGTACATATATTGAATTCAACAAATTTATTTAAATATCAAAAATATAATAAATTTCCTAAAATCAAAACATTAAATATATTTTAATCAGAAACAAAAATATCTATATGCCTGTATTATCATCATCATTATTAATTTCAACCATTATTAATTAACTGCAAGTTGAATCTCCAAATTCAACTCAACTTCTCCAATCTCTAGCCTCTCTTCTTCACATTACACCAGCGCACTTTTTTATTTCATCCATCCATATAATAGGTGGTCTCTTTCTAGATCTTTTACAATCTCTTGGAATTCAATTAATGATCTTGATTCTCCATCTATTATCATCTACTCTCTTCTAGAAATATGGCCAGCCAAAAAAGGCTCTTTGATTTCTCTTGAAGATCTTAAAGAAACTGAGCAAGGCAGTTACTTAATGTCCACTTCATACGTTCTTGTCACCACAGTTTTTATTATTATGTGATTATTTATATAGTACATGAGCATGGATGGGCTGCTCACCAACATGCTTTAGCTAGCATGGTAAGTTTATTGTCTTTTTATTTCTTTATTTAATATGAAGAAACAACATGATCTTTCTTCTCAGTTTCCTGATAGCTTTTAACTGAAATGTCAGATGAGTTTTCTTAAAAGCAGAATGAATGTGCATAAATAACAAAAAAAAAAAATGTATATATATTGTAACAGTCAGAATTGTGTACCTCACAAACACACTGCAGAATTCAAACCCCAGACATGAAACTCAACATTCTAGTAGTTGCCTCCCAGAAATCCCAAGTTCGAATCCAAAGTCTATACTCCACAGTGCCACCTATGTGATAATGCATCTGATGCTACAATAGCATAGTTTCTTGCCGGTGCCAGTGGTCAGAGAGAAGCAACAAACTCTATATTAAAATACATCATTAGGTTCGCTGATAACTATGGATGGTACAATATATATATATATAATAGGATATAGACCGAAGTAATGGTGTGGATCGCAGAAAATAAATAAGGAATATCAAAATGATTAAAATTTAAATACTCTTTATTAATTGAACATTATAAAGATAGCATTGTCTGTATAAGCCAGACCATGCCGTTAACTCATTAAAATATAGATTTGAAATAAATTTAATGAAGTGCAATTTAGATTTACATTAATGGCTTGGTAATTTATATATACTCTCTATACCTCAGGTTAATGGAAGATAATATCATAATAATGTACTTAAGTAAAAGTACAGTTAGGTGAAGAAAGGCTGATTTTAAGATATACGAGGCCTATAGTGAATATAATAAATATTTGCTTAATTCAATTTCATATTTAAATATTTGATAAAAGAACTTATATTGAATTCAAGAATGGTATGGATGAAAGCTCTCTGAGCTAGAAGCATGGAAGTGATTAAGATGCAGGCAATTAAATGAAATATTAAGCATTTATATTAAAAGAGATTGGTGGTACCAGTGGAGGTTTAATGTACAAGATGGAGTGAAATACATTGAAATCACATTGGGTTTGTAAAATAAAATGATAAATAAAATAAAGCAGATGGGGTGGTGTTTCACCATGGATCCCATGGAAGGTTTCATCACAATCAGTCCAAGTCTGGCATCATACCATGAAACTCCATGGCTTAGTGACTTAGGTATAAAATTCCCAGGTATGACTTCCTAGCGTATACACTGTCTGGAAATCGCAAGAAGGAGAGGGCATGGCCTTAGCCGTAAATCCCTGGAGAAAAACAAAGCAGGCATGAAAACAACACATATGCCTATACCAGTAACACACAATATAAAACATAAATGAATATATAGAAGGGGTAACTAAATAAGCAAGGGCACTTAACCAATTTCTAAATAATTTTAAGATGGTCCGCACATTCTTGAGCTCAACTTTTACAGTTCACAAATTATGTTATAAATACAATAAAATAAGAAATATGGAGGGGAAATGCATGATTAAATAGGGATTCATAGATTATATGTAATCATGCATTTCTTTATACTATATAGTTTACTTATTAATTTCGCGAATATCCTCATGTTATATAAAAGAATGATAAATATACCTTTCTTGAAAGACATAATTATTTAAAAGATTAATAAAATATGAAATAAAAATAGCCCTCGAATGAGCAATTTTATAAGACATTTAATAGAGGGTCAATTATACAATTTATCCACATTAATATGGTAGCACCCTAATAAAAAGGGAAAAGAAATAATTCACTTGTTCAATGACTATCTAAGCACACTACCATAATAAAAGACATAAAATAATTAGAAAGTATATAAAAATGTTAACCCAAGGATAGAGAGAAAAGCTCATGAGTGACATTACAAATATTTTAAATAGAAATTGTGCAGTTTTATAATCAAAAATACACTTAATATTTAGCTAGCATTAAAGGGAAATATAATACAAGAGCTCTTGAGTTAACTGAGGTTACCTCATATAAATTGGGCAGTCCATGCACATTTTTGTCTTCTCTGGTTGACTTTAATTGGAGGTTTTAAGAGAAGTTATACAGCATTGATCTTGATGTGGTAGCTTCTTGGGCCATGATCAAATTCAATACATTTCAGCAGCAGTGGCAGTTTACAATAGATACAGGGCATCTGATGGTATGATGTCACAGGTTAAAGAATTGTATAATTCTTTAATAATTAAACCAACCACTTACTTGAAGTATAAGAAACAAATTCTGAATAATTTTTGGCCAGAAGAGATAGGAAACTATCAAGTATCAGATCAGGCTGGGGAATCATTGTATTAAAAGAACATATACCCAGTTTTTTAAAAGACAAGTTGTCAAATTGTGAATTTTATCTGCAGGCAGAATTACCAAAATCTAGATAATTTGAATAATAAGGCATAATTTTTTATTTTGGATAGGGAAGACGGTTATCACTACAGATAGGAAACCAATTGAAGAAGTTGCTGATTTCCTGAATGCAATGGATATGAGTTATAATAATCAAAATGAAGAAAATGAGCTCCCCATGGTAAGCCAGTAACAATTGAAATATGGTAATGCATATATCAGCAGTTTTAATATTGGGAACAATAAAAGATACCAACCCTATAGGTAGAGGAAGAGAAAAAAAGAAACTCAGATAACAGTAATAGAACTAGAGTGATATATCACTCTAAGAGTCAATCTAGTCCACAAAGACAGGTTTCTACTAAGTAATCACCACCTTCATTGCCTGTTTTTTGTGCCAGTGAGATACCAACCAAACATTGAAAGTCACAGCAAATAGAAAGAGATATATCTAGACAGTGAAGAAAGTGGAATGACCAACAAGATGGAAAAATGCAGATGAAATATAAGAACTTGTCAATTTAATTTTCACTTTGGACATATTTTGGAAGATGATATTAAAGAAATATAAAAGATGGCTCATTCCCTGTCAACCCTAGATCTGTTTGAAAAACTGAAAGCAAATAATAATGAAAATGTACAATGATTTTGTAACAGAGAAGTGAATATTAAAATTATTAAAACACGAATAAAAGATTTTACCAACTTGCAGAAAGGCAAAAGGTATTAAAAAATGTAAATGAAATATATTAGAGATGATATAAAGGAATATAAATTAATTTAAATCAAGGAAATGTTCATATGTAAAGAGAAATGGAAAGTTTGACTGTCCCATGGTCTTCTTTTAAAGAGAGAGAATATGCAAATCCTGTTATAGCAATGCAAAGTCTACATGATAATATTTTGAGAATAATGTGTGGGTGTTAACTTATGCACATATATGTGTAATGAAAGAAAGAAGGAAGGAGTGAAATATTCACTTGTATAAAATTGTTATATAAATAAAGATTATTTATTTTGTAAATATGCCAGGATATATTTACCAAATTTTCCCCTTTATTAGAAGAACAGATTACTTTAAAAATTCACTTAAATTACGGTTCCAAAAATTATAGATAAAATAAAAGGGGATTGTATGCAAATGAAGTTGATAGTATGCAAATGAAGCTGGTAGTATACAAATGAGAAATTTGTTTCCCTCTTCTCTCCTTTTGTTGTTTTTGAAGAAGAGGGAAGAATTAGCTAAAAAGGTTAAACTAGAAAAGTGTGTGTTGTTTCACAATTTATATGGATTTACTAGCTGATAAAGAAGTTATAAAAATGGTTATTACATTAGGATACTTTTCAGATATGGGGGGCTAGACAAATGACCATTGGTTTCTATCCTAAGCATATTACCCAGCTCTTCATACCAACTATCTGAACTATGTAGATAAGTTACCAAAAATGTTATTTAAAGGGATGATAATACACTAATACCAAGCATAACTGTGTTCAGCACTTGTTTGATTATCAAAAAAATAAAATCATTAAGAGAAGAAAAGATATCTAAAAGAAGATAGAGAATTTAAGCACTAAAAGAATAAGATATTCTGAAAAAAAGGAAATTCAATATATTATTTTTAATATTTAAAAAGAAACAATATCAGACTATTATAGAATAAAATTATTTAAATTGAAAATATTCAAGGAATGAATTATGCTTCAATTCACATATACGTATGTATGAATAAAAGTATTACCATAAAGACTATAAAATAATTATTTTTTATATACATATAATCTTTAATAAAGAGTTAGAGAAAATAAAAGATATGGAGTTTTGATTATGATATCTGATTTGATAAGTTTATGCAAGAGTAAATCTACAAAATAAGACTATGTTTATTTTATTTACTTTTCATTGCATTTAAAAAATTTATTATTTATTAATCTTTTTGTTTGTCATTTTATATAATCCTGAAACAAGTATTGTTATAATGCCTATTTTGTGTGAGTATAAAATATGCTAATAAGAAAATATATGCTACAGATACAATTCTGAAAAAAAAATCCCCCTCACAGCTCTGAAACCATGCACACTTCTGAGTGAAAGATCTGGATATTACAGCCATAGAAACAATAAGTAATGATGTTATTATTGTAAATAACTTTAAGTAAACATTCTCATTTAAGGTTTGCCATATAGTCTTCCAATAAATAAAAATGCAAAACAAATAAAATACAACAAAGTAATTCTGACAGTTAAAGTCATCATTATTCTTCTAAATTCTATTTTATTCATACGATTTACAAATAAATGTTTCTATACTTGTCATGTATTGTTGGTGAGAATTTAAATATGAAATAGTAAAGTAATACCATTACATATTACATCAATAAAGAAATGATCTCATAAGTACCAATATAATTGGCTGAGTACTTATTAATATTGTCAAAGAATTGTTTATACCCTGGTTACCATTATAATATATATATATATATATATATATATATATCATAATTCATTTTAATTCTCAAAATCTTTTGTATGCAATTGAATGTTTAAAAAGTATTAAAAATGTTTAAGCAAAATAGCATTTACTTTCCACTGAGTAGAAAGTGGTTTTATTGTCACTGCAAATACCTTACTCTCTAACAAATTTTTGGAAAATATTACTTTGCTGAATGATTAAAAAAAAAATTTTATATTTAAATTTTTATTGGCAGTAGACATTATTGCAGAAAATAATGATATGTACATCAAAATGTAAGTCACTTTTTATTTCTATTGAAAGTATTTTTCAAAATAATAGTCAGCCTCATGTTTCAAATGTTTGACTGAATGTTCCTAACCTTCACATTTATATAGCATTTGTATAAATTAGGCATGAACAATCTATGCTCTGCATATAATCTTTTATGCTTTTTTGCATGGTGTAATTAATAATAATTTAATGTGCTTTTATGCTTTAAATTAAAACCAACTTATTCCTGTCAAGTTACTTAACGTACTTGTATATAGACTTATATGATTTTGATATATATATATTACGTTTATTTTTGTGTTAAAAGCTTAAATAGTGTGGGTATGCATAAAAATGGAAAATAGTTTATTAAAATCTAAAACAAAATTATATATATTAAATAAAAGATATATAAAAGTCGAAATTTTGCTAATAAAAAAAGGTATAATATTTTACCTACTTTAAAAAAATGAAGCTCTATGTATGACGATAAATATCATATGTGCCCACTATCTTAAAAGATTGTCTGTGCATGGTGTAAATATTACATACATATATGCACGTCTTATAATTTTTTATTTTTTTAAAAAAGCAGTTGTTTGACATTTTAAAGCTGAAAAGTTAAACTGAAATATTTATTTTAAAATAATTGTAAAATATTTTATATCTGACATTTGAAGATTTATTTGATTGAGAATTTTAATGTTTTCAACATTTTGAATAAACTTTTTGCTTTTGTGTGTGTGTAAAAGTCACCTGTGATAGTCAATAACTTTTATTCCAACAGATTCCACTTCAAGCTAAAAACTGACACATTACTTTATTTTAATATAGAAATGGATTTTACAAGTCAGAGATTAGTTACAAAGATCAATACTGTAAAAGAAACCTTGTGCATTGAAGCCAAAAACATTTTTTTTTTAAAAATATACAATCTCTAAAAGTAACAAAATCTTTTCATAATTTAAAGTAAGATGAATAATATTATTATCATTATCATCATCATCACCATTATTATAGAATAACATTTGCATAACAACTATTAAGCCAATTATCACTGGATTACGATTTTATATGTTAAGATTTAAACTTCCAAAATCTTTTATAACAAATAAAAATATTTATTGACATTATTACTTGGTTAGAATATCTATTGTCTAGCCATATTACCTTTTCTTTGGAAGATAACTAAATATTTGATATAATTGTTTATGATTTATCAAAAGTAATGAAATCTTTATTACTGTTATAATCTTAATTATTATAAAATTTTTATAATTCTATAACTTAAAGAAAAATAAGATAAATATTCAACTCAGCACCATTCCATGAGAAATGAAGGGTACTTTATATTATAATCAGCCCATTGGCACTTCCCTGGTCAACACAGTTAATAAAAGTCAGACACCCGTTTACTGACCAATATGAGTCATATGATACATTATTAGCATTTATGTGCAATTGCTTTGATCCATTCAAATTATAGATTAAATAATACTCAAGTTTAAATTTCTTTGAATCATCTTCTTCATATCTAAACTAACTAATTATTCAATATTAATTAGTAAATGATAAAACTATGCAAATCTTTACCATCAATAATTGAAATGTTCGGGAAATAATGATTTATACTCCATTATTTCTATTAGAGAGACTGGTGATAATTCTAGATGACTATCTAATATTGGTCAGTAAATAGATGTCTAGATATTGTTATCTAGAGAGCAAACCAATTATGACAACTGCTCACAGTCTCACCTCTAAAAATTGACAATAATAATTTTTCTTTCACTCTTTTTCTGCAAGAGGCTACTGAAGATATTTTTGACCTGTGGTGAACCCTTTTAAGACTGTTAGACCATTTCATATATAATGGCCAGCTAGGTTGGTGGTGGATCAGTTACCTAAATGGTATTAAATTTATCTTATATGTCAACATATAGACAATTGTTTTTACATTTATTACGTAAGTACATGAAGCATTGAGTAAATATGCTTTGACTTATCTATTTTATTTACGCATTGTAAGGGTTAAAACAGATTGATTTACATTGAATAGGATATAAATTATTTGCCCAAAATTTTTTTATGTAGTATTAAAAAATTTGATATGTTAGTCATTGTTATATAACGATTTTTTAAGTCATTTATGTATAAATGACATGAAAAAAAAACACCTGCATAACGGATCATGTCTGTTTTTTATTTTTGTTGATAGTATTTTAAATGTGTTATATATATATAGGAGCAAATCAGTGTGGATTAAAGTTAAATGAAATATTTTTTTTTAAAATGAAAGAATGTGTTGTTAATAGGTTAAATTAGTTTTTTATTCACATTTTTTGAATTGATAATAATAATAGAATAACTTTATTGCAAAGGTGTATCCAAATAATTTGAATTCCGGAAATGAGAGAAGCGAGTATGATCCATGAACTTTAAGCTCTAAAATCTGCCATTCTACAATTATCCCCAAACCACAAAAATATTTTTAAATTAAAAATACATATCAAATGTTTTATATATCTTTTCATTTCTGTAAAAAGTAACGACATCCGTAATTCTTTTGCAAACATAATCACAGTCAGGAAAAAGAATATTTATTCAATAATAAATCAAACAAAAACATTGTTTTTAACCTAAAAAAAAAAGTAAGACTGATTTTAAATGATTTATAAACAAAAACTGTGCAAAAATATGGTGGTTTTTTTTTTTTTCATATATCATAGCATCAGCCGGGACGCGAACCCACAACCGTCTGCAACCAACTACTTGCAAGGCAGCTGCGATGACCTCTCGGCTAACAATGCTTGACTGTGTTTCTTTATCAAATATACTTTTGTAGGCAATTCTCTTGATATTAAAAGTTTGTTTTTTCTTTTCAATTAAAAATATCGCCTTGCTTTCTGCCCCTCCCCCTGCCTTCAATTAGTAGACTATTGAATAATTCAAAATAATTTATCCCTGTACTGTTTACAAAATTAAATGTCCCCCAAAGATGAGCCAGATCATAGCTTTATATTTTTTGAGCACCAAAAGGAGGACACCAATTTGTCCACTTCTAGGCAACCATTCAATACACTGAACGAAATAATTCAAAGTGAAAAATAAGAGAGGCTTGCTATATAGCCAATAATACGAATGCCATCAACCATAAAGACTTATTCTTTGTCATTCCAAAAAAATGGATGCTCTAATTTAAATATTTAACATAGAATTTAAATAAAATTTTAATATCTTCAAATATATATACAAACGCACTCATTTCTCCATTATGATTACAATTAATCTTGCTATGAATATGAGAACGCCATTCCCGAAAGCGCTAAGACGTATTTAATTTATAGAAACAACAAGCTTAGTGATTTAGTTGTATTTATATAATGGACTATTTCCGTCATCTAATAGAAGTATTGAATGTCTTCAGAAAAAATTTATTCCAAATACATTTAATTGTTAGTAATAATACACAATTACTTATTACATTTATTAATTTTTACATTTTCATTTACCATTGTCAAACTCTCTCCACTCACAACTTTGATGCCATCCATTTCAGATAAATACACTAATGATTATTACTAATCATTTTTGAAACTAGAGATTATCTCTAGCACAGATGTAAACTTTAAACCTCAATTAAAGATTAATATATCTGATTTTTTACATTTTACACACAAGGAGTTATTAATTTTTAATTGAAATATCTTATAATTCCCAAAAGAACAAAAATGTTTTAATTATGCTCTCTTAAATTAACAATCAAGGAGAAGGCAGAGCTCATCAAGCTTGCTAACTGCTATGTGGTAAGAGTTGGACCCATTTCCCAATTTTAGTTTACTTACTTACTAAAAAGAGCTAAATATATATTTATTGAGCAATAGAGTTGTATTTTACCAGTTCTTACTTTTGGATATTTATATGTAACAAAAAACAACATGAAGACTTGAGATTACTAAATGTAGTATGGCGAGGTGAATAAGCATTAGGAATAACAAGAAGGAATCTGAAGCAAAATATTTGGGTGAGAGAACAACAGTCATTCTGAAAGAATTATGAGACTAAAAAGAAGCTGAGTTACAAGTGGACAATTGAAATTTTAAAGTAGATCCCAAAAGATTTTAAAAAAATTTAGAAAGTGACCCCATGTGAGATAAAGTTTGTTATTATGATGTGGAGAAGATAGGCTGTGGATTGGAGAAAACTGGACTTAACTTTGAGTCTTTCATTCTGCATTTAGTCAATATGTGTTTAAAATGCTGTTATGATTGGATGGAGAACTGACTTCACTATGTGCCAATTACCTGGAAAAAAATACCTAAATTTGTTGAAAAATATTTCACATTTAATTGGCTTGGACCGTATACCAGTTATAGATATGGCAGCCAAATGCACTACTATTACATCATGTATATATTTATGAATGCAAAGGTAAAAACAATATCCTCCATTTTTGTTTAAATGGGAGAAGGCGAATAGGGTGTTTTTACTGTTACAATTTTAAAGATATGAAATATTGTGCAAGAAAACTATTCTTCACACAGACGCTACTGAATAGACATTTATTAAAGGCCTAGCGATTAGCATAGCCGCCTTTCAAGCAGCCGGCCCGGGTTCGCTTCCCGGTCAACGCTTTGACATATAAAAAAAAAGTTATTAATAATTGGGGAAAATATTGCAGAATAATTTGCAATTTATATTAGACTGAATCTATTTTCTGGTCCTTACAGCGCTCAAACTCTTTATTAACTCCCGACTAATAAAACTATTCTATTTTCATTGTAGAGCCACTGCACACTGTAAGCATGTAACCTATAATAAGATAGAGGTTAAATGATATCTATGTGTATCTTCTTAAAGTGTGAATAAAGTTGTTATTTGAAATTAAAACTATTCAATAGTCTTCCTAACGAGCGAATCAATGACGAGACCAAATAAAATAAATTCATATTTACAGAATATATTCTTTAAAGGGGGGGGGGGGTTCGTTTATTATTTTTATTTTTTAATTAAAAGTACATTAATCTATATTATTTTCAATTATTTATTTTTATTATGTTGTCTGCAGTAATATATATATATTACCAGATAGGTAATTGCAATTTACTTTTTTTTCGAAAAAAATTTGCTTCATTTTTAAAAATAAAATTCAATTAAGATTACTTTTTTAAAATAAAATAAAAAACAATTAAAAAGCAAATTTTTCTCTTTTTGACATATTTGCTTAGAACATCATATAATTAATTAAAAAAACTTTTTTTTGAATAAAAATCTCATTAAAAAAATAAATTCCGTAACACTTCTTAAACATCTTCTTCCTTTTTAAATCTTTACTTTACATTGAATTTATATGCAAGAGATTATCACATGGGCCATTGATAAGTACTGGTACAGCATGAAGTGCATCATTGGGGTTATTTATCTTTCGTATGATTAGAGCTTATGTGGTAACATTGAAATTATAGATAATTATTTAATGTGATTGTGCTTAATAATAAACAAAAGTTCTGGACTAAAAACAATATAATTTCTAATCTGAAAATGATTATTAATAATCATTAAGGCATTTACCTAGAAATAATAATGTCATAGATGTGTATGCAGCAAATTTGTTCACCTGCATAATGAATTGTAATAATTTGTTATTGATAAAATACTGAGCAAAGATAGTAAAGACGTTAGAATTTAGGATCTGAGCCAATTGATGAGTTCTGGTTTACCATGAAATGCATATTGGGGGTTATTTGCCTTTTTCAGATGTTTTTAATCATGTTATTGGATTATATATATATATAATAAAATTAAAGATATAAATAAAGATTTTGTTAGTGTTCTCTGTCATTGTGGAGGTAACTTATATCTTACCCATTCATTAACTTACATACTTAAGTTTTAACATATGAAAATGTGTTGATATGTGAAAAAATAAAATATTTATTTATTATTTAAATACAAGTATAGTATATGTACTTAAACTAGATATAATTAGAGGGGATTTTAACCCAGATTTTAAAGTCCCCTTCAGTCATCCAATCAATTTTATACAACTGATACACATGACCACATGCATGTGAAAAAGGTAAATAATTTCCAATATACATATTTTGTGCTGAACCAATACTCATCCTTTAGGCCAGATCATCATCTCCCCCATATATATATATATATAATCAGTGCTTTGTTTATATTAACATAGAAAATTTTCAAACTTTAATGGACCCAACTGGCAAGTGCTTGTTCAGCATGAAATATGTATATTACATTTTATTTATCTTTTTCACATGTATGTCATCATGTTTATTTATTAATATATGTGAATTGAATAAAGATTAATCAATAAGTAAAACGAAAAAGTGGATTAAGAAGTATTATGGATTATTTATAAAAACTGGATTAAATTTAGAAAAAAAATGAATTTTGGATTTGGAATTTTAAATTTAAGTTTATAAAAATATATATTTAATAAGTCATGTGATATATGACTTGATTTTTTTTTTTAGTAATATTCAATAAAATGTAACATTTATTTAAAATTTATAAAATAAAGAAAATAATATTAGTTTTATTAAAAAGAAGCATTATTAACCCAAATTATTCCTATAGGGTCTTGTACAGAGTATTCACAAATAACATAAATATCTTCTGTTATTGATAAAACAACCAAGTTCGAAAATGTTAATAAGGTAATTCTCAACTCATATTCCCCAAAAATTGTTTAAATAATTTTACAAATAATGCCCCCTTTTTTATAACAAACAGATTGGTATTGGTAAAAGAAAGGTTAGATGCAAGTTCATTTAATTGATTCTTTGGCAATCTGGCTTGAAAATTATGGTAGTATTTTTAAATTCGGTTGTTCTATAAATAGATTTACATTATTAATGTTACATATTTGATAAGCCATCATTTATTTATGAGCTTGTTAAAATTATTAGAATTGCAAAGTTTCTTAAACTTTTTGAGTCCATGGAATCCCCACAGAGTGGATAAAAATTGCATAACCCAATGATATAAAAGATTTTAAAACAAGAGAAATAGACTAAAATGGTGTTTTATATTAGAGATCTTTAAAATTAGAATTATAGATATTACTAGTGATCACAAGTCAATTGTATACTCTGGAATGTAAAGTCCTAAATTAAATTCTAGATCTGGTAATCATACAAAAATATTTTATAAGCTCTTAAAAATTAAAATCCTATATTCAAGCTGTTTCTATATTTGTTTTTTTGTTAATGGATTCAATAAAAAAAGTTTTCTCACATAAAAAATGTAATTGAAAATCATAGGACCATTTTTAAAACTTTTGCACTTTTTACACATAACCATTAATAAATCAATTCCAAATTTTGACAGTTCTGTATTTTTAATTTTGATTTCGATGTATAATCTCTTGTTATATCTATTTGCTGTTTTTTTGCCTTCTGTTAAAAATTATTTAAGTTTTAAAAATGAATTTTCAATCTGAAGTCTGTCTTCATATTCAATTGTGAAACACTCTGTTGATGTTTACAAATATAAAGGTTGCAAACTGAATTATTTTAGCTATAATTTGATACTGAAAACCACTAAAGTTTTCAAAAAATTACACATCACCATTACCTACACAGTCAGCTTATGTTGAAATCTATTCATCTTATCTAATACTTTGAAATTTATGAAACCTATCACAGAAGTACTTTGTGTTGAAGAATTAAACACATTTAGATATATGTAATATATCATAAAGGTATGCCATTTTTTCACCCTAATATTGATTCTTTTTATAAAAAGTTTAGGAAAATGTCTGGATTGAAAGAGGCCAACTTTGTGCAACTTGACAAAAAAAAAACCTTTCCATGAGAGAATCAATGCATTTCAGTGTGTAGCAATGAAATTTCAGAAAACTTTTTATACTTTCACATAATAAATTGAAGACTTTTGCATTTAGTGATCATGTTTTGGACATTTATACATGTACTGATTTGAGATCTCAAAGCATAGTTTCATTGCTAGTCTTTAACAATGAAGATGACATGGATGCTTTTAACACTGAATTGTTTCTTATTTATTTTTTCAAGACCAGAAAGTTTCTTATCACAGACAAAGCTCCTCTAGTGCAAATATTTGAACAAAACATTTATGGAATTTCTTTCATAAATGAATTGATTAAATTAAATATTATTCCTCCTGTAGTGTGACTCTCCAAAGGCTTGCAGGTTAATAAAATTTCTTCAATGTTGTCTTCACAAATACAATGCACAAGCACAGGCAGAACTATCAAACCAGACATGTCTGTTGATGCAAGCCTTTGAAAAGAGAATGTTGAGTTCATTTTAAGCTGCCTTGTGAATTTGTATTCAGAAATGCTATCATGTCCTAAATATATCTTGAACCTGTATCATTAGAGAGTGACAGGTTCTCAATATTTTAATATACTTTTTATCTACCATGCATTCTATCAATTCTTATACACAAGGGTTTAATAAGACTTCTGCATTAGTATTTGCTTCACCTGTTTTTTTCTAAATCCTGTAAAGCACTTATATTTTTGAGACAAATGAATACAATGTATCTTTCCTTTTATTCAATTCCAAAACTTATTTTTCAAACAAACTCTTAATTGATAAGTGCAGTATGAGAAAATATTTAAAATCTCTATCCAGAACCTTCCCATCTTCAAACCAACTGGTTTCCATCTTATGGCTCATGTCAGTGGAGAGCTAGAATATTCGGACACTAGATCTAAAATATCAACTCAAAACCCAGCACTTATTTCGTACACAATATTTAAGTAGAAACTCTGAAATTTTCAGACATGAAAATGTTTTTAAATCCAGCTATCTAACTTAAATAGCTATATGGGACTGAACTAAATTCAGATGTACCATATTTTAATAGCCTCAGCATAGACTTGCTTTGTTGATTATTATATTTTACCTTTAAGGCTTTGGCTATGCTGAGTCTATTAAAATATGGTAGATATGAATTTATTTCAGTCTCATATAGCTATTTAAATTAGATAGCTGGATTTAAAGACATTTTCATGTCCAAAAATTTCAGAGTTTCTACTTAAATATTACGTATGAAATAAGTGCTGGATTTTGACTTGATATTTTAGATCTAGTGTCTGAATATTCTAGTTCTCCACTGACGTCAGCATAAGCTTAAAACCAGTTGGTCTGGAGATGGGAAGGTTCTGGATAGAGATTTTAAATATTTTCTCATATTGCACTTATCAATTAAGAGCTTGTTCGAGCTATTGGTACGCTCTCTGTATTACATTTTTGTAAATTCAAGCGTATAAAAGTAATGTCATGTTATATATTACTTGCTTTTTTGATTATTAAAACTTATTTTTGAATAGTTTCATTTAATTTTTTTAAAATTGGAATGTATTGTTTCTAAATGATGTTTTGACTTAACTGGATATAAGTTAGGATTGCTTAAAACTTTTCCATATTCAACACATCGTCCATTTGAATTATCATCTGTCCATTTAAAACATTATAGTCAGTTAAAGTTTTATAATATTAATTTTTTTTACTGTTTCCATCTCGTTTTGATGATGTTTTGAAAATGAATTTATTAAAAACTCATACACATGTTTATCATAAATGTTTATTGTCGCTATTATATTTTTAGATTTTGCATACAAATAAAATATTACTTAATAAGTGCTAGCAGAAGATCCTCTTCAGAAATCTGTCAAAATTTTATGTTTTATAGCCGAATGAACTAATAAAATAAAAATTATGTATGCTGTGCATTTACAACAAACTGTTTAAAGTAATTTTAATTAATCTTATAAATACAACCCATTAACAATATTTTAATGAAGTTAATTTTAATAATTAACATAATTTGCATAATTTATGTAATTTTTAAAAATTCAAATAATTTGCAACGGTAATTAAAAAGTTGTCACATTTTATAATATACGTTAGCTTTAACGTACAATCAATATTTACTCAAAACCAGGATAGCATTTTTAAAACAATGTTTGTTGCTAGTAATGGTCTATTTCAAGATAAAGACTTCTTTTATAACTATTACTCTAAGCTATATTTTGCCCATAATAATTCAAGTATTTCTTTTAATAAAGATCAAACTCTATTTTATCCCCTAGTACTGCTATTTATTGGAAACTTCATGAAACAACAAATAATATAGACATTGTGCTCATCAAATCCAAGTCATTGCAATCATATCTATATCCCTAGAATAGATTTAGCTTATGAATATCACCAGTGAGAAGTTTGAATCTGAATCTAGTTGTACTTATATATCATTTAGATGTAATGCATCTTTCATCTAGCAGTCTCTTTAACTCTTTTTCTTATTATCAAGCAATCAGCCTGAATTCAAAATATCTTAATGTTATTAATTTATTGCAATTTGATGTGAAAGATTTTGAAGATATGGAATTATCCTGTTTTACATCTTTCTTAAAATGAATCTTCTTAATATCACTCTGTAATCTAATGACTTTTGTTACACTTTAATAAATATTCTTCAGAATGTAGCAATATCTTAGGCCTATATCTTGATTGTCTACTGTGTAAATGCTGATAGAATCAAATGCATCTTTATAAACTATAAATACAAAGTACAGTGGTAACTCTTCTTTAATATTTGGATGTGGGTGACTGTATTAAAACTATCTTTGGTGGGTTTGAATTCATAGTTCACTGTAAATGAGTTGTAATTATTTTGGTAAACATCTTGTAGAAGAATAATAGGAGATGGAAAGGTCTGCAATTTCTAATATCTTGCTCTTCACATTTCCTCGTATGCCATTATTATTTAGACATTACATATATAGCTCTTCCCAATTTTTCTATTTCTTCACCTGCTTATTTTAAAACATAATAATTCCATCAGTTCATTGAGATTTTTTATTACCTTTATTTCATGTCTCACTTCTTTTAAAGACATTCCAATAATAAGGAAGACTTTTGCTTTTAATTGTGATTTAGTTTTTTATATAATTTTTTCACACTTCAGGATATCATTTCTTTTATTAGCTATATTTCTATCATTTTCTCATTATCTAAATAAATTTCTTTCCAATTTTAACACATAACTTGATACTAAACCATTAAGCATCACATGATCACATTTCCTATACTAGCACATTAATTGTTGATAAACAGAGCAAAACTCTCCATACAGTATTGCCACCTGTGCTAAACAGAGTAATCAATGGATGCCAGAAGGCTTGTGCATAAAATCCCTATCTAATGCCTGCAGTGCTCTCAGATCCAAAGATCCTCACTGACAAAGGCCACAAGCCAGAAACTAGTCTGGGGATATTGGATGAGTAGGCATTAGATAGGGATTTTATGCACAAGCCTTCTGGCATCCATTGATTACTCTGTTTAGCACAGGTGACAATACTGTATGGAGAGTTTTGCTCTGTTTATAACCTGATACTATTAAGATTTTTGTTCTTCACTTAAGATTTTTATGACAATTCACTTATATTTTCTTACGCCATCTTTCTATTCTTTTTAATGGATTTTTAAATATCACTATATTTTTCTTTTTTCATATTCCATCTGACTCAAAGATTTACATGCATTTTTTTTTTTTTGCTTTACCTACTATCTGTATAGAATTTTTTAGCAGAAAGTCAGTTATCTTCTTATGGACTTCATTCACATCTCAGTCATTTTTAATCGTACCTTTTCAGTAAAATATATTTTACATATCACTAAGCAATGAATGATCTCTTCCTGTATTGAATGTATTAAACACAATGCAGACTTGAAATACATATTTTGTGTTAGTCAAAATATAAACAAATTGAGTTATATCTTTATTTTAATATTCTACTGTTCATTTTCAATGAAATGCAGGGCTGATGAGTTGTGGGGTCAAGTGGATTGAAACCTGTCTATTAAAGTATGAAGATGGGCTATCTTAATATAAGCTGAGTATTGATTGTATATATGTGTGGAGATGATAATCTGGACCAACTGATGAGTGCTGGTTTAGCATGAAATACATATATTGGTGATTATTTATCTTTTCGATGTGTGTGATCAAGGGTGTCAGCAGTATGAAATGGTGTAGATAGTTGAGAGTCATATGAAAGTCTGAGTTCAAACCTACTATATATTACATATTGAAGTGCATGTATGAAAAATCCTGTAATGAAGAAAAAAATTCATATGTTCATTTTCGCTTAACATTTTACTCAAAGAAGAATTTCATAATACATAAGTTTTTTTACACATAAATTTTACCTGTATCTTCTCTCTTTGTCTATAATCAAATTTATTGAGAACATTTTTTATCTTTAAATCATTGTTCAATTATAAAATTAAATTCTCTCATAAAAACTTTACAATAATGTTTGTTCTGATCAAAGGCCTTCTGTGCGTCTCTACATTGGTATTTTTCATTAAGATGAATAACTAACTTTACCACTTTATCTGATATATTATTAGCTTCCATGCTATAATCATTTTTTTTCTTTATTATGAATTACATTTCACTACCCAGCATTTATATCTTTGTAGAAAAATATACACCCACTTTTTAAATCAAGTGTTCCATTTAATATTAAGCAATTCTTCTAATTCATACAATCTTACTTTATTGGAAAGGGATTTGTAGTAATATTTAAATATAAGAATCAACATCAAATAATAGCTTGCCATTACTCAAAAAAATGAGAATCATTTATGTTTGTCTTTATAAATGATAATCAGCATTCACTTATACATTAGGTCTTCAAGTAAACCAAACTCTAGTTAAAAATTATTAAACATCACATGACCACCACTTCTTATGCCTTCTGGCATCCATTGATTACTCTAGCTTGCTGTGTGTGGCGATAAGTATAGTGAGTTTTTCCTGTTTTAACATCAGTTAAAACATCTGAGATAAAAATAAAAAAACTATGGTATTGTTTTAGCTTTAAACTCAATGCTGATGCATGATGGGAAGTATCTATGTATATAATCCCTTAGTAATAATAATTGCAGTAATAAAATAAATGGAATAGACCTTAAAAGTTTGCTTTAATCATTTTCAAAACCACAAAAAAATACTTCTTTAAATTATAGAAAACTTCTTTTGTAGAGTAATTGAAATATATAGTTATATATACATAAACATTAAAAGCCTAAAATCTAGCCAAAGAAAATAAACACTAAAATCAACCAATGATTTCTTTGCTACAAGAAGACCTCAAGTGTAAAGGACTAAAGACAACAATTTTATACTAAATATTACTCACAATTTCACTTACATTCTATTCACTCTTAATATAAATAAGTTATTTGCTTCAGATAAAGATTTTTTAAATTATTCTTTTTATTTTATTTCTTTCAAAAAGTCAACCTTAGCCTCATCAAAACTAATAAGGTTAGAAATAAATATCTGGGTACTGCTTTATATATACATGAAAAAATACAAGCCACACTATTAGTTTTGATGAGACTAAAGTTTCCTTCTTTGAAAAAAAAAATGAAATGAAAAGAAGAATTAAAACATCTTTATTATTAAAAAATTAATATTCTGAAGCAATTAACTTATTTAAAAATTCTTTTAATATTAAGGATGTGTGTGATATAAGTGGAATTGCAGGTAATATTTAATATAAATTTATCTTTTAGTCCTTTACACTTGAAAAGTCTGCTTGTAGCAATGAATCCATTGGTTGTGTTTTAGAGTTTTTTTTTGTCTAGTTAGTTTTAGTTATGAATTTTGGGGTAATTTTGATATATATATATTGTCTATACTAAACTTGTGTAATTAGAAGGGACTTGAACTCAGACTTCAAGCTCCCTACTGCTATCCATTTTATTGTATACAAGTGATATATATTACTATATACATGTATAAAAGATAAATAATCTCCAATATATGTATTTTGTGTTAAACCAGCAGTCTTCAGTTGGTTCAGACGACCATCTCCACACATATGTACAATACCTATTTTGGAGATCATTTATTCATTTCACACGTATGTGTGAACATGTGTATCAGTTGTATAATATGGAGTGGATAGCTATAGGAGCTTGAAAGTCTTAAGTTATTTTTAATATATATATATATACTGTAACTGACAGAATTGTGCAACCCACATTAAAATCACCTGAGAGCAATCTACATGTGCATTCCACAATGACATCACAGATTTTTTTACTTTTTCAGGCTGCTAAGATCAGGAAGAAACGAGTGAGTCTTATCCACTCTCTTTAAATTATTGATTGTGAATAATGATAAAATTCTAACAAAAGAATAAAACATACAAATTATTCATGTATATACATTAGAAATTAACACACACACAATTGGCGTAACTTTACTTACTTGACTTATTACTTTTGACAAATTCACTTATGCGACATAAACATTTATAAATCCTATTATTATTTTATTTTTATGTAATAATTTAGATTATGCACAGACATTGTAGATGGTAGTATAAAGCTTAACCACTTTTAAACAATTAATATTTGATAATATTTAGAATATTAAAATTACAACAGGCAAACTCACTATACATATTGCCACACACAGCAAGCTAGAGTAATCAATGGATGCCAGAAGGCTTGTGCATAAAATCCCCTCCTGTTGCCTATTCATCCAATATCCCCAGACTAGTTTCTGGCTTGTGGCCTTCGTCAGTGAGGAGCCTTGGATCTGAGAACACTGAATAGATCACAATCTATTACATAGACTCCTAATCACTCACACATTTTATTAACATCATTCTAAGATTAGCTGAAAAATGATGATAATATTATAAACCAAAATAAATAACTTATGAACGATTTAGTTAATTGACTGCTGTGATCAACATCAGGCCATGATATTGGTAAGTAATTATGATAATAAAATAATTGTAACATACAGGGAATAACATCTGTATGACAATACTTTATGAACAAAAATAAATACATGTATAAAGTATACTCAAATGGTAGGAATTAACTTTTACTGCATACTATTGCTTAGAGCATATGGTATAGCTTGTATGAATTACTGGCAGTCACAAATGTATTGCAGCAAGGCATGTGTGAAGATAAAGCATATAAATAATCTATGGTAAGAAATTGTTATCTACTGCGCATCACCACACTAAACAAATAATAAAAATAAGAGGCCAACAATCTGCAAATGGTTTTACAATCATTTATCACTAAAGCATTACATAAGAATGAGTTTCATATATAACTAGCATAACCTAAATTGACTGCTGACAGCAATTTATTTCTACCAGTTATATTTCCTCAAAACAAAAGGATAGTTTGCTCAAACTGAAATCTATTCATACAAATAAATACAACCTTAATCCAGCCTGTCTATGCAACATGATTAAACTTCATTCTTAATTTACTAATTTGCAGATTTAACATTTTTTTTATTTAAATAAAATGGAATTGACTAGCTTAATTTACATACAAATCATTACTAGTATGGCCAAAGATTGTTAAATTATATTTTAACTGATTTAGATAAACTTATTACTTTAAGAGATGGCATTTATAAAGAAAACGATACAACAATATCTTGCCACCCATGCTCATACACAGATTAAAGAAATAATTATTTACTAACATATTTTCACTAGATAGGAGATAAATAATAATTAACTAGAGATTCACTAAAAATTCATATCTATTATTTCAGCATATATCACATTCACTCTCTTAGTGGTTTATTTTGCAGAGATTATCTTTTGAACCATAGCCATGGTGGATAAAGGTTTAAATCATGATTTCAATTTAATTACGATGCTTCAGCAGTATTTATTTTTGGCTTAACAGCTGATTTCTTCCTGTAGTTTTAGAAATCCGATAAGGTTAACACATCATAGACAGATGTTCAGGTAGTTTCTCCATTAGTTGATAGCTTTTACTCCTGGACTTGGCAATGGATTTCCAGCTTGTGCTCTGCCATTTGACAGAACAAAGCAAGTGATGGCTTTTCTACTCCTGCATGACTTCAAACTAAACAAACAAATATAATTATGATTTTCTAACTGTGAATAGCAAAATAATTAAGGCACACAGTGGAATAATATAGCAATAGCTGTGTGAGAATAATAATAATCCCAAATAGCAGAATCACAGAATAACAGAAGAATAATAATCGTTAATCACTAGGGATAGATTATTAGTAAACTTCAGATCCATCACTCATCTTTTTGTTCCTTTAATCAATTGGCTATAGATAACACCAGAAACTCCATTGTGGTCCATGGTTTATTTGACCAATATCTTATTTGCAGATGTTTGTATTTTTGACCTGGATTTACAAAATAACAGCCTGTTTTTAGCTACATTATATCAGATATTTATCTCCTTAAAAAGTTAATTAACCTTTGTGCCGAACCTTACGAGTTGACTCGCATCCGCTTGACGTCACTCGAATTTCGTCATTTATAATGCTATGCTTAAGATTTTACCATCATTGGAAAGGTTTTAAAAAGTTCTGTAAGATGCTGCCCTCTCTTGAATTATTTTACAAGTAAAAAAATCAATAAAACTGCCAGTAAAGCTTTAACAAAGAAATAAGTTTCATGAAGATTGGCTCTTGGCCATCAAGGACATTTTTATTAGTTGTCAATGACAAAGAAAACCACCTAATCAAAGAAAAATGCTACGAAAATGATAAACAAATGTTTTAGACCATTTCAAAAGTATTTTTTGACAAATTATAAATTATTTTCATAAAATATGCTAAAAATAAACTAAAAATAAAATTATTTTAGAAAAATATTTAAGATTTTAGCAAAAAAGTATTTACTTTTCCATAACATAAAACTGTCAAAGAAATAATTTATGTCAGCAACTCTTTTTAATTGGTTACTAACTTTTGTTTTTAAATTTGCCACTATCGAATATTTTTTAATAAATAAATTAATATATATATATGTGCCCTGCGCACAGGTAATGAAGCTATTAATAAATTGTCAAAATTTTTACTGCCAAGCGCTTTCGGGACAGTCTACAGTCCCATATTCATGGCGAGTTATTCTGTTAATAACTGTAAAACTATGCAAATTTTATGCAAATTTATATGCCGATGTTACGTGGACCATTTACGAGATAGGGAATAGCAGGCCTCTCTTCTGTTGATTGCCAATGGGTCAGCCGCAATGAAGTAAGATTCCCTAACTTTACGTTTGGTGTCATTTGTTTCAGAGCAAACGACACTGGCTGTGGTAGGTAATAAAGCATGTCCAGAGTTTCTCTCATGTTCGACAAAAATCGATTTACCTTCATACTTTGTTTTGGTTTTATTGTAAAGGTATCGGTGTTGAGCTACTCTGGTGGCAATGTTAGTTTTGGTCTCTTCGCAATAGCCTCCATAATAATACCAAGCTTACTTTTACTACTACTTGGGAAAATCAAGACAAACAGGTTAAATACCTTGGCATATGTGTTAGCAAAAATATAGATAAGCTGGACTACCAAATGGTAGTCAAACCTTTGGAAGTAAGAGGCTTGACAAACCCTAATTCTTACGCGCCGCACTCACACAAACTTGCATCCCTCTCTTCATTCATGTTTAGGAACCATAACTTGTGAAAATATGAGGCAGATAAAAAAAAATCTCATCATTTATATAACTGATTTAAAGAAAATAGAACACACTTATTCATCCATCAACAGAAAAGTCAACAAATTTTTCTATAAAATAAACCACAAGAAAGAAAACAAACCAAGAATCTTAATCCCATACGTTCACTCTACAGCTAAAAGCCTTATTAATCAACTATCATGTGACTTTGAAGTCACCTTCTGTTCACCTCCCAACACCAATAGACTGATAAATAATACCAAAGACAGGATCAAACCTGAACTCACCCCTCAAATTGTGTACAAAATTACCTGCCCCCAAAGAAATTGTATAGCAACATATTATGGAGAGACCAAAACTAACATTGCCACCAGAGTAGCTCAACACCGATACCTTTACAATAAAAGCAAAACAAAGTATGAAGGTAATTCGATTTTTGTTGAACATGAGAGAAACTCTGGACATGCTTTTCTACCTACCACAGCCAATGTCGTTTGCTCTGAAACAAACGACACCAAACGTAAAGTTAGGGAAGCTTACTTCATTGCGGCTGACCCATCGGCAATCAACAGAAGAGAAGCCTGCTATTCCCTATCTTGTAAATAGTCCATGTAACATCTGCACATAAATTTGCATAAAATTTGCATAGTTTTACAGTTATTAACAGAATAACTCGCCATGAATATGGGACTGTAGACTGTCCCGAAAGCGCTTGGCAGTAAAAATTTTGACAATTTATTAATAGCTTCATTACCTGTGCGCAGAGCACATATATATATATTAATTTATTTAAGCGTTAATGAAGTAAAATCTTAACTATTTTAATAAATAAATAGAAATTTACTTTTGAAAAAACTTTCATTCACTTTGATAACCTGACAAATTATTAATATACATTTTACAAACGAAAGTCAAGTGAATATAATATTAAAAGACAAACATAATTTGAGGCTTGAGTGTGATTTTGACCAATTAAAAGTTTACACTTTTACCTTACTAGTCCAATAAAATATTGGCCATCACAAAGGTTAATGATCTCTTTTTTTTTCCAAAATAATTTTTGTTTGCACAAAAAGTTAAATGTACAGTGAAATATAGAGTTCTTGTTTACAATCAGATGTGGTCAGTCTTGCACTATTGGTAAGTATGAATCATGAAGAATTAAACATATTAAATAAGCAGTGGACTAATAATGAGATTGAATATCAGAGAATTGTATAAATTAAATTGTAAAATCACGTTTGTTTAACAAATAACATATATTAAATTGAATAAGTGATGAGCAATGTATATTAACAAATGATAATATGAAGTGTTTAACTTTCAACATCTCATATTTTTAATGATAAAAACTCATTTAATCCATAGTATAACATCATATTTTTAAACAAGCATTTTAATTAGTTTTTACAATGTCATTTCCACTTCTAATTATTAACATGAAAAATACCTTTTGATTTTAACATACTTCTAGATTAAATTTATACTTTTACAATTTTTAAAAACTACTTTATTTTAAATTAATAACATTTGTCTAAATCGTATGTTGTTAATGAATTTGTTAATAAATTTGTAATAATTGAAAGTTTTCTAATCTTTCACATGCGCGATTGTCTCTCAGACAGCCAATCAGATTTTACATAGCTGTCTTAAGAATAATCAGGCTTCGATACATAACAGAGATTTTGATAAAAAAAAGGATGATACCAACCTTTTCTCAACATAACTTTATATATATATATATATATATATATATATATATGTATATATATATATATATATATATATATATATATATATATATATATATATATAAGCCAATATTAAGCATCTTGGCCTGAAAGCTTGAATATATAAACATATACACTTATCATTCATTGTGTTATTAATATAAGATATTACGATGCGAAATCTCAGATTTACTACACCGCCATTTTCTAGATGTTAATATAATTTATCAGCAACGTATGTAAATAATATTTGTCTAAATCACATGTTGTTAATAAATTTGTAATAATTGAAAGTTTGCTAATCTTTCACATGCACAATTGTCTCTCAGACAGCCAATCAGATTTTAAACAGCTGTCTTAAGAATGATCGCTTCATTCTTAAGACAGCTGTTTAAAATCTGATTGGCTGTCTGAGAGACAATTGTGCATGTGAAAGATTAGCAAACTTTCAATTATTACAAATTTATTAACAACATGCGATTTAGAAAAATATTATTTAAATTAATGTAAAATATAACTTTATAATTACTCCTACTATATACATTTATCTGTGCATATAATATATATATAACTTTTATTTATTAAAATTTTTAAATAAAATCTTTACTTTTTACAATGTCTTATAATTTTTAAATTACTGATATGAAGTATATATGTAAGCCTGTATATAGTTTCAATATGGATATTAAATAAATAGTTATTGATAAACCTAAGCAATTATTTATATTTATTTTCACAAAAAATTATACATTTTTTTATTTTACTGGTAGCATTGATAAAAAGTATTGCATTGCTGATTATTATTTTTAATGCAGCTTCAACTATGAAGCATTCTTCTTTAAGGATATATATTTTTCATAATGTAGAATTTTGTAATATTGAAAAAATATTTATAATACATATTTACTTTCATTAAAATACAAAATATCTATAATATATAAATATTCTCATAAAACATAAAAAAACCTTTTAGCATAGGAGGTGAGAAAAATCCTACTATGCCCATAAGCCATACTAGATACATCTTGAAATTTCCAATCCCAAATAGATTTGAGAGCTTTTTTTAACAGATGCAGTTATAATTTCAACAGTTATAAATAAATGGATGTTAATATTTTTGGCTAGAGATTACAGGTTCAAAATTAATCTGAATTTGTCAGAAATAGGATGTGGTCATCTATGGAGAAAAAATATTTTAATGCTATTGTTATTGAGGTCATGTTCACCTACATTTTACTATGTAAAATTTAACTTATATTTATAATATGTATACACAAGTGGATCATAAAATGTTTGTTGCTGTGGGGATGTGCATATATATATATATATATATATATATATATGCACATCCCCACCATTACAATATATATATATATATATATATATATATATATTGTAATGGTCAGATACATATAGTCAGCAAAGTACAATATTGCTCAAGGTAAAATGGGCTTATAAGTAACCATTAACACTTAGACAACCTTTAGACAATACCAATATAGATGACAATCAACAATCTCAAACTGTTGTCAAGTCAACCTCCTTTTCACGAGGGATTCCATCTTTATTGTTAGAAAGAGGTTGCCTTGACAATAGTTTGTGATTGTTCATTGTCATCTATACAGGGATTGTCTAAGTGTTGACTGGTTTCTAATGATTATATATATATATATATATAGTATATTGAATGCTTATCCAAATATTTGTATATCTTCTAATAAACATAAATATGTAATAATAAAATGTTATGAATATTATAAAACTATATAAAAATATATTGATGTTATAGCTTTGAAGAAAATTATTAAAATTTGTATATAAAATTGTAGATACGAAAATGTTTTTGGTGTATACGTAAGTATATGTCTCTTTGCATAAACGTTTATTTTATATGCTTAATCAACACATCTGTGTGTATTTTAACATACATAAATATGTAATAAAAAATGTATGTGCATTATAAAGAATATTTTGGTATTATAATTCTTAAAAGAATACTAATCAGTCAAACATTGAAAAGCAATGTAATAAAAAAAATGATAAAAATAAAATGTAAACTGTATTTCAAACAACATAACACAACCACGTAAGTATATAAAGTTATCTTAAAAGTAAAAAAAAAAAAAACTAGTGATATTTGACCTTCCATTTATTTTAAAAAATAAATTAGTGTCAGAAAATGAATAAATATACATTTTCAAAAAGAACAGCAAATTCCTTTAATAAATTACAATAAAACATACACGCACATTTTTTATAATAAAAAAATATACATAATTAAATTCACACAACATTTAATAAATTGTGCTTTTATTCCATCAAATAAAATTAAGGTTTTACTTTATGGTTTATTATATAAATAGGTACGAAAGAGAAAGTCTTCGATCTTGTTTTAATGTTTTCTTTCTCATTGATTTATAAATATCATTTATCACTGTGAAAGACGGTATGAAAGAAAGAAAAGAAATCACACTTTTAAATGCCAGACTCCTTATAATAAAACTGGTAAGTTTTAGTAAATTTATGACAGATTTTATTTCTTATTATATTCACGTATTTTTTTTGGTTGTTGTTGTTGTTATATAAAAAACAATTCAAAAAGCTCAATAGAATAATAAATAAATAAAAAAGATGTCAGAAAATTTATTTTAAAGATAAATAACATGAGAAAGTATCAAAGTTGTTGGAATTATTACAGCATTTCCTTTAAATAAATTTTTATTTGCAATTTAACTATGCCGAGAAGAGATGGAAGGAGAAAAGTGAATGAGTGATTAAAATAAATTGTTCATAAAGTGAATAAAAACGAACATAAATCAAAATGTCAAAATAGTGTCCCTTTTAATCCTATGAATTTCTTGATTGACAAACTTTGAAAGTAAAAAGTATTCAAAATCTATAAAATTCTAATTTCGCATCATTAATAAACCTGATTGATGGTCACATGTCACTGATTACAATAATCCTTTACGACATTCACAACAATTCAATAGAATTTTGATTAACATTTTTTTACTATAAAGCAGGCTAATCTTTCATTAATGATTTTATTATATATATAAAGTAATGTTATATAAAAACACACAATAAGATTTATAAAACAGATATGAAACTATGCTTAAATATTTAGAAACAAACAATATAACATATATTATATTAAAAATAGTAATTATCTGACCAAGATATTTGTAATTGTTAACTTCTAACTCATCACTATTAATCTTTATTTTCTTCTTTTGAGAAAATCCATTGAACATTAATCTTTTAACATTTACCCTTAGTTCCACTTTCTTAATTTCATCTGATAACTCTTAGTAACATTTGCTGAAGTTCTAAAACTCATCTGAAACAGCTAAATCATATGCAAAATCTAGATGACTGAAATAATCTTCATTTACTTTTACTCCCTTAGCTTCCCATTTTAATTCATAAAATACTTCTTGCAAAACTGTTATCCTTGAATATCCTAGTACCTCACTGAGGCAGCCAGTAGTAGAAACCGGTCTGGAGTTAGGGATATTCTGCAAAGCTTGTTAAGAGCTTATTTGTGAGCTGTTTATATAACATTTGTAATTGTTTAAATTAGGTCACGTGACATCTGACTTGTTATATAATATTTTGGAGGTATGTAGTCACCCTGTCATACAATTTCTCAATGTTATTCTTTCTAGTATTATGTTGGTATTTTTGCACTTTTATAAATGTTTGTCAGAATATGACAATATTCTGGATCTACATATTTGATCCAATGCTTTAGTCATTGAAGAAATGCTTATAAAATCAAATGCCTTTTTATAACCTATAAATCCAAAGTATAATGGCAACTCGTATTCATTGGTTCTTTCTATGACTTTTCTCAATATTTGAATATGATCCACATACAAAAACCACCTTTAAGCCCAACTTGTTCCTTTGGATGGTTAAAATCCAAAATTCACTGTATACAGTTATAATTATCTTGGTAAAAAAAATTATATAGAACTGATAAAATACCAACAGATTTATAGTTTCTATTATCTTCCTTTATCGCCTTTTTTAAATATTAATAGTAATAGTGGATTCTTCCAGTTATTTGATATATCTTTATAATTTAGACATTCAATTTTTTTTTTTCATTACCTGCTTCTTTTAAGATCTTGATTATAATTTCATCATTATTTGGTGCTTTTCCTTTCTTCAAAGATTTAATTGCATTTTTCATTTTTTTATTTAAAATCCTGGGCAATTCAGAAGATATTGTAGTTGTAGATGGTATTTTCTCTTGTTCTTTATTGCTATATAATTCTTGCTAAAACTCTTCTACATATTTCAAAATGTTATCTTTTTTTTTAGTAATAGTTCCATGTTTTTTTTCCTATTACAGAAATAAATTTCTTATCAATACCAAGTTGTCATTTTACACTCTTGAGATTTTTATTCTCTCCTATAGCTTTCCTTGCTAGTTCACAATTATACTTTCTCATAACATTATTAACTCTTTTTCACACCATTATACAAAATTTGAGACATTCAATCCTTCTTAATGCATCATTTTTATATTTTTTCATATTCCTTCTTTTCTTTATAAATTGTCTTGTCTCAATAAAAATGTTACTGCTCAATTGCTGCTTTAATATACCATTTATGTAGTAGTTTTTAAAAGTGTATCAATTATCTTCATATTGATTTTATTCAAATCTGAATCATGTTCAAAATTTATTAATATTAGAAAATGATTTGCAAGTTCTAATTTAAATTCACTACATTTTTCTGAAAATTAGAAATATCAACTGTTAATATTATTTTCTTAATAATTTTTATCTTTCTAGGTTTACATTAGCATGTATATTACATCTCATTAATCAATGATCACTTCCTGTGTTGAATTTATTATGAGCATTACAATCTTAAACTTGATTGGAGTGCTTTTGATAAAAATAAAATATTTTTAAAAAATATGTTTGAAAAAGATTTTTAACTAATGTGTTTTACCAGTTTTTACTTATTGATAAGACTTGGACACTTAACAGAAAAGAAATATAAAGACTCCAGACCCCTCATTGAAGTATGGAGAAATTCATGTTAGGAGTAACAAAAAAAGATCGAAAATGAAATACATGGATGTGAAAATAAACCCTGACATCATTACAAGAATTAAAAAACTGAAGTAGAGTTTTTTTCCATGTGTCAAAGCTTCAGTTGGAAAGTGAACATGGAACAAGTCCTTGTAAGGCAGCTGTGCTGACCACTCGACCACCAACGCTTGACAACTGAACTGAAGTAGAGTTGAGCTCAAAAAGATGAGAATTAATGTTCAATTAAAATCTTAAACTGGATTCCAAGAGATTATAAAAGACCTAGAAAGAAATGGCATATAAGATGGATGAATAAAATAAAGAAGTGTGTTGCTGTGATGTAGAGAAGAGAGACTAGAGATCAGAGAAGATGGATTGAACCTGGAGAGACTATCCTCCAGTGGATTAATAATGATTGAAAATAATAATGATTAAAAATGGTCATATTTATAACAATTTGATCCAGAAGTATCAAACTTTCTATACTCATATTGATTGATAATTATTTAACTAAATAAGCTAAAGATTATCCTCATAATTATGATATGCAAAAGATTATGATATGAGTCAATTGAAGAGAATTGATTTATCAAAAATGGATGTTAGTCATCATTTACTTTTCTCAGATGGTTTTATTTATATATTTCAAGCAAGTCTGATAGTATTAAAAGTTTTAAATAAACTTGCTTATACATGTAAATGAATAGAGTAAAAATCATGCATGATCTCTCATATTACATATATTTAAACTATCTCACTAACTCATGTATGGTATGTCAAGACCTAAACACTTTTCAGATACATTAAAATAATATCAGGTTTTATATTTAAAGTGTATTAATGGATTATTATATATCATATTTTTGGAGTTATGTTAGAATTTACTATGGAAACTCACTATGTAGTTCAAACTCAGTTACGGGCTCATTGGTTACTAACATGAATATTTGAGTAGTAGTAGTAGTTAAATTAGAAATATGTATAATAAATGAAAAATAAATTTAAATGTTACTGTCTATAATCTAAATGACCATTCACATCATATGTGTTTGGTTATTACCTAGCCTTAAATATTTGGTATTATATAATCAATTTAAACACATTATAAAAATGTGCCATCACAAAAACATATTTACATAGCAATGGATCTAAAAATAAACAATTTTTTTGTGATGTGAATGACAAATGCATATAGCTTTTGCTTCAATCCAAAACATAGTGTGAGAGATTAAATTTAATCAATTTATTACTAGATGGTGATTGTTGATATTAAAAATAAAAGAGATAAAAAAATTTTTTTATATTAAATGCTTTTATTGACTGTGCACTAAAATAAAATAAAATAATGGTTTCTTCAACCACAATTCGAATGTTTATATTTAACTTGAAATAAAAGCATGGGGAGGGATACATAATTAAGTCAATCCCTTGTTATAAAAAATAGAATTGACTTAATTGGACTCCCCCCATGCTTTTATTTCAAGCTAAATCTAAACACTTTAATTATGGTTGAAAAAACAAATCTTTCTTTTTAGTGCACAATCAATAAAAGCATTCAATATATTGAACTGGGTCCATTTAAAAGATATTACTTAATTGGGTATTGAACTGGGTCCATTTTAAAAATATTATTTAATTGGGTTTAAATGGGTTTAAACACCTTTTAACATAATTTTTAATTTTATATTTTTAATATTATGTGAACAGACCAGTTCTTCAAGCAGAGAGGAGAATACCATCAATAGAAGAGCCATCAATGATACCCATGGGTCAGATCAAGCTATCCAAAGCATAACATGATCACATTTCCAGACTGTGGTCTACCTCAACAGCTAGATTCAAACTTCTACCATCCAAAGCATTTTATTTGTTATGAGGATCAATTTCAGGTGCCAGCCAATCATGAGTTATATAATCAGCATGCTTCAGATGGCAGGCTTACAATCCAGCACTTGAAACATTCCATGACTCAATCACACTCTCTCAGGGTCTAGCACATTTACTTAAAACATAAAATAACTCTACAATAATTTATTGGTGATGCAGTGACAAAAGAGAAAAAAACAGACAAAATAATAATTAAAGCAAACATTAATATTTAATTATTTATGCACCCATATATTTAATATAATATAAAATAACACAACAAATCTTACATAAGAAAATTTTAAATGATTACTTTAGGCTATAGTTATAATAGTCTGTTAATTAAAGTTCATTTCATTTGAAATTAAGTGTGTACGCAGTTATTTAAAAGTATATTTGACCAGGTTTTTATTTTGTGCATATTTTCTAATGTTTTGTTTTTTATTTGGTTTTGCTTTCTAGCCAATTGACCTTTTGTTTCTCCATCAATGTTTTTCAGAGCTTGTTTTCCATTCTTTGGATCAACATTGGGAGAGAGAGATTAGAAGCAGCATTGATTCACTATCTAGATATTTCTTTCAAGTGTTGGTTCAAGCAAGCACAGTTGATTTGACAGAGGACTGGAGTTTTAGCAGTGCATGTTGCTATTTTGGCAGTGTCTGTACTAAAGTGATCTACAACAGCAATAACTGGTCTGCTTCTGCATTATAGTTCTTCAAACTCTGACTCTGCATTTTGAATTCTGTCCACACTGATAGCAATCTGATTGTATAATAATAACAAATCTGACTGATGAATGATTTATCAGATTGCAGCCCTGACTGAATAACAATAGAGAGTGACTTTATATTGTTTTTTCTCTCCTATTGTTTTAATTTCTTATCGTTATTTTTAATTTTGATCTTAACTTGAAATCTGTCTTTTAATTAATTTTACATTTCTTGATATCTTAATCCTTGTTCAGATTGTATAAATGACTTCAATAAGATAGTTTACAGTTTTTAATTAATACAATTTAATCAGTCATCTTATAAACTAATTGTATTCCAAAGCTTTTACAAACAAATTTTATGGTACTTTCCGATTTTGCCTTGTGCCACCACTTGAGGGTACTTATTTCCAATAATCAGAGATACTTATACAGTTGCAAGGACTAATGTTTAATTAAACTAAATAAACCACAGTTGTGACTTGTGAATTTTTAAATTTATCGTAAAAAATACAACAACTGATATGCTATGATGAATCAGAATGCATTTCACAAATACACGCTTACTTGCTCCCTAAAATCAAAAGCTTCATCAATTATCTTTTTATACACAAGATGATGAGAATTTATGATCTATCAGCCACAGAAGGTGGGGAAGTGAAAATTTTCCAAAGAACCTTCATCCTGCCCTCTTAAAACATCTGCACCAATGGCCATGATATGAAATTGTACTTTGCCCAAACCCTGGAATAACAATGCAATTTAAAAGTCTGCCAATGCCTTGTAGTACTATGTAAAGACATATGGTTTGAAGGCTCTAAAATAACATTTCTAATAGCCATCCAATTTATTTATTATTGGAGTAGAGATACCATGACAATTGAATGTATAAAACATGAATTGAATTTGTGAAAAGACACTATCATTTTTTGGAACAGTTATCTAAGAGAAGTGTGCAAAGAAAGTTTATTGATCTGGCCATTGTGCAAAATTGGAGGACATGGAAAAATTTGTAGAAGTCAATGAAAGTCTCATTACAAAACAAAAGAACCAACAAGGGAGAATACTCCTGCAATAGTGGTTATTCAGTGGTTTATGCAGGGAAACCAAATAATGTTTTATTGTTACTACCCCATGTCAGATAGCATCCATTCTACTTGACACCATTCAACAAAATATAACACAAGGATCAACAATTTATTCTGACTGTTGGAAGACCTATAAAACTAATGAATTAAGAAACACAGGATTTGAACATTTTAAAGTTAGTCATAGTTATAATTTTGTGGATCCTTCTAATGGGACACATATCCAAAACATAGTAAGACTTTGGTGGAGTAGTTAAATGGTACAATAAAAGTCAGAGGGGAACTGCTTAGCTGAGTTTATGTGGTAGCGATTGCACCAAGAAGATTTATTTGTCACAATTTTAGAAGCCATTAGCTAAGTGTAACTATTTTTTTATTACTTATATATTTTTTTACTTTAATTAAAGATTAGAATATAAAATTATTTTCAACTTTTTTAATTTCACTTTCATTAAATACTCCTTAATTTGTTAGTAATTATGTATTTTATTTTGTTTTTTTATTCTTTGATTAAATACCAAATTATTGTTTATTTCAGTATATTAATTAGTATTTTAAGTTTTTGGTTTTGGTTTTTACTTTAATTAAACATTAAAATACAAAATTGTTGTTCGGTCTTTTTTACTTTGAACATCATCAAACATTAGTCCCTGCAACTGTATAATTATCTCTGACTATTGGAAATAAGTGCCTTCAAGTGGTGGCATAGGGCAAAATTGAAAAGTACCAATTTTATTTTAATATTTTACATTTGTTTATTTTTAGCCATTTTATTTAACTATTTTAAAAAAGAAAAGAATGAATTTTAAACTTTTTTATTTTAGATTTTGCCTAAGATTTACTTTACACATTTTATTCCTCTATCTTATTTTTGCTTTATAAAACAAAGAGTTTTCTTTTTTTTTAAAAAAGACTTTTTAAAATCTTTTCTAATTCTATTTAAGATTTCTCCCCCCTCTTGTTATGAAGTTTTATTCTAATACAAAAATAAGATGCAATCTTTTACTTTTGCAAAATTTTGTTTTAAAAATCTTAAAACTAATCATATATTTTTAAAAAAATTATAGAACATGTAATGCTATATATGTGTGCTTGTAACATATATATATATATATATTCACTAGCAGTACAATATATATATAAATTATCTATTATCTTTAAGTTTTTAGTATTGGCACATTTAATGAAAATGTAAAACTATATTATATTTTAAATTGCCTTAACATTTGTAGTAGTTGATATATATATATCAGCAGATATTTTTGCTATAAGTTAAAATGTAATATTATTATTATTACATAATAATACATATATATTAAAAGTTTAAAATAGTTTTTAAAATGCTATTAAATTAAAAGAATAAAAATTTAAACTGCCCCCCTTGCGACAATTATTTAAACCAAATGAAAATTCTAAGGATAATTGTTAACATCAAAATGTGAAATTACTGAATATTTTTTCCCCATCCTTTATTTCATATCTACCAAATTAGTTGACATATTGAAAAGATACATGTTTTAAATGAATTAAGGTGTTATAATTTAGTTATATATTAATTTTAAAGCAATTCTGTTGAATTTAAATATATTAAACTTCAATTTTAAAATTTCATTCTAACTTGAAAAAGATAAAAAATTAACAAACAAATTTTCCAAAATCAATTAAAGCATTTAATAATAAAAATTGCACTCCTTATTTATTACCAATATTTTCAGTGAACATAGCATTTCTTACATAATCAAATTAGCATTTATGAAAATCTCTAATTCATGTTAATTTTAAAATAATGCTATAGTTGTCTATTTTGCAAAATAGGTGTTATTATAAAAGTGTCATAAATTTATATTTTGTAAATTAAATATATTACAAAATATATATATATAAGCTTTGCCATTATTTCAATAAAGTTAACAGGTATTTAGATATCTATTACCTATACAAAGTTTAGGCTATGGACAAAATATATACAATAAGAAAAATTAAATCAGTTTATTTTATGCCAGATATAGATTAATTAATATGTTATAAAAATTTACATTGTATTATTGTTATTTAAATTTGTATTCATACCTTACAGCTCTGAGGAATTTCTGGGCAATCAAAACTGTTGATAATAAATAATAATAAAGACAAGATTTTCCATTTAAAAGAATAGATAAATAGTCTGAACAGGCACTAACCTGTATTCAATGTGCTTTAAAATTCTCAATAATCAAGCATATTTTTCCAATAGAGGGATCTTCCAAACCATGACACAAGACAGTGACTTTTATAAAGATAAGAGTGGCCATCTATCTTTAACCTAAATGTCTATTTATATAGGCAAATCTGAAGCATCTTGATTTGGAAGTGTGAAGTTGTTTTCTTCATGCTTTTGAGACTTTTAATTTATAGAATTTTAAATGAATCCTGTTTAAACAGGCAAATACTATTGATTTGAAAGCAGACTAATAGTCACTTTCAACTTTCAAACTACCCTGCTTATTAAACCAACAAGCATCACATGCTCACATCCTCACTGACGAATGTCACAAGCCAGAAACTAGTCTGGGGATATTGGATGAGTAGGCATTAGATAGCGATTTTATGCACAAGCCTTCTGGAATCCATTGATTACTCTGTTTAGCACAGGTGGCACTACTATATGGAGTTTTGCTTTGCTTTGTTTACACTGCTTATTACAAGTTAAAACTGTAATTTTTCTTAATACATTATCTATTGGTCATTTTTGGCCTATTTCATCATTTTACATGCATTTTACTGTAAAAACTAAGCTTAATCTATAGAATATTTTAATTTTTAAAAAAATCTACAGAGGTCAGTTGTGCAGCAAAAAATTAAATTTCTGCTACCCTATATGGTATTACAAAGTGCCAAATATTCATCAGCCTTCACTTTATATAGTGCTTGAATGAGCTGACTGACTAACTTTGCCATTGTTGAGTAGGAGTTTTTAATTGTTAATATCAGAAAGGAAATGCAAAATCTTTTATTCTTTCATAATAGATTTTGAACATGAAATCATATATTTTTCCCAGTTATTTACATTTATAATTTATTTTTAGGATATATTAATTAATACCGTATTTAAATATGAAAAATAATAAATGAAAAATGCTGGACTGTAAGTGGAAAACATTATTTTTCATAATTATTTACATATTTATAATTTTTTTTTTACCATATATTGATTAATAATGTGCTAAATTTAGATTTTTAGTCAAGTGTTGGTGGTCGAGAGGTCAGCACAACTGACTTAAAAGCAGTTGTCCCAGGTTCGCTCCCTGGCTGATGTTATGACACATGAAAAAAAAAAAATTAGATTTTTATTACTAAATATTTAATTTTAGAAGAAAAAATGTCAGAATTTCTACTTGTAAGTAAAGAGGAATTGATGATGGCTAGTTGTTGTAATTGGTTTAAATATAATTTTTTTGTTTTACTGCAACAATTTTTCTTACATTTTTTAAATATTTTTTACAGTAATAAATTTCATATTAAATTTTCCATTATGTTTGAGTAATTTGAATGTAAAATTAATTCAATTTTTAGAAGTTAAATAAAAACAATACTGATTACTTTACTTTAATATTTTTATGAATAAAACCTATAATAAATTAATAAAAACAATTAAAGTTTTACTTAATTCGACCAAAAAAAAATCGGCACTGTAAAGGTTAAGATAACAAAGTTAGTATTTGCTCAAAAGTAGATTTATTTATAAAGATAAATCATAAAAGCAGCCCACATCTATTCAACACTAGGTTTCCTTGACAACAAATTGAAGATCCTTGGTGTTGAATAGGTATGAACTGCTGTTAGGTTTTTATATTTATAAACCAATTTTGGCTTTGAGCAAATACCAGGATTATATATACATATAAAAGAATGGTAATATCCATAGAAATAGAAATAACTTTAACCTTTGATGTTACTAAGAAATTATCAATTACTAGTAATTGAAAATTCTTGAGGCTAAACCACTTTTTTTTATTAAACCTATAATAGCTCTTTGCTTGAGTATCTCCTCATTTCCATTCTTTATTATAACAACAATCCATGGAAATATTTAATTTGAAATATATATATATTAATTAAATATTTTCATAATAAGATAAACAAAGAAAAATATACTTATGCCGATGTAAATAATTAACAAAATCTTTACTTTTGATGTTGCTAGGAAACTGTTGTGTTTTGTCTGAATTGCAGGCTCCAACCAACAAAAATACAAAATACTAATACTTGAAGTTCACTTAATATGATTTATTAGTATCAAATATTATTTATATAATATGTAATCAATAAATACATGAACTGCCTTAATGCCAAGCAAGTAGTGCCAAATGACTGAATTCACTTCCAGCTGTATATAATAGCTTGCCTTGTCAATGACTCTTCTGGCTGAACTAGACAGCTTGTCTTGAGTAAGCTCTAGTCTTTGCAGCTTCCAATTCTATCATGGACTTCCCTCATTGTGTAGAATTATAGCATAATGACAGTAATAGAAACATTCACTGATAAGAGAAGTTTCAATAGGGAGCATGTTCTGTTGTTTAGGTTAGACAGATGTTCTAGTCCTTGCCTCCAAAAAGGCTGAATATTTATTATCAGATCCCCAATCTTACTGGCAGCAATTGGATTTAGAGAGCATTATTGATTATTATCCCATCCTAACCAATGGTTGAAATTTATCCACATGTTTACACCTTGCCATACTTTACACTTTGGCCATATGTTTACACATTGGTTATCCATGTGTTTACACATTACTTAGTGGCAATGAGTGCTCAATATGATCAGACAAGGATGGAATCTGGACTAGTCAATTTCTAAGCCAAGGTGAGATGTGAAATCCTTCCCCCTGGCTAAAATTGACCATGAAGAACATAGTCATACAAATGTGCTAGATGACATCTTGTCTGCTTCATTGGTTTGCTTCTGTTCTTTTGTCCTTTATCATTCTTGTCTGATAGTCTTGTTTCTGGGTATTTGCTTGGGTTGTTGCTTTCTTCAGTATGGTGATCATTATTTTCACTTGATGTACTTGTTTCTGTGTAATTCAATCTCAGTTTATTTAGATGGTGATGATGTTGATACCCATCTGCTGTATGAACTACTACAGTCTAGAATCCTTTCAGTTATATAATCACAGCTGGTATTCATTTTTGGATCCATTGAATGTTCTGCATAACATGACTATCTATTTGCATTTTTATATTGTCTTTTTCTTTTTTACCACAGTTTGGGTCAGAGTTCAGAGCTGACAGGTTAGTTTGTAAATGTTTATTGAATGGCAGTTCACATTTCCATAGGCCAGTGCAAAACTCATGGAGTCTAGACCAGTGTCCTTCAGGTTAGACCACTGAACTGTTTTGTCCTTCACTGATATGATTTGATTCATTTTGCTTAATGTTGTAACCTGGTTCACTTTTGTCACTGCAAAACCTAAGTGACTGAAGTAGTCATAGCCTAAATTACTGTGATTACCTGATGCCACCACCAGTGGTAGGTGTATAGCCTTGTTAGGCATAGTAATATTAACTGTTGTTTGGCCCAACAGTTTTATTTTATTGCCCTGAGGGACTTGCTGCTAGGGTGCAGCTTATGTTCTTTATTTTTATTACTGATAACCCAAGTCTTTTTTGAAACAGTGGACAATGCAAATCCTGTTCCCAGTTCCATTGTAGCTGGTGTATCATTAATTATAATATTATGTTTAAATCCAGACTGATCTTCTGTAATATGATTTATACTGGCAACTTGTTTGTTTTTCTTATAATTGCTTTTGCTGTTTTTTGGAATGGGTTTTTCCATTCTCATAAAGGTTGTCTGTCATGCAGCTTTTATATGTATGACTCACAAAATGTGTATGTTGTATAGTCATGTGGGTATTCTGTATGTGTGTACATTTGTTCATCACATCCATAGCAATGTGTTATACTAATTGACGCTGAATTATCTGAGTTGACAGAGTGTCTGTCAGAACCTGTATTTAGCTTGATTTTTTGCACATCATAATTAATAATTTTTTAATGGATTTGCTTGATTAGCTATTGATTCAGCTAGTATTTCTTAGGCAAAGTTAAATCAAATTTTAAATCTGGTATCATTAGCAATTTAAGTTGTAAGTTGTGATCATTTATGTGGCAAATAAAATGATCACAAAGTGCTTCATTCAGGACATCTCTGATTTTGCACTTTAATGCCAATGTTTAGATTCTTGTTTTGAACTCTCTGGAAATTTTCCCCTCTTCTTGAATACAGAAATTGGTAATAATATCTTTGTATTATTGTCAAAGGTTAAGGGGGAAAATAATCAGTGAGAGTGACTAAGGTTTTATCAAAATTTATGTCAGCCAGCATTTCAGTCATAGATTCCAGACTTCAGTATCTCATAAGTTTGAGGACCTAGTATGGTGATTAATGTATCTAATTTTATCTCAGGCTTCTTGATGTGATTATCCTGCAGAATAAAATATTAATAGCTCTTTATAGCTTGACTAGTCCTTAGGATGGGCTGGATCAAAAGTTTACTTGAAACCAATAGAATTAATAATTTTTAAAATTTTTTTCATTTCTTCATAAGAGAATCAAAGTACCAATTTTTATTTTTGTGAGATATCATTCATAATTTTAAATTTTGACAGCTACTGTTTGTAACTCTCCCAACGAAGCTAACGATGCACTAGACTAGGGAGAGCTTCTGTCAATTTATTATGAGATACACACTCATGATTGGTTTATGATTTTAATTGACACACCTATTAGTTTGCAATCAATTTTTCTTATGAAACTGATGAATCTGTTTTTTATTCAGGGAGGTCTAAGTGGTAGATTTTTATCACCATTTTATAAATATGATAAATCTATTTTCTTTGCCTCATGTATTTTTTTTCCAAACTGCTAAATCTGATTTTTATGCAGGCAGAATAGTGATTTTAATACAAGTATCTAATAGCATGCTTGTGTATGTATTTACTATATTTTTCCAGTTATGGGGGAAAATATTTTTGTCAGACTGCACCACATCAGTTGTGTTTGGTCTGAATTGCAGGTTCCAACCAACAGTAATAAAAAATATGAAGTTCATTTAATATGGTTTATTAGTATCAATATATTTACATAATATACAATCAATAAATATATTTCCACATATATGAACTTCATTAATTCTGGGCAGGTAGTAACAAATGACTGGCCTCCCTTCCAGCATGTGAGTTTGCATGGTGACTCTTTCAGCTATACTAGACAGCTTGCCTCAAATTTGTCCAATGACTCTTATGGCAGTACTAGACAGATTACCTTGAGTTGATTTTAGTCTTTGCAGGTTCCAGTTCTATTGTGAAATTGTCTCACTGTGTAGACTTATAACATAATTACAGTAATAGAAACCTTCACTAATAGTAATGGTTTTAATTGGGAGGGCATTTTGTTATTTAGGTTAGACAGACTTCTCTCCCTTGCCTCCAAAATGGCTGACTATTTATTGTCAGATACCCAACCTTACTGGCACCAATTGAATTCAGAGAGCATCATTGCCTATTGGCCCATTCTAACCAGTATTTGAAGTTTATCTACACATTTATACATTGGCCACATTTTTATACTTTGGCCATATGTTTACACATTAGTTATATGCATGTTTACAGTTTAGTTAGTGGCAATGAGTGTTTAGTATGATCATATAAGGATGGGAGTCTGGACTAGACAACTTCTAAGGCAAAGTGAGATATAACAGAAACTGCCAATTACTAATTGACAGTCCTAATAATCTATAATAGATTTTTTTTGTAGTTCAATTAGAAATAAAATGAAATACTATTTTGCTTATAATCAAAGTAGTTATGGTAGTTATGATGCTTTGAATTCAGAAAGTGATTTTTATAGGCATGAATATTTAGGTGACTAACATCTTCACATTCTGTAAATAATAATTCACCTTTTCCAGATATATATATATATATATATATATATCTGGATATATATATATATATATATATATATATTAAATTACATTTTCTATGCGTTTATAATGATGTAAACTAAGCAAAATATGGAACTGTATTCATATAATGAAAGAAATCTTTATCTTTAATGTTGCTAGGAAACCATCAATTATTAATTGACTGTCCTAATGCTAAACATGTTTTGTCTAATAACCTATAATAGATTTTTTGTCCTGATATAATTTATTAGGTGCAAATTATCTATGAAGCAAATTTATCTGATTATTTCCCAGGTATGAAGGTTAATTTTTTTTTTAAAAAGTAAATTAAATATATTATTTTTTAAAATCTTAAATAAGTTTAACCTTTATAATTATTAGTGAAATTCATTGAAAGATAAAATATTTTAAAAACAACTAATATTGACAAAGAATATGTATTTATTTTCTCAGCATATACTATTGTTCTTTGAATTTGTAAATTCTGAAACATCATTTGATTTTATAATGATTTTGGTAGTGATTAAATCTTTGTAACATTAAAATCTACACCACAAATTACCATATTTTGATAAACCTTTATCAAAATTCAACAAAATTTATTAGACTACATACTAATGCTAAGATTAACTTTATAACTCATATTTGTTGAGAATCATTAGGAGTTTTCTAAAAAAATGTTAATTGTTCTACAACTTTAAATCATAGTATTAATTATATTCTAAATGCTAATGACCCCATTTTTATAAGATGAACTTTTATATAAAGTTTCCATTAATATTTTAATTGAAAATAAATCTGAAAAAGTCAGTCTCTTAGGGACTGCAGCTAAAAAAGTAAGGATTTCTCCATTAATCTTTGACAAAAAAAATACCCAAGGGGATTTGCTTTCTTCTGGTCTAGTTGTCATGAAAAGATTTTGATGGAAATGAAAGATGATTTTTTGCTTGTTTATAAAATATTTTTGATTATTTTTACACACTAATTGGTTACTATTTAAAACAAAAAGAAATATACAGATATACTTTCAATTTTTTCATTTATGTTTTATTTTTAAAAATGGAAGTTAATAAATGTGATTGTTATATAAAGAAAAAACCAATGTCTATTACATTATCATCTGATGAAATTGGCATGGTGTTGAAATATGTTCACATATTTTAATTATTATAAGAAAATATCAGTTATTAATCAGGATTTGATAGATTTGTCATAACTCTACCTTTTTTATTCATATTTTTTTAAATAAATTGTCTATTTTCAGAATGGGTGTTTACATAAACATCTGTGATGATTTTTATGGAACATTGACTTATTTACAGATCAGTTTTTAAATATTTGAAAACCAGGCACTCTTCACAAACCTGGAAGCTTTAAGTATTTGAAATGGTCAAAATGTGATTTTTTTAGAATATTACTCATTTATAATATTAAATTAAAAAGAAATCCAGTTCAACTTATTGAATTTGAATATAAAATAAAGATTTTATATGAACAGAAAGGTTGAAAATTTTCAAAATCTTTCACCAATTGTACCAATAAATAATATCAGAATGTATAAGAGTGTTAACATTAATAATAATAAATGGCAGAGTGATTCCATCTCTTTAAAAAAATTATGTTAGGTTTGTGGAAAGGTATAGAGAATTTTTTGAAGTCATGCCTACTTTATAAATAATGCTTCGGAGCAGCCGAAAGCATAATAAGAGATATCAGATAAAAGCAACAAATAGGACTAATTATAAATGCTAAAAATACTAAATGCTCAATGGCTTTTTCAAAAAAATAAAATGAAAATTAATAATAAAGAAATTAACACTTATAAATGCATTGGTTACATGATTAATATAAATGGCAACATAATAGAATTAAACTGGCATAAAATTCTTTTAGTAGAAAGAACTGCAGATCACTTCCATGTGGAGTAAGATTGTAAGAATAGAAAAATTTGTCTAATACTAAATGTGACATTGTTGGACATTGTGAAGTTAAAAGAAAAGATGAAGAGACAACTGATTTAAAAAGTGGACCTGCACTATATTACAAAGGCACAAATATTGAAAATACAACTAGAATAGGCTTCACTATAAATAAAAGTAGAAAAACAACATTGTGGAGATTGATTAGTAGTGTAGTAGAGAGAATGATAACATTAATTATTCACCTTATCAGAAGACATCAAATATAGATCATTTACATCACTGCCCCAACAAGTTCTCATGGTAATGGGAGTTTTCTGGAATCCATTGATTGCTCTTGTTAGCACAAGATGGCACTACTATATGGAGAGTTTTGCTTTGTTTTGAATTGTTTAATAACAATTATGTGCTAGTATGAGATAGTGATCATGTAATATTTATAATTGTTATAGTAAACTGTTAAAAAAGTATTAATAGTGAATATTCCTAGCCTTCACAGACATTCCTATAAGTTTAAAATAGAACTTATTAATCATTTAACTTTGAAGATGTTTCAGACTTGACTTACATCAATAAAAAGATAACTAATATTTTACTAAGAACTGAAACATTGATATATTGCACAAAATATAGCAATCAACCAATAAATTTTTAAATAAGATAATACAGCATATGAGAAAAAGAAGAAATATACAAATATTTAAAAATAATCCATTAGGAATAATTGTATAGCTAAAGTTTGTAAAATGTTATGAAAAAGAATTAAGAATGATATAATAAATATAATTGTGAATTGACTATGAAAATTATAAAAGAAAAGAAAAGCCTTAAAAATATAAAACAATGTTTTGGTATTGGAAGAAAAGTTATTATAGCAATAAGAAGAAAAGATAAAAACTATTACTAAAAAAGAGAGATGAGATCATGAAACACATAGAAGCATTCTGCAAAAAATAAATAATAAAGAACAATAAGAAAACAATGTGTCCGCTACAATTATTACATTTCTGAAGTGTCGTGTACTTTAAAAGAAGTAAAACATAAGAAGACAAAACCTCCAGGAAATGATGGAATTATTATTGATCTTACAATTTGGTGCCCCAACCTTGTGGCCTGATCGATTAGTAATAGTAATAGTATCGATCTATTTGTAATAATAGGCTTAAAGTACCTAATAAGTGCTTGTATTTAATTGTATGATCTGATTTCAATGCCACAGTAAGCAAATAATCATAGTTTAAATGGTTATATTTCTTGCAGTAAGAATTGATTGTTTGGTGAATTTAAAGATAATCTAATGGTAATTTAAAACTTGTATTAATAAAATTTTGATTACTCATTATTAATAATTAATTTTTCAATTATTTATCAAAAGCAATAAGGTGATCCATAATAAAGTGACCTGTAGATCTCTAATCAAAGTTGAATATATAATAGTCAACTTTAAAACATTGTGTAAATAGATTTCTGAGAATGATAAAAGTTGTCTTATTTATTGTTATAAGCATTGAATTAGAGGTAGATAATATAAGTCTGTTGAAAAGAAATGTATTTCATTATTTCTAAAATACTTTAAGAATTGGTATTCTGTAACGTAGATATTATATGAATTTCAAGTATTGTGATAATTTAAGATGTGGATTTTGTGCCTGGATGAATTGTTAGTAATATATTATAAGTTATAAGATAGAATTTTAATTTAATATTATTAATCTAAAAATAAATATTAATAATTCAGAAAGAAATATTAATGATTTGGATGGGACCTAAGAAATATTATCCCCTGATACCCAAAATATTTGTTGGAAACAAAATCAAGTTGTGTTGACTCTCAACCCCTAACATATTGATGAGAGAAGGACCCGGGTTGTAACAACTACTCTCTAAAAATTATCTAAACCCATGATAGGGATAGACAATAACATAAAAAACATATAGGTCAACTTGAGTCAGATTTTGAAACAGTTAAACTTATCTAGAATATATATTTAACCTAACAGATGTAAGTCAGACTGATTTAAGTAAAGAATTAAAAAGTGTAAGGAAATTAACCAAATAAAATTACTAGAAATTGATCACAGTATTCAGTCATGAAAACGTAAGAGTCTACAGGAGGTAAAGCAAAAATTGATAGATTCAATACAGGAATCTAAAGTAAAGATGATAGAAATTAAGGATTTTACCATGCCTTTAGATTGGGATGTAAAAACAGATACAAAACGAGTTAATAGATATGCACAGTAAATTTGATATTTTGCTCCAGAATGAAGTAGAACAGAAAAATGATTTAGTAAAACAAATGAATGTATTAAAACAGGAACAGAAAAAATATATTGAAAACTTGTTTTAAAATATGAGAATAAACTCCAAATTTGAAAGTGTTAATGAAAAAGAGAATTACAAGATAGACTGTTACCTTTCCAGGAAGCAGGAAAATAATGTTGTAAATATTACAAATTATTTTCATAATTTTATAAAAACTAGAATTTATATACCCCAATATAAGTCAAATTTAAAGAATTTAAAAAAGGATTTTCTTACATCAATGTGGGAATTAAATGAAGGAATTCATTTGCTAAAAGCTAGATTTAAGAATTGTAATGGCTAAATGGTTAAATATAAAGACACTGTCAATTTTGAAGTTTCTTATAATAGACTATCATCTTATTCATTTTTAAATAATATTATTTCCAACATAGAAAAATTTTAAACGCTTAGCAGTAGCCATAATAACTTGGCTAAAAAAATAATTCTGCATCAAATAATTGACTCAAAATAATTTTCACCAATTTTATCAAATTCCTGTGGATAAAATATCCACTAGTGCTAAGATAAAATGTAAAGTCAAAACCATGCAAAGAAATAATATCTTATCTGATTTATTTAATGCCGCTAAAAGATTATTCATGAATGCAAATATCAAATGCAAAATGAAACAAAAATGTGAGAAACATTCAATGTTTAATCAGTTTGTATTTAATAAAATATCTCCGTATGCTAAAATAGTGTAAAATGAAACTAGAATCTATAAAACATCCTATTTTTTTTTCTCATATGTCAAAGCGTTGACCAGGAAGTGAAACCAGGCCAGCTGCTTGGAATGCAGCTATGCTAACCACTAGGCCACCAACGCTTGACTAGAACAACCTATTTTAGCTCATAAGTTGCATAAGAAAAGAATGGTAAAACAAAACCAAAGAAAAGAATTAAGTTTGAGTACAATGCACACAGCCTAAAATCTTTTCCCCATGGGGATGAATGAACAATTTTTTTAGAGTGTCAAGGAAATTGTTGGATTAAAATGTGAATTGAAATTAATAGAATAATTGTTAGTAAACTATGTCTAAATGATAAAAATGTGTTAGATAAGTGGAAGAATGCAGTTATAATATTGATATTTAGGAAACAGAAGATATTAGAAATATTCCCTACAATTATTATATATCTGAAGTGTCAAATTCTTTAAAAGAAGTGAAACATAAGAGGATAAAACCTCCAGGAAATGAGAGAATTATTATTGATCTTAAAAGAAGCAATGAAAATAGAAAATTATTTGATAAACAGTCTAAATGATAAAAATATGCCAGGTAATTGGAACATTACAGTTATAATATTGATATTTAAGAAAAAGAAGATATTAAAAATTACATACCTGTCAGTTTTATAGAAAATGTTTGTCAAAATAATTAGAACTTGTCTATAGTGATCTTCAGAGTCAAACCATCAAGAACAATCTGGATTTCTGGATTTGAAAATTGTTTTAGCAAAATGAATTACATCTATGTATTGCGAGAAGTTATAGAAAAAGTCAATTAATACAAGTATTCATTATGCTTTGAATTAATACCATATCAAAAGGCATTTGATTCTATAAGCACTATCTCAATTGATAAAGCTTTATATAACTAGGATATGAATCCATAATATTATCTTTTTCAGAAGAATATTTATCAAAATGCATCAGAAGACATTAGATAACATAGTGATAAGAATAGTGTATGGTGAAGTGATACCATGATTCCAAGACATTTTTCCAGCAGTTTTATATGAAATATTGTGTTGATTAAAATATATGATCATAAAAAGAATGAGTAAAAATAAATGTTAATGAGACTAAAATAATGTTCAATATATTTTCTCAGAAGAAGAAAATAAAGATTGAAAATTATGCAATTAAATGAAGGTAACAATTGCAAATACCTTGATCAGATAAGTAATGAAGATGAAAATGTATTGGAAGAAATAAAAAGGATAATTGACTGGTTTATCACTTAGAAAGTCATAAGAAATTTAAATAATGAAACTATCAGAATGGAGTCATGCCAAATGGAATTTGGGACCCAAAGTCTGCTATTATTCTTCTGCATCAAATTATCAAGGATATGCATGAAATCATAGTTTTAAACTTGGATTCAATCAAAATAACTTAATATTGAAAAACGTATGTCTATATGTTTGAAAAGGAAAGTTTTTAATATTTGTCTCTCACCAGTTCTTCCTAATGTATCTAAGATTCACACACTTAAAGAGCAATACTAAAATTTTAGACCGCGTACTGAAATAGGAAGAAGTGTATGTTAGGAGTAAATAAAATGATTGAAAATAAAATCATGAATGAAAGAATAAACATACATCACTGTCAGCTTTAAAAAAATGGAAAAGTAAAAGGAAGTTGGATGGACATATTGCTAGAAATGATGATGATGAAGGCTACATATGAGATTTAAGGACCAAATAAGGAAGTTGCTATTTATGATGCTGAAAACAGAAGCCATGAATCAGAGAAAGAGGATTAAATTTGATATTCATTTTGTAGTAGATTGATAATGGTGAAAATGTTGATGAAGACAATATATATATAAACCATAATCTTATATTTTAGTACAAAATATATAGTTTGGTAGAACTAATTTAAAAATTTCTCTATTTTCTTCCAGATGACTTGATTATCATGGCTGACATTTAGTATGCTTGACCCTTGTATTCAAATTTATTGAACAGTAAGATTATATAATTCCATTTTTTTTTCATTATTATTGTGTAATTTTTTTTAATTCCCTTTCTTCTCCTTCTTTTATATATTGGTTTTGCTCTATTTCCAAACACTAAGTTAGATAAACTGTGCTTAATCTAAAAATGAAAACCAATGGCATATTACATCAAGAGTAATAATTTGTTTTTCTCTTTTAATAATCCTAAAGATTATTTTGATTTAATTGAAGGATTTATTTAATTTCTTTTAAATTAATTTATAAGATATGATAAGATAAACGCACATTTTTTCTTTTCATTTTTTTTATTACACAGATATGTAAATGAGAAGAAATTTAATTGGCTAAGAAAATAAAACTGCCAGAGATTTATTTTTGAAGAAAGAACTGCTATAGTAACAGCAAGTATTATAGCCAGATATGTAAATGAGGAGAAATTTAATTGGCTAAGAAAATAGAACTGCCAGAGATTTTTTTTGGAGAGAACTGTTGTAGTAACAGCAAGTATATAATAAAATTAAAATTTTATTTTTTACTGTTAAATGTATAACAAAAATGAAAACTTATCTTTTTAAAAAAAAGGAGAGAATGTAAAGATAAAGAAGGAAGTTAAATTAAAACTGCTCTTAAACAATTTAAGTTGTAATATTACCAAGTGTAAATATATAGAATGCGCTAAAACACATGAACACACAAAGCTGAAGACAACGAAGTCTTAATATAGGTTGATACAAAATAAATATATGTATCTAAATATGTGTCTAAGGGCTTTCAAGGGCCGAGGTCCTCATATTCATAGCCATCTTGTAAATAAATTAGTTGAGTGATGCAAATTTATGAAAATGAGGTATTATGTATTCCATTTCCTGGAGATCATATAAGTCTTTTCTGTTTATAAAGTTGTTATCTTTAGTGATAAAGTAAGCTGCCTTTACCTTTCTCTTAACTACCTCATTTGCATAGATTTGCATTATTCTTAACTAATTTATTTACAAGATGGCTATGAATATAAAAATTTCAGCCCTCAAAAGCACTTAGCCACATATTTAGATACTTATAGTTAGTTTGTATCAATCTATATTAAGATTTTTTTGTCTTCAGTTTTGTGTGTTCATGTGCTTTATAGCACATTCTATATATTTATACATTGGAATAATTAGCCACAAAGTCTAAACTTTTTGCTCATTTCAAGTGTAAATAGCAAAATGTATAGCTAAATCCTAACAAATCTGTTTGGGTTCTCCAGCTATGAATCTAACTGTTGATAATCTTCTACAAGGTATACAACTGAAATGCACAGGAATTATTGTTAACCATGACAACAGGAATAGCAACTCTAAAAAATCAGTCTATTTGAAATTTCTTATTGTTTACAGACTATGTTTAGCCTCAAATAAAGTTTTACCTTCATCACTACTGTATTTAACTTTGGATAAATTTTGCTTTCACGAACTTTAACACATATGGGAGTGTTATATGTAAACAGAGAGGAATGCAGTTTTAACTTTTTTGTATGTTACTGTATGAACAACAAACAATTAATTAGTTTTCTTTTGAACTTATATTAGAAACAACATTGTGAGTTATCTTCTTAAAATTACAATAGTGTTCAAAGAAATAACCATGCATGATTATTTGCCTGAATAATCATTCTTTGTAGTCAATGTTCATAAAGTAAAAGTAGTATAATATTTCAATTTTGGAATAAAACCTAAAACAAAGCCATACAAGTTCATTAACTTTTGAAATTAATTTGATTAAAACACATATATCCTACTTCTCAAATATCATGGATTGTCAGAAAACATATGTGCAAATTGACTAATTTATGAGTATTTCATATAAAGGGAGATGAAGGAGCATACAATCAACTTTTAAGATTCTATGTTGTTATTTTAAAAATATATATATTTAAATTATATTTGTCATTAAGTTTAAGAAATTTGCTGTTAATTAATTGGATAACAGCCAATGGATTTAAATAACATGTATTTGAACCTAGTGTAGTAATTTAATGAATATGCATTTTATGTTTTATTGTATTTTATATTATCTTATAAATATGTAAATTCACAGTATATATAATCTATTGTGTAAAATAATTACTTATTAATTTAAATGTAGTTGGAGAGCTGACTTTAAGACATGTAGATGTCTAAAGGTTTCAGATCTTTTTATTGAAAGTTAACTATTAGATAAATGCTTAGCTTGAGGTGGTTTTTCGAATCTGGTGTCCTAGCTCCTCACTGAAGAGAGCCATAGGTTGAAAACAGTCTGGGGATAGGAACAATTCTAGATAAAGATGATTTGAATGCCTTGTAGTAGCATTTATCATTTTTAAAAAAAGCTTGTTTAGAGCTTATTTGCACGTTCTAAATTTTATATATATATATAAGAGATTCCATCTTTATTGTTAAAAGAAGGTTGCCTTGACAACGGGTTGAGATTGTTAATTGTTATTGATATTTAGATTGTCGGGGTGTTGTCTGGTTTTTAGTGATTATATATATGAGTACAAGTACGTAAAGAATTACGTGTTTCTGTGTTTAGATATATAAAAACTTCCATTCACCACTCATCTGGGCTAAAAATAATATAATAAACCCTAACGTAACCGCTACTAATGTATTTATCTAAAATTGATGATGTTAAAGAAAATTTGACAATGTATCAAATTGCAATTGGTGCGTGTGTGCTTGTGTTTGTACGTAAACAATCAGAGAAAGAGCAGATATAAATTGTATAGCAAATTAACATAGAATTAAAAAATTTATATCAATATATAAAAAAAAGAAAAGAAATGAAACTTTTATTTTAAAAATTAATTAGAAATAGAGCTAAATACTAATTTGAAGATAAATACATTTTTTTAAAACAGTAAATTATTTACAACATATTGTTAATTACATTAAAGAAACTATAATAAAAATACTCACTAAAATGTGTATATGAAAATAGAATTAATTAAATCAAACTAAATAAGAAGTTTTAGCAAATTCGGATCATTAATGGATTTCTAAGTATTAGCTTCTGTCAGGTTTTTGTTTTGCAAAATTGAAATCCATCGAGTTGGGTGATGACAGGCGTTCGCTAGAATATGATTAAATGGTTTTGCTTTGAGCAAAATTGTTTTATAAGAAATGTTTGATGGCTGAAAAGATAGTACACTGACGACTTCTCACAATCTAATAATTTTACAATTTTACAGTCAAAAGTGATAGAATTTAAGAGAGATGCAAACTGTAATTGAAAATACCTTTAAGTTGTAATTTATTAAATGTTAACAGAATTTATTAGAAGCATTTACTGTTAAAATAATTTTAATAACATTAATTTTATTGTTAAAAAAATTCAAATAATTACTTGCGGAAATATATACATGTTTTTTAGTTAGAATATATTTATTCAGCAACATAAAAAATAAATAACCGAAAGATTTTATTCGAGAATTAAAAAAAAATATGGAAGCTGCTATGGATGGATCTTGAATATAATTATAAAATCTGCACTATATTATGGCAGTAAAGTGATTAAACCATGCAATCTAAAATTAAACCATTATAACATCGCATAACAACATTTTTTATGCTTACACAATTGTTAAAACAGTAATAAATTTAAAACAGTAGTAAATTACTTCATACAATAGTACCAGTATTCTGTGAAGAAATTTGCTGTAGTACAAACTATTTATTATTCTTTATTGAAAAGCTATGCCTGTAGTGACTTAACTATATATATATATATATATATCCAGTTGTGTTGTAATAAGGTGTACATGTGGAGAGTGGGTAACTGTTTGGGGAATGGGAGTAATGCTTTTGAACTATGTTGATGCAAATATTTATTTTAATTATTCTAAAATTTATTTGATCAGTATATATGCAAGTCTTTTACATTTTTTATGAATGGAAGACAATCAATGATTTTATGTGGGAGAAGGGAACGCCAAATGTTCAGTGTGTCTATGGTGTAAAAAAGCTACTGCTCTTTACGTATATGTGTCTATGACCAACATGTGATTTCCATCTGCTAATTCAAATACCTTGCATCAAATATTTCTTAAAAGGTGTTGATGAAATAGAAGTATAAAATATATTTAAATATATATACATTAATTTTACTTTAAGTATATCAGAAATGAAAATCCAATTTGAAGTTCAATTATAGCATGCACTATGGATGACTCAGTCATTTGAAAAAGTGAAATGGATGTCTTAAAATGGATCCATACTGGGGGGGGGGGGGATGATTTCTGGACTGATGGATGGTTGTGATAGAATTAAGCCAAGGTTAAAGACATTAATAATAATAAAAATGTGGAAAAGATATAGATATGTTTGATATCAGAATTTTAAGTAACTAGTATATCCTTTGCTAATAAAATAAACTGAAAACTTGTATTTTATACTTCCTCTTAAAATTTTTATAGGTTATATTTATCATGTTTTTGTTACTACTTTATTGGGGTTGTTATCAGCTTTATTTATATATTCTTCAAAGGAGGAGATTTGATATTTCGGTGATTTAATGTCTCCCACTATCAAAACATCTTTCAAAATTAACTGTTAAAATAATGGCAATATGTTTAAAAAATGTTCATATTAGATAGTATCTTTATGTGGTTAATGAAGTAATTATTATCTGTTCAATTATTCCACTTTAGTTTTTTGAATAATGAATTGCATGCTTGCACATTAATGTTAAAAAGTTCATCAGTAATAATTGAAGGACTTGTTGCTTTGAAGGTCATATAACACATTGAGCAACAAAGTAACAAAGAAAGTTAAGATTCATTGGACTTCATCTCTCAAGTACTTTACCATTAAATAGACTATTCAGGGCAAAATTTCTCTGCCTTGATTAGAAGGTCCAGAAAGAAAACTGAATGACTACAAAATTGTTTAATGAATTAATTGTTTGCCAAAGTTTTTAACTTGAATATTAAGTTTGGAGATAAAAAGAAATATTGCTAAAATTTTCAATCATTTTTGCCAGTATTCAAATAATCATTTTTGCCAGTATTCCAATAATTACTTTGTCTATATGTCTTGCACTCTAAACCAGTAAAAAACACTATCTTGTCAAGAGTTTTTATTCTTTATTAATCAAAATTGGTAGAAATCAATATATTTGATACTAAGAGTATTTATTACAATTATCTTTAATTCTTTTTAAGTACCTTTTCAGTAATAAAATGACTCAGATCTCTACCAGCTAGTGATGACTATAAACAAAATCTTAACAACTTTTATCGTGTTTCAGTATCAAATTAAAAATGTGAGTCAATTTACATAGAATAGTGGAACTAAGATGTTGAAGAGCTGTCACTGCTTTTAACATTGTAATAAAAAGGATATTTTATTGCAAGGATTTAAATATTGATTGGATGTAGAACTTTATCTAATTTTTTTGTGGAAAAGAAACTTGGACATTCTGATTTAACAGAAATATATAAATTTAAGAATAATTCATAAAAAAAAATTTAAATGTGATTATAATAACAAAATTAATGAATATATTAATCTGCTTGCTGGATGTGATATTACGGTCTTTGTTGCATATTATAATATACAAAATATGTAAAGTTATGTTATTAATATTATAACTTGATTACGGTGTCATACATTCTGTTTTCATAATTTTGATACTATTCATTCCAGATAAATATATTAATGACTACTACTTGCCATTTATTAGAAGGAAATAATCGTATCATTCCTAACTTAAAAATAAACTTTAAATCTCGGTTAGAGGTTAGAGATTAATGTAAATGCGTGGAATAATTCTACCTCATCTTTCTTTTTCCATGTGTGATATATTTTTTGGATATATTTAAAACTTCAACTTTATCATACATACTCAAAACATATAAATAAAAACATTTTAAGATAAATTACTCCTAAGATTCATGTCACACTGAACCAGAACACTTCAGCTATTCCAGGACAACAATATCACAGCATTTGTTCAGTATTAATCAGTATCAAATTACTACAATTTAATTTACAAGTATCAGATTTTCATCTTGCATTGGTGGTCAAGAGGTCAGCATGACTGCCTTGCACTTTTAGGCAGTTGCCTGGATTGTGGGTTTGCGTCCTGGCCGATGCTATGACACTCAAAAAAAAAGTATCAGATTTTCTGCATCCACAATTTTGAAGCATCCGCTTTAGATAGTATTATTAATCATTTATTAGGCTAGAAATTATTATATTATTCTCCAATCACAAATAAATTTAGAAAATTTATTTTAGTTGCAATGAGTGTTTAGATATTCTTAATTGGAGATAAAGATTTTAATTTAATCTAAATTAGTTGGTGTATCATTGTGTCAACTGTAATATGCCATGGCCTTTGTTATTTGTAGGAAAAGTGTCATACATCTTTTGGCCACTGAGCCATTGGTCTAGCTAAAATTATTTATCTCTAAATAAAACTTCAAGAAAAACCTTTTTTGGTATTTATAATATACATTTTTCAAATATATAAATCAAAAGGATCCCCAAGATTCAAGGGCCAACAGACATTGCCTTGGCTTGCTTACATCAGCCTATGATTAACCTTTTTTTTTTAGCACTAGAGTATAGATTGTCTCAAGGTAATATAATTTTGAGCTGAATAAAAAAGCTATTAACATTTGCATTTTAAAATATATATATAATATTTAATTAAATAGTAAAACAATTTACTAATTAAAATAAAACAACGGATTTTTATTAAGATAAATCCAAAACTGCAAATATTATAACAACATTGATTGAATTCAGCTGAAAAGAAAACGCCAATTATTAATGTTTAAAATAACCTTTCAGCCTTCAAACTGACATCGATATATTATGAGAAAAGTAACAATAGCTGTATAATACTAAATTTCTGATGAGCTTAAAGCATATTGTCATTTGCGCGTTTGCACTGAAGATTAACTTCTAAAAATAAAGTTTTGATTTAACTTAGAATAATCACAGTAAAGTTCTGAAAAAAATAAAATTCATATAAAAAATAATGTCATGATAAAATATTATACTAGTACTGATCATCATCATCATTTTTAACGATTATTAGTCTATTGCAAGATGGAGTTCTCCCGAAGTTTAACCCAGTTTCTCATACTTATTGCTTCTCTAATTCATATCACTCCAGAAAGCCTCCTTATCTTATCAGTATATCTCACATGTGGTTCGTTTATAGGTCTTTTGCAATATCTTAGAATCCTGTTTAATAAGACTTCATCTGTGCATCTATTGCCAAATTTTCTTTTTAAAAAAAGGCCAGCCCTAATATTTTGTTAATGGCAATGATAATTGTTTGTTCTCTGACCCATCTCCATCAAATACGTTTCAATTTGCAAGCCTGTAATATTTAAATATGTGTCATAATAAAAACAATATTTAAACATTAAGTAGCTATTAAGCGCACTAATGTCATAGAATTCTGTTTAGCTCACAATGAAATTAAGATTTTTTTAATAATTGCTAAATCCGAAAAAATAAATGATCAAAACAAAACACGAGACAAAGCCTAAATCTTTTAATATCAGAAAATATCTATCATTAAATGACATCTTTTTTATGTTTTAACCTAAAAGTACCGATTATTTTAGTTGAAAAAGGTAAAGTTTCAATATACATATTTAATAAGAGTACCAAACCTTCCATACAGTAGTGCCACCCAGTGCAAGCCTTCATAATCAATGGATGCAGAAAAAATTGTGTATAAAAGTCCTATGTAGTACCTACCCATTCAAAAATCCCCAGACTACTTTCTAGCTTGTGGCTTTTATAGTGATGAAACACCTAGATCTTAGGATCTAATGCAACCCTCCAGCAGCAACCTTTTACCTATTTGGTTGATTATAAAGCCAGAATCCCAAGATGAAAACACCATAATGTTTCCAACCAAAGCTCATTCACTTATAGTCATATAGATCTGAACTCACTTCAGCATCTATACATTTTGGTGTCTTTGGTATTTCAAAACTAAAGTCACCATTGTGTTATGGGCAGGATGGGTATAAAAACCATCAAAACATCACATGATCACCATTTCTTATGCTTACACATGCTGTAATAAGAGCACCAATTTCTTCATACAATAATGTCATCAAGTGCAGGCCTTCATAATCAATGGACATAGAAGGTCTGTGCATAAAATCTAAAGATCTAGTACCTAATCATCTAACATCCACAGATTAGTTTTTAGCACGTGACTTTCATCAGTGAGGAGCTTTGAATTTGAGAGCACTGCATCTATATCTTAGGCATTAGAATTTTATGCACAAACCTTCCTGCAATTATTGATTATGAAGGCTTGCACTTGGTGGAACTAATGTATGAAGAGTTTTGTACTCTTATTAACACCATATGTAAGTATATGAAATGGTGATCATGTGATGCTTTGATGATTTTATACCTATCCTGACCATAGGATAATGGCAACTAGTTTTTGAAATACAAGATACCAAAATATATAGTAGCTTAACTGAGTTCAAACCTATATGATTATACAAGCAAATGAGTTTAGGTTGGAAATATTATAGTGTTTTCATCTTGGAATCCTAGTTTTATAGTTAGTCAAATGGATAAAGGGTGGCTTTGGAGGGTTGCATTAGATCCTCAAATCTAAGGCCCCTCACTGATGAAAGCCACAAGTTAGAAACTAGTCTGGGGGTGTTGGATAAGTAGGCACTAAATAAGTATTTTATGCACAATCCTTACTGTATCCATTGATTGTGAAGGATTACACTTGGGGGCGCTACTGCATGGAGAATTTGGTGTTCTTATTAACAGCATGTGTAAGTATATGAAATGGTGATCATGTGTTGTTGTGATGTTTCTATACATATTTACTGGATGAATCCTTTTTATAATAAACAAGAGCACACATAAATTTAATTTTTTGACAGAAATATTAATTATAACTATTTCAATTTAAATCGTTTATATTTGACTGATTTTTAATTAGATTTGATGATTGATATTGAAAAGATTTATTAACCAATAACGAGTTTTTCTGAAAATAATCACTTTGAATGGTATACTAAATATATACACAATCCATTATCTCTTAGTCAAAATCTATAGAAATTAATGCTTAAATAATTATTATAAGTAATGAAAAATTAAATTATTATCATTATATATACATATGACAAAATATTGGAATTATTTCCACAAATTTTTAATTTACCAGTACATGAATACAAACATTTAATGAAAATAGCTTAAATTACAAGCTAAGCAATATGAAATATATATCCTTTGTCAGGTAACAACTCATAATACCTTTCTTAGCAATATTAACACATTACATATTAAAATAACTTTAATCTGAACTACTCTATGACTGAGTTTTAACTAGCAAATTGTATGTTAAGATGATTATCATATAAAAACAAATAAGATAATTATTATCTAGCATTTCTTTTCTTTTAAAACAAATAATAAAATGTATGGACCATTCATCAGAAGTCATGCACACACATATGATGTTTTTGGTTTATGTTCACATAATAATGAAATATTTAACCTTAAAATAACTTACTAATCCATCCAGAAATTACTCCCAGATGGTGATGAAAAACATCATTATGTATGTACATTTCCTATTATACTATATACTAAAAATAAGTATTTTTAAATGATTAATACATTGTTGGTTTACTTGTGAACTACTGGCAAGGCACAGAAGCAAAATACAGTCATTATTTCACTTAACAAAAGTACTACAAATAACAAAGTGTATCTTGAAGAACTAAGTACTTTAATATCTATCTTATCATTGCCATATCATTCTTAAAAAGCACAAATAACTTCACCTCCCATAGTGGAAAATATTTAGTAATATCATGAAAGATAAATTTATAAAGATAGTCTCCTCAGTACAAAACTATATGAATAAAATGGTATAGTGGATCCCAACACCTATATCTTAGGCAAAAATACATGTGTGAACAAGGTCTTAACACATAGGAAAATGGAACATATTCCATAAATGATCCTCTCATGGAACCTAGCTACCTTAACAACATATGAAAGTAATCTTAGAATATAAACACTATCCTCTCATAGAATACAAAATGTGAACAATGGAGAGAGTAGCACAATAAGCAATGCAATGTCTAATAAAGTCTAATGCTCAGAGGCATAAATCCTAGACTAAATGATGGTAAGATAACAAAATTATTACTTATAAACTAGATAACTTAATATCCATGCTAAAAATTACATACATTAAGCAATGTCTGAAACCAACAAGTTTACTGTCAAACAACTAAAATATTTAAAATAGCACAATAAAAATTCTGCATTAAATAAAGAATACATTTATAAAGATAAACAGGACATGATAGCAAAGCAAATATTACTATACAACCTCTGTATTTTTGGAGCATGCTAAACAATCTGGACACAACTTCACACCTGCCAATCCCATAATATTGTGCTCAGAATCAAATGATCACAAAAGAAAAATAAAGGAGGCATTTTACATTAATGGAAACATCCATGCTATTAATAGGAAAGACACTTGCTTCAAAATCTCGAAGAAATGGGCTACATAATACTAGATTATTTGAATATTTGCATATATTTTACTATACATTTTATGAAGGCTATGAATATGAGGCATGGATCCTCGAAAATGTCAAGCTAATAAACTTTAATATTAATTTATATCTTCTTTTCTATTAACAATTATAAATAAATGTTTTTTGTTAAATATATGATTAGTAAATATCTAGTTATATTAAATTTAACCATAAATTATTATGTCATTATAATTATGAAAATATTGAACTTTTGATAAACAAACATTAGCTGTTTATTTATAAGTAAGTAAAACACTCATAAACACTATTTTAAAAAAATGTAAGAGATAAATATCTCTCATTGAATAAAAGGCATTATAAAATTTACCTTAAACTAACGCATAAAAATATATGAATTTTACTTTACAGGTTGTATAAATACCTACACATTCTATTATAAACTCATTAAAGAATAACATAATAATAAAAATACCTTGACATTTAAAATATTATAAATACATGTATATTTTAAAACACCTTACTTCTTTAGTAGAACCCCTTTCCATAGTGAGTAGTCTGTCAAGGGCATGATGTCCTTCCTCAGCAAATTATCCAAGAATGAGCATCTGTACCAATCAAATATATTTTCTTTCATAGAAAATAAAAGCAAATATGACTTTCCAAAAATAAGCAATAAATAATAAAACATTAATAAAGGTCTTATTCTAAATAAGCAAAAGTTTGGATCTATTTAAAATAATTGTTGAAATACAAGCTACCTTGTTTGAAAATTTTCATTTAATAGCACATTATAATAATTAAGTGAGTTGTCCATTAAATTTTGTCTGTCCATGGTTCTATTGAAAATAAGCAATGCTTTCTTTTTCTTATAAAAGAAACGCACATTTTAAAAGCAATTCTTATTTTTTTTAAATTCACTTAGAAGTATCTTTTTCAGTAATTTTCCTTAAAATTATAATTAAGTTTGACAGTTCACAGTTTAACACAATGCATTTATTAAATGTCCATTATTACTATATTTGCAAACTATATCTCTTCTATCAAGCTTTTTTTTTAAAATTTTTTTAATTCAATTTCCTATAAGTATTTTTCTTTTCTTGGAAAAATACAGAGAAAGCAAAGTGTAACTTAAAAGTTCTCCTGTATCAAAGATGACAGGTTATTTGTTACTTACATATTTCATATTGAATAAGTATTTTAAAATATTCATTGAAGTTAATGTAAATTTAGCATTTTAACATTAATAATGGGTATTAATAATTAATATAACTGTTTATCTTCAAATCAAATTTTTTAACATTTTTTTTTCAAACTTTTATTTATTTCTCATAAAGGTGAAACACAATAGTGAAAGATAAAATAGTGAAATGTCCAGCATGGTTTTTATATATTAATATAAAAGAAAATATCACCCAGTTTCTGGCATAATTTACTTCAATGCATAAGTGATGTAATTGAGTCATTATAAGCTGATTATTCTTTTGAAGCATGATATTAATAGTTAAGAAAGACAGTTCAAATTGAATTAAACAACAAAAACAAAAATACCTTATAAAGTTGTCTAACAATTCATTCCTGGTCAACAAAATATAAGACTTTAGTAAATTAGCACTTAGATAATTAAAAATAATAATTAAAGAAAATTATTACTGTTATTTAAAGATGAGAAGATTGCAGTGACCAGTCAGGAGATGCAGAAACAGAAGAAGCAACCCCTGTATACTGACAATCTCCATCTTTTATATCTCATTTGACAGATGTCATCAATTAATTTACGTCCATAAAAAAACATGACTCTTACATGAGAAAATGTCAATTAAGTTGAGGAACTAATTAGTAAAATATTACTTTGTTCTGCATTTTTTTTAAATTCACATGATCTTAATGATCAAAGTTGAAGAACAGGTGAACTGTATTTTATTAATTAATACATTTAATAAATAAAATAAGATAATAAATATTATTTTATTTCTTTTTAAAAACAAAATATCATCTTTTCTTTTATTTAAATTTATCCAAAATTCTTATTAAATTTTAACTCTTTTATTATTGAGTTTAACAAAATATTATTTTCAATATTTAATGATTAAAATTAAATAGCTTGGTAATTAAAACCAAGAAACCAAAATACATACATGCACATTGATTTTTACACACACACACCTGTACAAGAAATTTGATTTTTCTAAATTAAATTTGTCCTGATAATTAACTTATATTTCTTTAAACAATTGAATATTATTTAAATAAATTAACAAGTTTTAATTAGAAATACCTTTTTTTAAAACTTACCAAATAAAAGAACTTAATCAGATGATTAGTTACTATAAAAACAATTAAACAATGGCATTTTAATACTCACAAACTACCTGTTAATATTTTTAAACTTTAACTATAAAATTAACTTTGTTTAGCTTTAGTTCTAAAGTATACATAAATTAAATATTAACTTTTAACCTCAAGCATACATTTTTTTAACACTGAAATTATATCTTTGTAACAGCTTTTGAGTTATTAAATATTATCTATTTCATATTTATAATGAACAAAATAAAGTAAATTATTAATGCATAAGAGTTAGAAAATCTAATTTTACCCAAGATTAAGTTATTATCTTCTCTCTCTTTATTTATTATTTCTATTTTTTTAAGAATAGAATAGATTAAATTCTTAAGCTAAAGTATTCAATGAAGACAATGTTCAATAGCACAAGGTCACAATATATATATATAGGTGGGCAGCAAATGTTAAAATCATGGAATTATGGGAAAGTTGACCTTTTGAAGTATTAGTTGATAAAGTCTACAAGGATAATTGAAAGTGCTCCTAAGTGATGTTTATATTTTTTGTTCTTTTTAACAAATTTTAGTTACTGTATTTTGTAATATTTATTTATAAATTTTCATATATTATTTTGAAGAAATACAGACATTAATTTATAGTATATATATATATATATTAAGTAACTTAACACCCTTCCCCCATTTCAATTTAATTAAAATAACATGATAAAATTCATATTAACAGTCCCACTTTCCATTGTTGAAACTTTTCCATATACTAAAAACTCAGTTAATGCAATCTACACTTACTATTATGCTAATTAGCATAGAAGTTCACTAAGTAACAATTCATATTTACTCTGGTCAAACAGCTGTTTAACTTTCACCAAGGGGATACTGTCCATTTTAGATTTGGTCCAGAACTGCTGTTGTGAATCTTCTTTTTGTTATTGCTTCTCAAACATATCTATTGTTAATTAGTGGCTTCATCCTTTACTTAGTTGGAAATCACTCCTGTGGCTCCATGGTTTTTCCTGGGAGGAAAGTCCTTGGTGTCAACTGTCCAGTGAACATTCTCCTGGTGATGGATAATATTACTTTTTAGAAAAAAAGTCTTGACTGTCTAAACAAAAGAAAACTCCAACAGAATTCACACATATTTACTTTTAGCTAAATTTTAGCACTTCTATTTTTTGTCCTTTTTTGGTCATTTTCTTTTTTTAATTAGTGGGAAAAGTTCTGGTTCAATTAGCACAATAGATTGCAAAATACTTTTAATGTCTCAAGTTTCAACAATAGAGTTAATTGCTAAAATCTATACTTTTTTCTTCCCCCAACTCACATCTTTGTAAGAATTACAATTTGAAAAAACTTTTAAGAATGACTTATCTCATTATTTTATTTTATTTTAGCTCAAGATTTAAATAATTTGTAAATTAAAAAAAATCCATCAAAGAAATCCTGATTTCTTCAAGATAAAGAAAAAAAGTTTAAAAACTGATTACTCTGCTTTTAACCTAATGACATAACTCAAAATTAAATATATATATATATATTTACAGATGATGTGACAGAAAATACCACCTCTATAATAAACAACCAAACAAACAAATAAAAGATATAGCTAGTTTTTGTCATGACTACTATAGTTAAAATTTGAAAAATCAAAATCTTATTAATATAATTCAAAATTAACACTCTAATGTGACTCGTCCAGTAATTTGGGTATATTTACACAATTATATTAGTGCTTATAAAATAAATTATGTTATGTTTAAAATTTACTTCTCTAGATTTTTCCTTTTGTCAAATCATTTTTAAATTTTAATTGTAAATAATATTCGAGATAGTCAGGCATGCTGCAAGTGAAATATAGCTTTTATTCATATATTTAGGTATATAATAGTATATTGTGAATTGTGGAGTTAATTTAGTGCTTTGTTTTATTAAATATTATTTTAACTAGTATCATTCATATATATATATTGTAACGATCGAAAAGAAAGTGAAGATCGAATCTAACCGCAAACTATGATATCTGCTCTACAGGGCGCCATCTAGGCATTTAAACCTAGAAAAATTTATAGAGCAGGCAGGTATGCGCTGTTAAAATTCCACTTTATTTAAATATTTAGATCGTTAACCCAAGTCACTAGCTCAGTGGAACAGCAGAGATTATAAAATATAATTTTATATCTCAAATATAAAAAAAAATAAAAGCCACTGCCAGAAATTAACACATAAAAATATTTATTTACGCACATATAAAATCATTCTAAATTTGAGGAATAAGTTTAACATTTTAGATTTTTATATTAATCTTTAATTTTACATTTAAATAAATTTCAATGAGTTTAATATTTTATTTAGATGGTCTAGTATGAATAGACTACATAGATCTGCATTTGAAAAGAAAATATTCTATCTCTTATTTAACCTTAGGCCAAAAAGTTCGCAGTCAAACTGGCGTCAATCCATCTGATACATTTATGTATTCAATGTAGGATAAAAATACGACAACACAAAATACTATTGTCTCTCCACCAACAGGAATGCTGCAACTGTTGGCGAGTAGAACAATAAACATAAAACTCCATAGGAATGGATTGTGGTCCTTTGCCATCTTACAAACCCATCCATAGGCAAACAGAAAGTGTATGGCATATATATGCAATCCTACCCGTAGCGGATCTCGTACTACATCTACTAATTGCACAAATATATCCAATCCATTGAGCCAATTCAACTACGAAACGAATAACCTAAGATTACCCTCCCTTAAACTATATATAACTTTACAAATCTATACAGCCATTCACTCCCGACTTAAATTTTACATTTATTATGTTTGCACAGATGAATTTTATAAAATTTGTTTTAAAATGTTGAGTATAGATCGGCTGCACAGATTCCATGGTTAAAAACATTCCAAAATAAACATAACCGATCAAAATACAAAGTCATCGATAATGTCAATTGCATAGGGAATAGAAAAAAAAACCAATGTTGTCCATCATAAGACACCGCAGTGACATGATGACTTATATATTCCAATCGACCATGAAACAGCAACATAATTAACCACTAACGAATCTATGCAACGTCTATACCCAACTTTAAATTTCATGCATTTAAATAATTTATACGATAAGTATTAATACAAATAAAAAAATAATAAAATGGAAATGATTTTTTTCAAAGCAAAACATATAAAATTTTAAACATTACCAATTGATTTTAAACTTAAAAGTCAGATAGAAATTCATAAGCTTTAACAAAAGTTCTTAATTATTTTTAAATTTAGAGTTCATGTCAATATAGCTTACGGCAGAAGAGTCCAGGTTCCTGTTTTTTAATTCCTGCAATGTCTCCATTGGAAAATAATGTTCTGGAGGTGGCATTAGCTGGTTCCATTCTGGTATCACAGTCTTTTCTTTTTCTTTAAATAAGTGAGAGAGAACGACAAGTGCGTCTTGTCATTCGTCTCCCCAAATCAAGTTCAAAAAACCCACTGGAACTCAATATTTTTCTTTTTATAGTCCTCCTATGGATTCCATGAACAAAGATGTCACTGTTCCATTTTTCGTTATGGTCCGGGCCTTTATTTGCTGCTTTTATATTGGACAAGCTAATTCTTTATTCCTTATCTAATTTTGATCTGACTTTTTAATTACACAGCTTTTGGATAATTAATAAACAATCATTTCCATTTACAAAAATATTTTATCTTTAAGTCTTGTGCTTTTTTTTTATAAAAAAGTACATTCAAATACTTATTTATTTGTTTTTTTTTTTTAAAAAATATTTTTAAAGTTTTGAATCTGTGCGAATATATACGTTTAACAAACATTTTAATTTTAGCGTTTAGTTTTTTTTCTTTAATAGATTTTATTTTTATTTGCGAACTTTAAGATTTTATTTTAAATTAATGTAACAACATATTTATATCATTACAATATATATATATATATATATATATATGATATAAATATATATATATATATATATATATATATATATATAAAGCATAAAGCTAAACTAGTCAATCTATAATTAAAATTACCCCAAATCCAAACTTCAACCAAACCAGCATAAAAATAATATTAAAATACTATCAAAGGTTTCACTGCTACAAGCAGACTTCTCAAGTGTAAAGAACTACAAAAACTACACAATATATATAATATTAAACATTACCCACAAATCCATTCACTTCCCATCTACCCTTAATATTAAAAGAACTCTTAAATAAGTTAATTACTTCAGAATAATAATTTTTCAATAATAAAGATTCTTTAATTCTTCTTTTGATTTCATTTCTCTCAAAGAAGACAATATTAGCTTCATCAAAATCAATAGTGCGGCCTGTATCTTTTTCATGGACATACAAAGCAGAACTAAGATATCTATTTTTAACTCTACTTCTATGAACCTCTATTCATTCACTTAAACTCAAACTACTCTGACCTATGGTAAACCTTCTTACAAAATAAACAAGGGATAAAATATACTACACCAGGAATAGTCTTTCTATCAAAATTTTTTTTTGTATTATTTAATAAATTATTCAATGTAACACCCCTTTTCCAAGCAATTTTCTTATTTCCAAACAATTTACTAAATGAAATCAAAAGAAGAATTAAAGAATCTTTATTATTGAAAATTTATTATTCTGAAGTAATTAACTTATTTAAGAGTTCTTTTAATATTAAGGGTGGATGGGAAGTGAATGGATTTGTGGGTAATGTTTAATATTATATATATTGTGTAGTTTTTGTAGTTCTTTACACTTGAGAAGTCTGCTTGTAGCAGTAAAACCTTTGGTAGTGTTTTAATATTATTTTTATGCTGGTCTGGTTGAATTTTGGATTTGGGGTAATTTTAATTATATATATATATATGAAAAACAAAAAAACACAAGTTAAAAAACTTGCTAACGCTTGTATTTATGATAACAGATGGCGTTCTACCAAAAACACCGTCAAGCGTAGTCTTCTGTTTACATAAACATCAGAGCGAGCATTCACTATCTCTAACTTTAATTCCACTTTCAGATCATGATTTCAAGCTATTTGCTATCATCAGTGAAAGACAGGAATAATATATATATATATATAAAGATGGATTTGTAATACAATAATTGAAATATAAATATTTACATATATATAAAGGTTGATTTGTAGCACACACTATTTGAAGTACAAATATTTAAATCCAATTGCTATTTAATATTCTGTATTACTTTAAATAATGAAATGCCCTCAAAATTTAAAAGCAGTAGTATTTTAAGCTCAAAAAACTGGGGAAAAAATTGAAAATTTATTTTATTGAAAAATAAAAAACATTTTTATTTACTTAAACAGTAACTAAGATAAATACATTAAGCCACCTAATTTATTGCAAATCTTATTCAGTCATACTTTCATTTTCTACATTTTCACTTCCAGATCCTGAATTCTCATCTTCACTATTTTGTCAGGGTACATCATCTTCAGGCCATTTAAATTGTTAGGAATGCAGAATTTTTTTGATAATTTCTTCAGGTATATCTTTCCAAGACTGCAAAATCTATTCAAAATTATCCCTACATTGTTTGCATTATAAATATTTTAGTGCTCATATTATAATGTCTTTTTTAAAGAAAAAAAAGATTTTAAAATATGGTATTGGCATTTAGTGTTACCAATAAATCTTTTTTTTTTATTAAAAATCTTTTCTAAAATACAAATCAATAATTTGTCAGATTATTAAAGTAAATCAAAATTTTTTAAGAAAATAATTTCTCTTTATAATTGATGGAAATAATCTATAGCAGCAGGCATACAACATGTTTATCATCCAATTATAAATTGCAGCCAAACATTATAATTTCTTTGTCAATTTGCTTTTATATAAAAGTAGATTTTTCTATTAAAATCTAAATCATTCTTCTAAAATAATTAATATTTTCACAAATATTTTCTGAAAAAAATATAAATATGTATAAAAAAATATTTTAAGATATATGGTTTCACTTTGAAAATCAAAACAAAGATAAGGGGGATTTAGATTTAAAGGCCATAGAGTTGACAAAGATTATGTTGTGGAAATGGGATGGGGCAAAATATGGGAAGACTTAGAATGGGGAATGGAAAATAAAGTGGCTAACGGGTTTATCTGGGCATAGTTGTTGAGATATTCTTGACTTCATTTAAGGAGAAGCCAAATACATCACATCACATCACATGGGTAAATTTAGAGTGGGGAATGTAAAATAAAGTGGCTAACAGGTTTATCTGGGCATAATTGCTGAGATATTCTTGACTTTGTTTAAGGAGAAGCCATAATACATCACATCACATCAGAACTTGAAAAAATGTTGACAGGTTCTCTCTTGTGAATATAACAAGAAATAGCCAATCAGTGCCATAAAAGGCAGGCTCTTATTTCATTGTTGTATTAATTTATTAGTTGTAAAAAATTATAATGGTTATTCAGTACAGTTGTTTCTATATAATAATGATAAAATAAAAAAATAATGTTAAAAGATTTTAAAACATATGTTTTCACTTTGAAAATCAAACCAAACGTATTGAAACTTTGAAAATCATTGACAGATACTCTCTTGTGTAGAGAACAAGAAACAAGCAATCAAAGAAAAGGCAGGTTCATATCTCATTGTTCTTTTGATTTATTAGTTGAAAAAAATTCTAAAGGTTATTCAGTACTGTTTTATTGATAAAATAATGATAAAATCAGCATAATAATGTTAAAAGTAGTAGTTAGAGAAAGAGTTAAAGCCATTTACAAAATTAATCCAAAAATATTGACATTTAATATTAAATCTGTTTTCTTTGGATTAAAATTTTTTAACATGATATATTAACAATAATGATTGTAATACAATATGCATGTATAGCATATAGCATAGATCTGCAAAAACAACATATTAAAAATATTAGATTCAAATTTAAAATATACTCTTTTTTATCGCTCCAACATTTAGAGAAAAAAACACCTTATATTTGAACTGATATGGTATAATAGCAGTCAAACTCCTTTAAAATATTTATCTATTTTGGTTAAATGATTCTTCTAATGTTCTAATCACTTAAACAATACTAAACATGCTAAAATATATTTTTATATTCTCAATTACTTAAATAGAATACTTTGTGATTTTAATTCTAATAAAATTTACATTGAGTGTTCTTGTATAAATGGAAAATTAAAAGAACTGTAATATTTTCATATATAAAGTAGAAAATGAAAAATCTTTCAATATATAAATTGAATATTATAATAAAAACATCAAAATCCTGTAAAAGTGGAAATGTAACATCTTCAAATTTTTCTACATTAGAAATATAAAACATTCTATTAATGCAATATAAAATGGGAATATTTCAAGTACTTGTTTAAAATATTCTTTCCTTCTCTACCTATCTATTGGAATGTCTGGTGAGTACTAAATATATGCAGCTTTATTTTTAGCCATTTAATTTTATCACTGATGATAATGTTCTGTGTTTGTTCTTTCATCCAAATATTTAGATCTAATAGATATCTCTCTATACTTCACTGAGTTATTGCAATATGTATTATTTTACTAAATGTCCACATTTAGATAAATAAGCAAATATTAATAAACTACTTTTATTTAAAATTGTATTTTCAATCGCAAAGAATATATTCATGTCATATTAATACAAGATATAGTAATTTTTTATCTGTGTATATAACATCTAATACGAAAGCATTGGTGTTGTATGATTTTAATGTGGCATATATACTTTTTTTAATTTCTAATTGTCTACCCACCACAGCTAGTGTCATTTGCTCTGAAACAAACGATATCAAACCCAAAGTCAGCAATCAACAGAAGAGAGGCCTTCTTTTCTCTGTCTCGAAAATGATTCACTTAACATCTACATATGAATTTGCATAAAATTTGCATTAATATTATAGTTATTAATCAAATACAAGTCGCCATAAATATGGGACTATAAACTGCCCCAAAAGCACTTGGCGGTAAATTTTGATAATTTTACGTACAGTGAATAGCTTCATTATCTGTGCGCAGAGCACATATATATATATTGAATAATAACTATCTTAATGCAATTTCTCCACTAAGCAACTTTATCATGATTATCATAATGGACATTGGATATACATTTGCCCGGTTCTTAGAAATTGAAAATGTATTTATTCCATCTTAATTCCATATCTATTTATATAGAGATTAGATATAATAATATGAAAATATATACATTTAAAAAAATTAAATAAATGAGTTTTTCCATCTATTGAAAATACTAAAAGCAGATATGTAGGAGAAAAAAATAATTAGAATAATCAAATTATATATATATAACTAATAAGCAAAAATGAAAAATTGATTGCTTTCGAAATTAGAATTGAAGTTATATCAGGAGGAAATGAAAATTCAATCAACAAGTAATGAAAACAAATAGATAAAAAAAACTTTGAATAAAATAAAGTCATATATTAAAAATAAACATTAAAAGTTTATAAATAAAATATTCATAAATAATATTAATCATTTAAAATTAAAAAATTTAATTAAATTTTAATATGTTAATAATTAAAGTTTTTGAGATTAAAATTATGCTTCAAAATATATATAAAAAAATAATTTATTTATCGTTATTTTTTATCATTATTAAATAGATGCAAAAAATAAAATAAAAAAGTCTCTATGGGTCTATTGCACTGCTTTCGAGTCATAATTTCACAGTTAATATTTTGAATCTTATGTCCTAGATCCTCACTGATGAGAGCCATAGCTCGAAACCAGTCTGGGGATGGCGACCATCGTAGATAAAGGCTTCATGTATTTTCTCTTGTAGCATTTATCATAAAAAATAAAATAATTAAGCTTGTTTAGAGCTAGTAGCAGGCTCTTTATATATTACATATTGGTAATACAAGCTATATAGGTCATGTGATATATGACTGATTTTACTAGTATCATTGTCAGAAATCGTATCATTTCATGTGCAATCTTTTTAGATCTCTTAATTTTTTTAAGACATGGTTTGTGACTTACATGTCCATTAATTGACATTCATTTAACAATATATCCATCCTGTTCTATTCCAGTTTTTTAATTCTATCACATAACATAAGCCATTTGTTTTTTCATATATGTATTCCATTTTTCATATTTTTTGTGAACCTAAATAGATATCTTTTTCATGTGTTCTGCATAGTATCACTGTCTTATTATTTTGTAAATTAAATGTCCACGTCTCAGATTCATAAACTAGCAATAGTTCGACCCTAATTATTTATAATTCTTTATAAGCATATGTTTTATTTTTAAAACTAACATACTTTAATCAAATGCTCATATTTTCAATTGCTGTAATGAGTTAGTTAAGATATTTATAATTATTAATTGTTTTTAATTTATTACAACATATCTTTATTTGTGCGTGTGTTGTTGTTTATTTTTTTTTTTAAAAAATAAGAAAAAAATTGAAGATACGTAAAAAAATGAAATAAAATTTGAAAATTATGTACATATACTTGGTGAAATCTTTACTCATTATTTAATTTTTAGAAAACAGAAAAAACAAACAATCAATACAGATAATAGATACAAATGGAAATGTTTCATTAGACTACAAATTCTAAAAAAATGACATATGTATGAACAATAAATAAAAGTTTTATTGCGTGTATACATATATATATATATATATATATTTAATATTTTATTACAGTTAGAAATATATTTATGTAAATTTCAATCACACCGACTGAAGTTTACATCTGTCTAAATTTGTTATATATATATACTTTAATTTACTAAATTAAATAATTAAATAATTGGTTAGTTAATCAAGAGCTAATTAATAATAAGAATTCCACATGGCTGTCATGTTTAATGTTTATCCATATCAAACTAATCTGATTTGTAAAAAGCTCTAATATAAGTTAGTCATTCTAATACTATTTATATCTAAAGATCAGTTGATACACATTGCAAAATATTTATTGCATTCTGAGTAATTGCTACTGATTGGTCAATTTTATGCATAGTATGGTGATCAAGCAATGATTGTTTCAAGTACTGTGATTGGACCATAATCTATCCAAGCTTTTAAATATACATAAAGGTATTAATTTATTAAGTTTTCTGCATTTCAATGTTTTTTTCTTTCTTGCCTTAGTGGCAATTTAAATTCTTCAACATCTTATTTTATTATTAACGACTGTGTTCAATATTACAGATCAATAAATTGTAATTGATTTATTAGAAATATACATTTACAAGTAAAAAATATCATAAAAATCATATTTAATATTCTAAATATAGAAGAAAAAGCATTAAACAAAGTGAATTATATAACAAAACTAATTTCTGCTTACATATTGGCTAATTATCTTAATGCTGATGAAAAAGATGATAAAATCTTTATTGATTGAATTTCATTTTTTGAATAATTATGAAGACATCATAAAGTCATAAAATTCTGTTATAAAATTTAAAATTACATTTATATTTATTAAAATACCATAAAAGTTATGTCCCATAACTTACAAGGCATAATGATGGTAGTTTTCTTTTCATTGTTATTTTAAATTTCTTGTATTTTTAAAAAAGGAAACATTTTGTTTTTTTTTTTTAAATCTAAGAGTAAACATAAAAATATTTATTTTTTTAATCTCTGAATTGGTTATTATGCTTAGTTACCATCCTTGCACTGCCTCTTGGTCAGTTTTGGCCACAGAATCATCATTTTATGCTTATTTTGTATAAATTTTCATATTTAAAATTTTAGTTCCAAAAAAAATCTGCATTAGGTAATAATTTTTGAACAACAGTCATTTTATTGCTGTCTATTATTACATAGTACAGCCTCTTTAGCTTTGGCTATTGCCCACTAGGCATGTCTAATTGTCAAAGTCAGAAATCAAATCAAAATGTTTTATGCATTTGCAATAGATTTTGAATGTAAATAAAATATATTTCTTATAATTTTTTACATTGATAATTAAGTTTTTACATTCATTTACTTAAATATAAACTTTGATTTGGAAAAATTAAAGGAAAGAGAATAGCTTTTGACCACTATTTGAGACAAGTGTATAATGTTGACCACTATTTGCATATCAATGACATACAATGTTCTATAAAAATGCAACTATTTTTCATAAATATTTAAATATTTTATGACTACTTTTTATACTATACTGACTAATAAAGTAACTTGACTAATAATGTATGTAGAATTAGATTTTTATTCAAAATATTAAATTTTAGATGAAGAAAAAACAAAAATGAATAATCAGAGATCGTAATTTCTAAGACAAAAAAATCACAAGCAATGTTACATAATGATTGGTTGAAATATAATTCTTTAGTTTTACTGATGACTACTTTACAAATATTTTTCTTATATTTTTCTTCAGTTATTAACATTATTTTTAATTTTTTATTACATTTTGCCAATTTGAATGTGAAATAAATCGATTTTTAGAAGCTAACTTAAAACAGTTCTGTTTATTGAGGGTTATAGTTTTTGAATAGAAGCACAATCCAAATGTAATTGATGAATAACATTACTTTAGACTTTTATGTACTTGACCAATAAAATTAATTCCTTGGTTTTCCAAAACAAATTCATCACTTGAAAGGATAACAATTACTATCCAAATATTTTGTAAAAATAATCATAAATATTTAATTAGACTATGAAAAATATATATATATTTTTGCTCAATGCTAGCAACAATCAACAAATTTATTTATATACCTATGATCAAAAAAATTGCATAATTATTAGCAACGTTTTAAGATTTTTTTGGCTTGTTTGTAATTTTCATATATAAGTTGCTGATATCTTGACATGTTTTTAATTAATAAATTAATGTTTATTGCCAATTTTTACCATTAAAACAATGTAAAACAATCAAAGTGATGCTAAAGATAGACACAAGAGAGTGATTTAAAACTAAAGCACAGCAGCGCCCTCATATATTTCATGGTGCATCATTAGGATAAATTACATATTTAGATGTTTGCTTTATTAATCAAAATTTAGTTACAAAGTGAATTTTTGTATGGCTTTGTCCTTAAATGATGTTTAACTCTAGAGAAGTCTGATTTATAAAAACAATGCTGCATTAATAATCAATGCTTTATGGTCCATCTAATTGGTTTAACAATATATAAAGGTAAGTTGTAAAATTGTGTAAAACAATAGTTGAGCTCTAAGAAGCTGTTAAGAAAAGACTCTGAAAAGCATTGTATATTGCTAAATGATTTGTGTTTTCATAGTATAGCAATTAAACAATATTTCAAATACTCATATATATATATAATTAAACAATATTCAAATACTCATATATATATATATGCACAAAACATGATGATAAGCAAATTATTTGTTTAAAAAAAAAAGAAGGATAAAGTCTTAGATTTCTACATTAAAAAAATAAAGACGTTCACATACATACATAATATGACTAACCACAAATGTCCTTAACTAACGGCATCATGACATAAATAAAAGTAAAACATAAAAGATGATGACCTAATGTCAAGCATGTTGCTAAATGGCCAGACTTGAAAATAAAAAAATAATTCCAATGAATAATTATCTTAATAATATTACATCGATGTACATTACACAAGGATAAACAAATACTGCAAGCACAGGAATTGAAAACTACTGTGAGATCCCACCATGATTAAAACAAATTCAACATCTTGATAGCCATATTTTTAGAACTAAACAAGATGGATGTATAATTTCGATTTTACAATCAAATTTCAATCACACAAGATTAAAAGGAATTTGCTTCCCACCAATATAAATTTAAACATAAATATGCCTAACTTATAAAAGTAAACTGAATGATCCTAAACTGATTATAAAGAACTACAAGTTTAAATAAACTCATAGTGTAATCATTGCTTGAAAAGAAATAAACAACAGATAGCAATCGTCAAGAATAGTTCATTTCTTTACACCACTTCCCTATGCAGAAAAATAACCCTATAAAATTACATATACTAATGAGGGTATTGCAATGTGGTCTGGCTAAAGGAATTGTGCTGTAGGTCAGACACCAGCTCTTCATGCCCATAGAAATATTATGATATATATGGAATGCCTATTTTATTAAATACTGGTCAAGAACAATGATCTTCAATAGATCTTCTACACTTTCTTCCAAGGAAGCAATTGAACAGAGCTGATAATATACAATCCCAGAATGAGTGTGTCTACTAAACTTATGGACAGTACGCCGTCTGAGGAAATCTATCACCACAAATAAGAGACTGTGAACATAATGGACAGTGCTTTCCAGACTCAGGAATTTATTTTATTAATCCAACTGATTTGTATTTTTTTAATTTGTTGTTTATTTATTTATTTTTTAATTTTTTTATTATTTTCATTTTCACATTTTGAAGCTTATGCTGCAGAAAATGGAAGTGTTTACTTTAAGCATAAATGAGGGAAAATTAGATTGAGTAAATGTTTTATGGTATTAAATAAAATGTAGGTTTGTTTACCCCCCCCCCCCCAGTAGCTTGATGCCACCAGCCTGAATATGGGATAAGGTAAGATTTTGATAATGTTCCACATTAAGAACATACTTAATGACAAAGTTCTCATTATTTGTTGAATGTTTTACTAATTCAAACAATATTTTAAATAAAATACCGAAACATCTAATGAACATAAATTTGAATACACCCCTTCATCACTATCAATCACACACAGCTATGATTATGAAGCCATAGAGCTTTGAAAGTGCTAAGCTTTAAATAGATTTAATAATATATAACTTCTTTAAGGAGTGTTATAAGCGCATAATTATTGATATAATATTTATTATATTTTTGTTTTTCTATGTATATGACCAGCTTTCTTGAGTATATGATTTTTTCTATCAACATTAAAGAATTACAAATAGGTATAGGGGAGTCCTTTGATCATAATCATCATGAATTAGATATCAAATGCTACTCTATAATGCGACTGTAAATATATTAATAAGTAAGTCAGATTCACAATCTTCTAAAATATTTTTTATATTATCTTAAACTTTGTACATAAAGATTGCCAGAGTATGGACTTCTCTCACAGGATTTGGGATTAGGGTATCCATTGTATTTAGCTCTTAATGGATAGAAAGCCATCCTTTGCTCTTATAATTATATATGTTAATATTGTTAAATTAAAATTTGTTATTTAATAAAAGTTATTTTAATCAATTTGGTCTCTGCCTTGTCATCATCTTTATGCATTCACACCACTAAAACTATAGGCTAAACATTAATATCCATACATCTCTTTTTATATGTATACTGTTATTAGGAATATTCTGTCAGAGTATGTTAATTGATCCACACTTATGTAGAGGTACATTAATTGTTAACCTGAGTAATTCTATCCCTGAAAACAGCCAAGTGCAAATTTTCTCTAAGTTTGAATACTGAAGCATAATGGAGTCAGAAAGCAGGATGAGACATGCATAAACTAGTCCAAATTTACATCTAGATTTAATGAGTAAACATTGAGCTAACCCATTGAAGGTAGATGTGATTATGGGCTAAGAATTTCATCATGACATCACCAGCATCCTACCCAAAGACCCCAAGTCTGACTATAGTTAGATGTGCTCCCCCTTCCTTGTAACAATGACCAGTCCATTACAATATAATATATATTAAGAAAAATTCCAAGTGCATACCACTAGCTGAAACTTCAAATATAAAATTACCAAAACACTCTCCCAAACATTAAGATATTCAACAATACCCTCTATTAATAGATATAAAGTCTGAATTTTAAGCAGGATGAATAAATATAAAGTCTGAATTTCAACATGCTACTTAAAATTCATAGAGAGTATTGCTGAATATCCTAACAGTTGGGAGAGGATTTTGGCATTTTTATGTATAGTTTAATATGTGGAAATATCTGTTATATTTTCATATTAGATGTTAATAAACAGTAATCAATGAAAATAGTAAATCTTTAGCATTTGATTTCACCATTCTATTACTATATTAACTATTTTTATTGAAATCTTAAGGATATATATATATATATAAGCTGGAAATGATGCTCTATCTAATCATATTGCATGCACATTCATTACTTGATAATCATATCATGTAAAAAAATGACAGCTCTGTAAGATGTATAAATTTAGAGTCCATCATTGTCATTTGTCTAGCGCTGTCAATTATTCATATGAGTATAACAATTATTTGCCTTTTATAATAATAGTAATTTGATTAAACTGATGTTGAAGTATGAATATTAAGTGATGTGATTTTTCAATAAATCAACCTATTTTGTTTCAGTCAAATTCTACCCATAATGAGTAATTTAAACTTATTTTTATTAATTAAATTTTAGTTGAAAAATCTAGTACCAAATTACATAAATAATAAATTAATGCAATTAGAAATATATAGTAAATAATCTGGAAATAGTATTTCTTTTAATTGGGTACATAAAACATTCAAAATTCACTCATCATACTATGTGAATTAATGAACAAATCATTCTATAAGATATATATTTACAATTTAATATTTTTAACAGATTATATGGATGATGAAATATTTTATAAATGGGAACTCCATTTTTAAATGAAGTTAAAATCTACAGTCATAGTGTTCCAAGTATAGGTAATTAAATGGAAAGAAAACAACAATAGATTGTACTTAATCAAAAGACAACCATGACAATTTGAGATTAGTACCCAATATGTTATATGAGTTTTTAGCCAGACAGGATATCTATATAAGTGTTGAAAAACAAAGTATAACAACTTTTCTTAAGCTTTAACTAAAAAAAGATTATCCAATCTGAAAGACTTGTATAATAGAAAGTTCATTTTTAAATGAAGTTAAAACCTACAGTCACAATGTTTCAAGTTTATCAATTTATCACATGATCACTATTTCTTATGCTTGCACATAACTGTTATTAAAACAGGAAAAACTTTCCATATAATAGTGTCACTCAGTGCCATCCAGAGTAATCAATGAATGTCAGAAGGCTTGTGGATAAAATTCCCATCTGTGCCTACTCATTCAATATCTCCAGACTAGTTTCTGGCTTGTGTGGGATATTGTATGAGTAGGAACTAGATGGGGATTTTATGCACAAGCCTTCTAGCATCGATTGATTACTCTGACTGGCACTGAGTGGCACTACTGTATGGGGAGTTTTGCCTGTTTTTATCAATTTATGTGTGCTAAAAGAAAACAAAAATGCACTTTTTAGAGTATCATGGGAACAGTCCATCTAAGTATGATAACTATCTACCTTATAATAACAACTTAATGTTAAAACATAGAAGTTTAACACTATAATTATTTCCATGTATCATCCTATTTCAAATGACCAAATGTTACTCACGATAGAGTAAATTAAATTTCATATTATGTAAGATTTGTTTTTATACATGATTTCGGGTACCCATATTAAAACTTGAAATTAAATGGTAATGTATATCAGAAGAAATATTGTAATTTTTAAAATTACAAACTTTTTTAATTTAAGAAATTCTTCTCTCTGCAAATAATCTCATTGTTATGTGTGAAATATCATCAATTTATAATTTTAAGAAATTAAAGTTTTAATTACAAAAATAATAGAATTCTAAAAGCTAACTCAACAGTATGTATATCATCACACACACATAAAATTTTGTTTTAATAAATTGAAAGCAAAACATCGCTTGAATTATTGTTATTACTAGTAAAAGATACTGTATGGTTTCTGTTTTCTTTTCCTTTAAAAATAATTGGTATAAACATAGATTATTGGAATGAAATGAATGTTGATTTTTATTTCAAGGTTATGCGTAGCTTAGTAATTTATCTAGTATGTAGAGTTACCTACACTTCAAAATAACTTTGGAATAGCAATTTTCTTTTTATCTAAAAGATATTATTAAATTATAGTCCATCTAAATTCAAAAAATATAAACAGAGCAATTGATTTAGTATTCTGTGTTTTTATTTAACCAAGAAAAGATAATAAATTACATTAATACATACGTAGCTTTATATATTTTTATAATTTATTATTAAGTCTACACAATTTTTTTTTTAAACTATTAGTTTATTTGCTAATTGGTTTTTTTTATTAAAGTGATGCAGAACAGGTACCAATTCTTCAAGTACTTTCTTGTTAAATGCTGTATGCTGAAGCAAATTATGCAGGAAATACATATTGCCCATTAGAATAAATAAAGCATTGAATGGATAATTGCACAAAATAAAAGCAATCAGAAAATTAAAATATCAATAAGTAATCTATAAGTAGAATTCACTCAGATTTACAGAATGAATGAATTCACAATAATTCCTCGAATATCAATTAGAATAATCTAGGACCGAAGCTGGACTCCAAAAATAATAGAAGATTCAGGAATGAGCTCGTCTCAGGATAATTTTCCTTCTTCTTGGTTAATCATAAATTTTTCTATGTGGATATAATATAGAGATCTGATCTATAAAAGAGTTATACTATTAAATCCAATGATAGTCTGATTCACATATGACTTGTACTGTTAGAGTCAAAAGTCTCTAACTAACCAATACATTTGCAAAGAAATCAAGTCATATATCACATGATCTAATTTAACAAGCTTGTATTACAAATTATATCCAATGAGCTTGCCAATAGTTCTTAACAAGCTTTTCAGAATATCCCTAACCCTAGACCAATTTCTGCTTCTTCTTTGGTGAGAGGTTAGGATATTCAAGTATTAGATTTAAAATACGACATGAAGCCCAGCACTTTATCTAATGGTTAACTATGAAGTAAAAAATATGAAATTTTCATACATCCATATGTCTTCAAATCTAGCTATGTAACTTAAATCGCCATATGGGACTTAACTAAGTTCAGATACATCATATATTAATAGTTTTAGAAATACAAAATCACCAAAACCTTAATATCAAAAAATGTAATTGCAAAGAAATCAAGTCATATATCACATGACCTAATTTAACAAGCTTGTATTACAAATGTTATCTCATGAGTTTGCCAATAGCTCTTAACAAGATTTTCAGAATATATCTAATCCTAGACCAATTTCTGCTTCTAGCTTCCTCAGTGAGATGCTAGAATATTCAAGCATTGGATTTAAAATACCAGGTTAAGCCCAGCACTTTATTTAATAGTTAACTATTAAGTAGAAAATCTGAAATTTTTAGATATCCATATGTTTTCATATCCACTGAAAAGCTTGTTAAGAGCTATCAGCAAACTCATTAGTTGATATTTGTAATACAAGCTTGTTAAATTAGGTCATGTGATATATGACTTGACTTCTTTGCAATTATATTTTTTGCCATTTAGCCTTTGCAATTTTTTATTACTAAAGCTATTAATATATGGTATATCTGAACTTAGTTCAGTTCCATATGACTATTTAAGTTAGATAGCTGGATTGGAAGACATATGAATGTCTGAAAAATTCAGATTTTCTAAACAGTTAATCATTAGATAAAGTGGTGGGCTTGATCTGGTATTTTAAATCTAATGCTGAATATTATAGAATCTCACTGAGGAATCCAGAAACAGAAACTGGTCTAGGATTAGGGATATTATGAAAATCTTGTTAAGGGCTATTGGGAAGCTCATTAGACAATCAATACATCTTTATTATTTCTTTATGAAGAGCTCTGTGATTACTCATAAACTTTCCTATGACAATGAAATCAGTATTCAGTTTAATATGGAAGTCTGATTTACATAAGACAAACTGTCAGAGCCATCAATCTCCAAAATGTGATAGCAGCTAAATTACAGATGCATGTCATTACACCCATCTCTTTTTCTTGGAAATGAGCATAGTTTCTTTTTGAGTGACTGCTACTGTTACTAATGATTAATATTAAGAGTCTCGTGGTGTAATATCAGTACATTTGCAGGTGATGACTTGTGAGTTTGAATATAAGTTGAGTAAACATTAACACATTTGTCTATTATATCAATTACATGAGTTTAAACATGGATTAAGCAAATTGATTATTTTAATTAATCCCAGAGTTTTTTTTCCAGTAGCCATAATTAACATTTAATATTTGTCAATAAATTAATATCTAGAAATTATTAAGTAAAGAATAAAATGCAGATAAAAACATACTCAAACCTTCATTATTTGGTCAGTGCCAGAATGTTTTGAATGATATAACATTTATCCTGCTGCACAGACATGTATTTATAATTCAGTAACTTTACATTTTGATAATTTAGTATAAAATAATGTTTGCAAGCATGACATATGACACAAGAATAATATATACTAGATGAATAAAAAACATAACCTTGGTTGTTAATGACAAAAATGACATCAACTGAAATAAGTTGTAAATAAGACTGAATGATTTGAATTCACTCTCTAGCATCTTGGCTTTCATAGAAGCAAGCCCAAGTTCTTTTATATATATATTTATTTTAAATGTATTTGCTTGATAACTACAAAATGATGAAGTAGGAAGAATTATATATGTCCAGAAAACTGGACTGGATTGACCAATACTTGCCAAAAGAAGGAGAAAGGTAATTTATGGTATTCAAATCAGTCGTGATATTTCCCTACTGAAAATGATTATCGTGTGTAAACAGAACATTTTAATAATGAAATATAGAAGCTAACAACTTACCTTAAGTTTGCAGATTAAAAAAAAGTCTTTCTTTTCTATCCATATCATTTTTATTCTGTTACAAGAAGCTTTCAAATTTGAAGGAAATACTAAACCCATTCATTCATGACTCAGTTTATTCTGTTACAAATGATACTCAACATTTAGGCTAGATTTATATTTTTATAAACAGTATCTCAATTCATGAGGCATACTAAAGTTTTCCTTTTCTCATCCCTTATTGTCATTTTTATTCTCTTACAAATGCTTCCCAGATCTGTGAGGCTATTAAATAAGAATCTATCATAAGTTATTTCTATTACAATATACAAATATAATAATTTTCAAGGATAAATGGGTTTATAAGTAATCATTAAAATTAGTCAATACATAGACAATCCCAATATCAATAACAATCAATAATCTCATTCTATTGTCAAGGCAACCTCATTTTAACAATAAAGGTGGATTCCATCTTTAAAGTTAAAATGAAGTTGCCTTGACAACAGAATCAGAGTGTTGATTGTTAAAAGGAGGTTGTCTTGGCAACAGAATGAGATTATTGATTGATATGAATATTGGGATTGTCTAAGTGTTGACTGAATTTAATGACATATATGTAAATATTTTAATTAAGTAATTATAGGTTGAAATATTTAAATCAATGAACTATTTCATCTTTAAATTTGTTAAAATCTGTGGCCATGATGGTCCTTCAAATAGCAACTTATTCAATAAGTCACATAGGCTCAGATAATACATGCACTGACAATCTAGAATGCAATCAAAAAGTTGTCTGCTCTTTCACTACTACAAGTTATCATTTCAGTTAGTAGTAAAACAATTCATTTATTTATGAATGAGAAATTAAGTATTTCAAACTTTTCCTAATTCTTATAAGAAATGAAGACACACACACACCCCTCACTGATTGATTAAACATAAAAAAAATTAATATTTTTAATGTATTAAGATAGGTGAAATATTTAAATTAATGAGGTATTCCATTTTTAATTCTATTAAAATCTGCAGCCATGACATTTATATAAATGACAATATCTGCCAAAACATTAACACAAAAATATAATAACGTAATTTTGAGACACATAATACATTCAGAAATAAAAATATATTTAAATATATATGAACAATATTTCCTAAATTTTGAATTATTTATATTGATCATCCAATCTGTCTCAGCATATGATTTTTTTCTTTTCCTTTTGAAATGATTATTTTTATTATATCATATAAGAAAACCAATTAATACTTCTAAGTTTGAGTAGAATTGTCTTCTAATGTTGTACTTTGGAGTTATTTTAAACAAAATTTTGCTTGTTAATTTATTTGGATTTTGCCATACTTTTAATGTTAAATCAGTGGTTGTGCACTGAAATTAACATACAAGTACATAAGCAAATCACACCACTCCAGGCAACATTCAAAATTAACCAATAAAACATCAGCAATTTGCTGTCAAGACAATACTCAGGTAATAAATAGAAATCCTTTATTATCTGAGTATTATCTTGTCAAAAGACTGCTAATATTCTATTGGTTAATTTTAAATGCTGGTTAATGTAATGTGATTTCCATATGATAATCAATTGTCTATGTGGACTTATGGTTAAGGTAGTATGTCTATTTTTAAAAAAAGAATGACCACAAAAAGTACTGCAATGATGATGATGAGGGGAAATATACTATGTACAAAAAGAATAATGACAATGTTTACCAATACCATGCTTCTAGAGATAAAAAAAAAGAATAACATTTTCAACTATTATTAATCCATTGAAGGATGAAAGTCTCTCCAGTTTAATCCAGTTTTTCCAATCCACAGCCTTTCTTTTTTATGTCATATCAATAAACATCCCTATTTTACAAATCCACTTCACATGAAGTTTCTTTCTAGGTCATGTATAATATTTTGGGATCCAATTTTCAATATCAACTACCCATTTACTGTCATCTCTCCTAGCAATATATCTTGCTCCATCTCTTAACTTTCTTAATAGTATTAGTGATACCTATTCGCTCTTATATCCATTTTATCTTATTTCATTTTTAATCATTTTTGTTATTACTAATATATATATTATATATATATATATATATATATATATATATATATATATATATATATATATATATATATATATATATATATATAACTGAAGTCTTTTTATTGCTCTTTTGTTAAGTGACTACTGTCAGATTCATAAGTAAAAACTGATAAAAAGCATACTTTAAAAACACAAAAGCATTTTCCCATTTAATATTAAGCTATTTCTACCAAAAGCACTCCATACAAATTTAATTCTATAATTAATATTATCCGTTATATTTATACCTAATCTGACATGGGTATGTGTAGATGTTAAATTTTTCTAAACCATGATTTTCAATATTTATTTTCTTCTGAAAAATTATATTGAACATTACTTTAGTCTTTTCAGCATTGTTTTAAATCTTACTTTCTTATTTTCATCTGATAATTTTTGCAACATTTCCTGAAGCTTCCAATCAGCACATTTTCAGCATTTCTTATGCTTGCTCATAATTGTTATTAAAACAGGCAAAACTCTCCACATAGTAGTGCCACTCAGTGCATAAGTCTTCTGCCATTCATTGATTACTCTGGCTTGCACTGAGTGGCACTACTGTATGGAGAGTTTTGCCTGTTTTAATTTCCTGAAGCTCTGGGGCATTATTTATTTACTGAAATAAAATAAAATAAAATAAAACGAAATGAAAGCCACAAGCTGTTATAATGAAATATATAAACTTGTTAGCATCCAAAGTTTAATTTAATTTAGAAATGTATATTTTATATTGTATAAATAGTCAAAATAAAAGTCATAGATCAATTCATAGATCACATGACCCTATCTCTTAAGCTTGTAAGTTATAAACAGTGAGGATTATCATAAAGCTTGTAGAGGAATTGGCAATCCTCACTGTTTATATTGTATCTACTTTAATTAAAACAATATGTGATTAATAAATATTTAAAGGTTTGTTTTTGTTATTGGTTTAAGATATTTTTGAGACGTGATTTGCTCACTTTTCTGACAGTCATCAAAGTGTTAATCTGTTCTTCACTTTATTCTTTTTATTTCCATGAATTGCCATTTTGAAGTTTGTTGTAAAAAGAATATCAGCTTGAAAGCTACAAGCTCAACTGCCAATCCAATTACAGTTTTTCATTCATGCTTCAAAATGTTTCCATCATCTTAGTCTGTGAAAAAATAAGCTTCATTTACAGTGTTAGATATCACTCGCCATCTAAACAGACAGAACATACCATTTCCTTTACCGTGTCTAAACAAGTTATTAAATCTTTGGAAATTCTTTATTTAGACTTTTTTGATTATATCGCTGTTTGATTTATACACAATGCAGTAAGTACAATATAAATGTTTTATTTTAAATAAAAGTAATAGTTTTATAACTTATAAAATATTTGATAATTATAAATTGAATGATGCATTGCTTGGAAGTTCGAAAAAAGGTCAAGCACCGCCGAGTGCGGCAGAATTGGAGCTCTAGAGTTCACCGTCGACTAAATCATGCCAGACTGATTTTGAGATTACCCACCATTTATTTGCTGTTAAACTCTTTTTTAGATTTAAAAATAAATATTCCTAAACATATTATTTATTACATGATAGTAAAGAGCTAAAAATTATGATTTATAACTCATTTAAATCTTACGACCTCTGAATAATTATAGTGTATATTATGAATATAATCATATGATCAGTTGTTAGGGAGATCAAGAAATGTTCAAGCAAAAATAAATTACAATTGATTAATGTTTGATTGTTTGTTTTTTTACACAACCAGCTAAAGATCGCTTCAAATGCCTTATTTATTTATAAATATATTTGGAGTTGCATGTTTACATTATGAATTATATTATATAAATAATTGAGCCTTAGGATGCCTACAACCTTCCTTCAATAGTAGTAGCCTTTGACGTTTTCTCCTCTGGAAGACAACTAAAATAATCATATAACATCGGCCATTAAATAGGTATTTAGGTATTCTTAAGCAAGGAAAAAAATTCTCAATCTCTAATAACTTGGCTGATAGAAGTTCTGATTATTACTGTCTATTTTTTTCATTGCCTCTTCGTGATGAAATATTAGTTATACTTATGCTCTTCAATATACTATTTGAAGACAGATATATATATATTATATAAATAATTTATTAGTTCTAACACAAATATAATCATTACTGATGAACTTTTAAAAATGCAAATTGACATTATATAGTTGATAATGTGCAAAAAGTGATGATAGTATTTCAGCATTAATGAATGAGTTTATTTAAAACTCAGGCCTATATGGAACAAAATTATTTAAAAGCACGTCTTGCATATAAAGGCACATGTCATTCCTAATTATAGAAAGACCGTAATTAAAATCCTAATTATAGAAAGACCATAATTAAAATTCAAACATACTAGATATATATTTTTCTATGCAAACAGTAGCTTAATCAATCATATGTATATTGACTTTTGAGTAGCTTTTCTCTTGTATCCATTGTTTCTAACAGTATTAAAAATATTTGGACACCCTATTTAAAAATAAGTACGCATTGTAATTCTTATCTTTTAAAGAAGGTTATAAAAATCCTCTCAGATTAATTCTTGTGATGTATCCTTTTAATCAATGCTCACATAGTTTTTTATTATTGCTAAATATAAAATCCACTGGTAAAATACATTGCAATAAATTCAGGAATAATACTGGCTTGAAGAACTAATAATATTTCTGTTGTCTTTAAAAAGGCAGAGTGATATTTTTGTAAAATGAATGTGTCAGTATATCTACATGTAACATAGTAATTTAACCTTTTTATCTGAAATCCCGGTATAGATTGCATACTTTGTTTGTTTTTAATAATTCCTGTGCAGCATCCTTTTTTTCATAGCTTTCTGTACACACATCATCTTTCATTGCATTTAGCATTATTGTCACTTGTTAATTATATTTATAGTCAATAGATTTATATTAACAAACCTTTGATGGTGTTAGAGTAACTATAACAAAACAATTTTCAAGTGAGCATTGCTGGTTTTTGCAAAAAAAAAAAATCCAATATATTTATAAAATATATTTTTAAGATTTTAGAGTATTTAATAGCTAATCATTAATTTTTAAATGAATAATATTTTGAATTATATATTTAGTCAATAGTATTGTCCGCTCATGGGGGGGGGGGGGCGAGTGTTTTGTAGGCTGAGGAATGGCATAAAATTTGCTCTATTGTCAGTCTATTATTTTGGTTACAATATATACATATAGAATCAAATTAGCCAAGAAAATAAAATCTAAAACACTTTCAATGGTTTCAGTGCTACAAACGGACTTCTCAAGTGTAAAGAACTACAAAATAATAAAATATTTAAACTAAACATTATTCACAATTCCATTTACCTCCCATTTACCCTTAATATTAAAAGGACTTTTAAATAAGTTAACTGTTTCAGAATCATAAATTTTTAATATTAAATATTTTTTAGTTCTTTCTATTATTTCATTACTCTCAAGGAAGACAACCTTAGCTTCATCAAAATTAATAATGTGATCGATATCTTTTACATGAATATATAAGACAGAACTAAGATATTTATTTCTAACCCTACTTTTATGCTTTTGAATAGATAATTGCTATTTTAATTTCCACATATTAATTGATGATTATATTCCATTTGTTTGGTGTTCACACTTATAATGTAGATGTTGTTTATTTGTGTGATTTGATTGTTGTCATGTTAAATAATCATGATATGATGTGTTGTTATGGTTATTATTTGTTTATATATCCATGTCATCTCATGTGAGGTATACTTTTTTCCTTACCCTGTGTGAAAGTGTTAAGTCATTGTCATGGATGAATTGCGTAGATGCCCATGGGATTTTGAGCTAACTAAGACCTATATTGTTACAATACACACATACACACACACACACATACACACACACATATATATATATATATATATATACTTATATATATATATATATATATATATATATATATGTCAAGTGAAGGTCCATGAATTTCTTGTCTTATAGCAAATGAAACATTATAGAAAACATTGTGAAATTAAAAGGAAAGATAAAGAGACAATAGATTTTTAAAATGGACATTTAATTTAGTACAAAATAAAAACCAAATATTGGAGTTATAATTGGAACATCAGAGTGATGAGATTAGTTATTCAATTTAATGAAAGAAAGATATTAAATGCAGGTAATCTCAATATGAAAAAGAAGTATAGCATTTTTACATAGTTGTTCCAAATGCTTTTGATCATATCAAGCAATATTTTAAAATTGACATGGGATACTTTAATACTAGACTTGGTAAATAATTGAAAGTTGAAAGCATTGTGGTTAAATTTGAATATGCAGATAGAAATAAAAGAAGGCACAAACTTGTGGAGTTTGCAAAACAAATTTGCAAAAAAAGTAAATGTTTTTTATGAATTCTGTCTTTGAAAAAAATGTTAAAAAGAAATATGGATAAATGCAACCAAACAAAAGTAAAGCAGAGTTGATTTATATTTTGATTAACAGAAAATATGTATTTCAAGATTGTAATGTTCTTAATAAATTAGTAAAATATAAGATATATATTACGGTAAAACTAGAGAGTCGTAAATTATTAAAAAAATAATAATCTCAGTTGATATTTTTAGCCTTCAGATACATTCCAATGAATTTAAATTAGAATCTAAAAGATGATTCATATTTTAATGAAATAAATATAAAAATAATCAAAACACTATTAAGAACTGCAACAAAGATAGAATAAAAATGTAAATATTTGTGAATAAATTTTCTATTGAGATAAGATAATATATGAAGAAAAATAGAAGTATTATTTTTTTTAAATAATCCATTGAGAAGAAATGAATACTTAGAGATTTATAAAGTAGTACAAAAAAGTTGATAATTATATAAAAAAATATAACTGTGAACTGGCAAGAAAAACTATAGAAAAAAAAATAAAAGTTTCAAAAGTATAAAATATCATCTTTGTATTAGAAGCAAAGTTGTTTCAGTAATAAAAAGAAAAGATGGAACTATTACTAGAAAAAATGATATCATAAAATGTATTGAAGAAATTTATAAAGAATTATATAAGAACACCAACAAAATAACCTTACAATTAATAAGATATCTTAATTGTGGGTATTTTAAATGAAGAGGTGAGATATGCAGTTTTATCTATAAAGAAAAAGTTCTAAGAAATGTCAGGAAATAATGAAATTATTATTGATATTTTAAAAGAAGCAAATGAAAAATTAAAAACAATTGTTGTTAAAACTATATAGTAAGTGTCTAAATAATGTACCAGGTGGCTGGAAGAATGCAAGAGTAATAGTGATATTTAATAAAGATGATAAAAGATCTTAAGCATTGCAAATCCGTCAGTTTTATTTTATATGAAATTTTTACCAAAATAATTACAATTCTTTATATAAACTTTGGATTTTAACCAACCTAATAAATAAGGATGTTTTAAAGTGACTTTAGCACAGTATATCATACGCAAATATTAAAAGAAATTATAGAAAAAACTGATGAATACAATTACCATTACTCTTTTCACTTTGAGGTTATAAAAAACACTTGATTTGATAAGCATTTTCATTTATAATATATGCAATGGATTGTTAAAATATAGACTCAGGATATTGACATATTGTGAATAATATTTATCAAAATACAATAAGTTTAAATAGAATATATGGTGATATAGAGCATATTAAAACACAAGATGGCACTACTATATGGAGAGTTTTGCTTTGTTTTGGATTGTTTAAGTATGTCCAATATGATGATTCCATATTTCCAAAGCTTTTACAAAAGTTTTGCAAGAAATATTTTGTCAATTAAAATAGGCAAAAGGACTAACATTTTATGCAGATTATTTATAAATTTTATTATAAATTTTGTTTGCATGAATATTCTATATACCTATAAATTGATGTATAGTCTTTTATATTTGAAACATGTTTTTTCTATATTTGAGTGTGATCCTGGTTCTTTTCTCTCCATAATTTTACTGAATGTCAATTGTTAAGATTATCCATCTTTTTAACCTTATTTAATAATAAGTAAATAAATAAAACATTCTTTTGTAATTATAAATATGTGTGCAATTGTATAATAACAATATATATTTTAATCTTAAGTTCTACATCCAGAACTACGTTGAAGTATTATGCTGGTATATCTAAAAGAATTATAGAGGGTTTTTTTTTTCAAATAAATTAGTTTGCATATTAAATGTAGTAAATAATTTAATATTTTAAATTACACATTTAAAACTGTTATTATAAGATATTACTTTATGATACATTTAAATAAGTTGTGCTTTATTATTTTACAAGTATAAGTTTAGCTAATTATGTAATTATAAATATTTAAAAACATAGTTTTAATATTCTTATTATATAGTTTACATTTAGCTTAAAATATAATTATAAATTTTTATCATAGAAAAAATATATAATTATACACAAAATGTAGTTTAGTCGATGCTTAGTAAATTAAGCTGTTTTAAAACAAACATTTTAAAAAGCTTAATAATATTTTATAACCATCTATAATGTAAGTAGTTAGTTATAATTCATTTAAACAGTTTATTTAAACATTACTAAGTAACATCTTAAATTTTATTTATATGTATGTACAGGTAAGTCATGTCTATTTTGATTTAAAGGAGAAATTGATTATAATTTAAGTTTTTTGTCTAAAGGAAATTAATATGTAAAACAGTTCATTTCGTAATGTTTTGTTTCAAAATACTTATTATTATTTAAAAGCATTATTTTTTTATTTCAGAACTTTTCAAAAAGTTAAATGTATGGCAATATTTAATTATTATTAAATAATTATTTGTAAATTTATTAGGGATTATTAATTATTATGACTGAAAAATCCAGACAATTTTAAAAAAGTTATTTTTAGAATATATTACATGAGATACTAATTTCAAATAAAATTAATCTTGTTAATTAGTGCCCTAAATTTGTGAATCATTGACTTCTTCATATCAACTGACTTATTATATAAAAGCAACTGACCACATGTTTCAATTTACTTCTTATCTATTTGTTCTCATTTTTCTTAATGTATTAAATCAGTAATCATTTGGTTTGATAATTTTAAACAATGAACAGCTAAAATAATATCTGCTCAGGCTTCCTGCTTCAGTCCAACCATCTCTCTAAGCTACCTTCCAAATGTATATATATCATAAGGAAATTTTAAACAACTTGTTTTCAATGGAAGAAAATGATAAACTGTATTATTGGTTTATGAGCTTTAGAGATCTCGTAAAGTTGGTAGATTAAATTTGCTATGAACTATAATTAACTTCCAGGTTATCATTAAATAATGGTTGCATTTAAATAAAGATAAGTATTCTAATATTCTGTATAGTTGAATTGTGTTTAATTTTGCAAATAATTTACTGTTTTGTTCTACACCTAACTATGAACTGTGCAGAGTTCTTCTGTTATATTTATTTATGAGTATTCTTGTTGTGCTTAATTTTGTTTTATAACAAGATCAGAACTTTTGCTAACTTGACGATTATGTAAGATAATAATAGCAGCTGTAAAATCATAATTCTGAGAGTTTAAAACTTTGTTTTTAAAGTGAATTGTTTTAATAATATTCTGCCTTCATCACATGATCACCATCTCATACTAGCACATATTTGTTTATAAACAAGGCAAAACTCGAGTTTTTCTTTGTTTATTCTGCCTTCATAATTAACAAAATATCCTGTGGAAAAATAGCATTGTGTGAGTTTTAAAATAAACGAAATGTTTATTTCAAATCTTTATAATGTAAAAATGGAAATATTGCATTCGCTGGGACAGTGTCTTATTTTTAAATACATCATGGAAATATTAATTTTCTGTGTGTGCATTTTATCATCAGATAAAATATATTTGCTGACATGTACTTCAATTTATTAGAATATCTCATGCATCATAGCATCAGCTGGGAAGCGAACCCGCTAACCCAGGACAACTGCTTGTAAAGCAGCTGTCACTGACCTCTCGACCTCCAATGCTTGTGCTGAAATTTACTTCATTTTATCTAAATAATATTTTAATTTGCAAAGCACAGATAGTTGAAAATTGAAATAAATCAAGATACTGCCAAATCTCTAGCATGCATTACAATACTTAACTGACAGCCAATCAGACATCAGGGATAGCTGTCCAAATGACATTCAAACCTAAACACACAATAAAGATTTTATGAGAAAAGGGTGGCACTCTTTTCTCATTTTTTTTCTATATAGCTAAGCCAGTTGTAAGCATTTAGGTCTGTCTTAGATATATAGAAAGAAAAGTAAAGAAAAGAGTAGCCACCCTTTTTTCGTAAAATCTTTGTTGTGTGTTTAGGTTTGGATGTCATTTGGACAGCTATCCCTGATGTCTGATTGGTTGTCAGTTAAGTATTGTAATGAGCACTAGAGATTTGGCAGTATCTCGATTTATATCAATTTTCATTTTATCTAAATACTTTTATTAGCTATAAAATATAAAATAAGGCAATGCTTTCTACAATCTATCTACTGTTTTATTAACTTTATATTGCTTTGAAGAAACTAATGTTGTGCTTTTTATAAATTTCATGTTGTTTCAAATTCTGCATTGCTTTGGAAGAAATAATATTACATATATGTCATATTGCTTTAAATAATACTGTTACTTTTACCTAGAATGGCTTTAAATTGTGTCAATTCTAATTCTACTGCCTTAGATTTTGACAGCTTACTTTTCTTCATATGATACCTAAACATTAAGAATATTATAATAAAATATTCTAAATTTCAATGAAGTCATTATTTGAACTATAGTGGTGTGGATAATTGCATTGGAATCAATGATTTCAGGACTATAAAACTGTTATAACTGTAAAAAGGACAAAATATAATATATAGGCATAAATAAATAAGACATTTATTTCATATAGCACTATGTTTTTATAAACTGTAATATTAATAATCCAATAAGCTAATGCACATGTGCTTTGTAGATTTAACTATATAATGAGAGTATTCATTTATATACTTAAATCTACAAAGTGCATGTGCATTAGCTTATTGGCTTATATGGGCATAAGCTTATTTGTATATTTTATTTATGCATATAATATTATTTGCTTATAATTTATGTGTCAATTATGCTATATGAGTATTGGTGTTCTCAGAATATCTTTTCATTGTGGTATAATCACTAGTAATATGTACACTTAGTATGGAATTATTTAGAGTGTTGTATAAATGAATGAATAAATTATTGGAGTTGATGTCTTATTTCTTATTAAATTGTTAAACCATAATTTGTATGCCGTTATTTTATATTAATTATAATATGTTTTATCTGTTTATTGTTATATGTAGGTTTATCAAAGCTATTTTTATATATTGTTCTAGTTATGTTTTTGAAGTAGAATATATTTTTAGGTGTTATGTAGCTGAAGATGCTGTTTTGGCAAAAAAAAGTTTGTTGGTTTATTCTTAAGTTTACTAAGATTAATGATATGACTCCAATTCTTTATTGACACTTATTGGACAAGTGTGTGCTTTTAGGTTATTCCATCATTTGCCTATTGTATTTCTTGATGTTTTTTGGAACAAAACATTGAAGGCATGCATATAATGCCAACCATGTCTTTATTTTACTCTTGATAGAGTAGTTTTGAGTATTTTACTGCTGTTGATATGCATATTATGCATAATTGATGTGCAAAAATCATTATAAAATATTCTACACTAAAACTTATGCAATTATTTATATTGTCTTATAAAATTATACAACTCTCCAAATTCTATTTATTTTATTATTGACAATATTTAATCATCAAAACAGTGAATATTTTTTATACTTGTGATATATTGGGAAGAAAGCTAAATTAATAAAATAAAGGGAGAGTTTTTTTGTATTCATGGTTAATAATATGTTTTTCTTTATGTATTTAAATTTATTATTAAAATATTGTGATAATTGTATTATCTTAATCATATTAAAATTACAAGAATTTATAATTAATATTTTTTGTTTGATTTTTAAATTTTGACTCTGAATCTGTATCATCATCTGCATTATCAGAAAATATAAATCACACAAATATTATACTGTCTAAAATATAAGAACACAATAATACTTAAGAATTACTTCATTAAAGTTTATATTGTTTGATGTTAAAGTAACATCCTTGGTTAAGATTATTTTATATCATTATTTTAATTTGTATTATACAAAATCTTTTTCTGTGATATATAAATATGAACAAAATTTCTTTCCTACTTATAGTGTCATGGGTATTATCCTAGATTATTGAACAGAAGAGTCATGTTGAATATAAAAGTCTCATTAGCAATTAAGATTAAAATTATTTATTATATTAGAATATTATCAGAAGACTGGATAATATCTTATTGTTCACTAGGATACATTCCCATATATGATTAGAGCCTGAGATGACAAATACTTACATAATTTGTGATGGTTTAATGATAATCTGGTTTTATATGACTTTGATCAGTCATTGAAAGCAGTGGAAGTGCTTAGACCCATAACGTTACACACACACGCACGCACACACACACATATATATATCAAATTTTATATAGCACTAATCATATATAATAAATGTAGCAATAAATTTCCATCTAGCACCATGACCCTAATTCTTATAACAAATAAAAATATGAATCTGCTATCCACAGTCTGGTATAGATGGTAGAATTAACAACGATAATTATTAGGGAAAATATCATATCAGTAAAGCTATTCATGTGGTCTTATTTAAATTAGCTTTTACTGTAAATTCACAAGACCGAGTTAATTTCTATGCATCTTAATAACTCTGTAAACAATCAAATATGAAACAATCAAGTTATAAAGCACTAATAATAGATTACCAAGAGCAGTGATAAACTTCCATGTTCTAGCTATATTAATTCAATGCCTTGTAGTATCAATGTAATCCATATTATAAAAATGAATCTATTTTCATCCACCACCTATGATCCTTTATGGATAGAAAATAAGACAGTGATATATGTTAGGGCAAGATGCCCATGCAGCCTCATTTAAAATACCTTACAATTTAATTTCACAAGGCTATCATATATACAAAAATCAAATTATACAGCAATAATCACTTATAGTAATTGAAATGACAAATTATTCGCACTATTTAATTGAATCATTACATATTTGTTAATTAGTTGTGTATCAAATCATTAAAATGAATAGAAATTAACTCCGTTATATTTATTACATATTTTTGCCACCACACAATTCAGTCTTAACATATATAATATTTAATTGTTTTTATAAGGATGTTAAAATTGAGTAGAATTTAACTCTGTGAATTTAAATTATAAGCTGGTTTGAATGAGGATGTGTGGACATCTGCATTGATTTGATGTCCATTGTATATTATTATTTATTTTATTTATTGTTATCAACTTCATTATCTGTGCGCAAAGCACATATATATATATTATGGATTTTATATGCTAATGAAGTAAAGCTTTAACTATTTAAATATATTTGTATAATCTGCAATCCATATAGCATTATATTTTAAATACCCCATAGCTGTATTGTTTCAGCTAGACTCCCCATTTAAATAAAGAATAAAAGGAGGAATATATCAGAAACAATATAGCTATGGGAAATTTAAATATTTTATGTACAATTCAGATAACATTGTGCATTGTTTCTATATGGGTAGCAGATAAAAGGTGATTTATTATTCTTTTGCAAAATAAATTAGTTTGACACTACAGGATAAGTTTATTGCTTTATTTATTATATGATATTAGTGTTGTATTATTTGGTATTCACGTAGTCAATGTTTTTTTAATTTATTTATAAGATTATTAAAATGAATCTGAATTTAAATAATAAGCCATTTCAAATGAGTGTGTGAACATCTCCAAATGATGATATTTGCTTTAATAAAATATTCTCTAAATCTACTATTCATATAAAATCATAAATAGCAAATAAAATGTATATATTGATCACTTGATACTGGATAAATTGCACTAATAAAGTTGTCATTTGAAAGTTCATTATTGCAATTGCTACATATACATAATGAACTCATTGATATTTTGTTTCAGATATTTTTATCTTTCTTTCCTTTATCTATTTGTTAACGTATTAGATTATTTCAAAAAGCTTTATGATGAAATAGTAGAGCATTTGACTTCCATGTCTATGATTTGGGTTCAAATTTAAGCCAAGTAAGCTTGAAAATGTTTTCAATGGTCTTAGGGTTTTTACAAAATAGATATCCATTAACAAACTATCCAAAATATTTGAATCCTTATAACAATTCATAAGCCTGTTGAGTAGTAAGATCTTTTTTCAGGATGCAGTAGGCTATTTAAAAAGTATTTTACATTTTATCTTATCTTATTAATCTATATTATTAAATGGCTTTGTACTTTTTTCCAAAAGAAATCATGATAAAATTTGTTCCAAAAATCTTAAACCAATTTTTTTTATTAAAATTTATTTACTTTATATAATTTTAAAATAAAGTTCCAACCACCATTTTCTTTAAAATTTTTCATTTATTGAAATCCAAAATAGCATATTATCACCATTTTCTTTGCTTACATAAGGACTTAATAACAGTGGCAAACTTTCTGCACAATAGTGTCAGACAGTGCAAGCCTTCATAACTTTCTTTCATCCATTGATTACTAAGGCTTGCACTAGGTGGCACTAATGTATGGGGAGTTTGCTACTGTTATTAAATCAAAAATAATAAATATGAAATTAAATTTCTTCTTTTTAAATTTCAACCAGTTCATTTTAACAAAATATCATTAAGGCATCTATAGAGATTCTAATCAGGTGATAAATTCAATGCCACCTTTCTTAAATTCTTCAATTTTGCAATGCATAGATTTGACAATCATAACCATGAGGTCCAAAGTTTGTGCTTTTCACATTTACATAAATCAATGGCTTTTGAATCCCATTTATGAAGCAGATGAGCATAATGATCATGAATTGTTCTGACCATTCTGATGAGACTCCATTTGCATCTATGAGTATCAATATACAATTTACTTTATTGTTGAATCTGATAAAATAAACTTGGCCTATTTTTTATGTTATAATTCTTTGATTGTAGATTGTTGGTCAAACATCTTAATTTACTGGCAAACCCAATTTGCTTAACAGTTTTTTTATTTATTTTCTTTGAGACTACTTCTCTTCTGATATGAACAGAGGAATAGGTAAAAAAACAAAACATACTGAAAAGGAAAAGGCTTGGCTGTATCAGCAATGTTTTTCAAGAATTTAAACAATGGAAAAACTTGAATCCTATTCACTTTTCTGGTATTGAATAAAAATGGTAAATAAGGCCAATCTTTTTGCCTTAATTACCACATAGACTGTGCACTCTCTATGGGCCTTCTCAAACTAAATGAGGGATAGTATGATTACAGATTCTATCAATTAATGGTCTGATAATTACTAATATAAGATGGAAAGGCCTAAGAGAGATGATGTTTCAAAAAGTGTTTTCTTGTATCTAAATAAAAATTTTATTTTATAAATAAAATAAGATTAATTTATTTATAGAATTAAAGTTTTATAAGTAATAATTAAATTTATGGATTAATCCATTTAAATTGACTTAATTAGAAAGCAACGATGCCTCCTTTTGGATGCATCAGTCTGTCAGTTTACTTTGACTCTTGGCTTGTGGCAGTTGTTCTAGGTTAAGTGCATCATTCTGCCAGTTTACTTTGCCTCTTGGCCTGGGGTAGTTGTTCTAGATTAAGTGCATCATTTTCTCAGTTTACTTTGACTCTTGGTCTGGGGCAATTGTTCTAGGTTAAATACTTTCTAATTAAATTGATTTAAACAAATTACTCCACAGTTTCAAGATTTCCATCTAAACATTCATTAAAAAAATGTATAAATAATAATTATAACTTTATTTTATATTTTTAATAGTAAGTACACTTTTATTAAAATAGAAAGAAGATTTATAAAGAAAATTATTTCAAATTAACAATAGGAAAACAAACTTTAAATCCTTATCTAATCTACATTTAACCAGAATGGCAAATAATCCTTATTTCTCCAGTAACAGATCTACCTATTCTAAACAGGGGAAATATTTTTTAGTTATTGACTCAAAACCTTTGAAAAGTAACAAAACTTGCATAGTGAATTTTAAAAGGATTGACTGAAATGTAGCTAGTTTGTTTGAAGTCCAAATAAAAATAGAGAATAAAATACAATTAATTGTAAATACTTCCTGACTGGTTTATTATTAACAAACAATCGGGAAATTTATTAACTTGTTTTTCATTTCTGAAATATAATATATGCATACATTTTAATTAGAAAAACTTAGTATTACTATCAATTATGTTGAGAATCTGAGTTCAAACCTGGGTCAAATAAACTTGATTTTTTTATTTCAAGTTTCAAATAAGCCGTTGCCAATCTAGTTAACCATCCAATACTGGTCAGTAAATGGATATCTAGCTATTTTTAGCTAAAAAGTAAAATAAAAACATTCCAACACTCATCATCCGACTATTGATAATTCTGCTAGAAACTGTCTTCTTTTTCATTATTTTTCTATGAGGAACTGTTAGAAAAACATTTTCACTTCAACGGATAATTTAAAGGTTGTTTACACTTTAATATACTTACACTCCAATTTACATTTACCAAGTTGAAAAAAGAGGAATTTATGAAGAGAGCTAAATATTACTTGATAATAATAATTCTCATTTAAAAGATTGAAGAACGATTTTAATGCAAGATGTGGATTTGTTTTCTTATGCGTATGGTAGACAAAATTCAAAAGAAAACAGAATTATTAAATTTGCAGAGATTAATTGCTTGCTTGTTTTAAATTTCCTTCTTCAAGCAAAATCATATTTAAAGACAGACATGGAAATCAATTTCATTTTATCTAATAAAATATATTTCTTTAGATGGCATTGCTTTTAGCAGCTTTAATAATTCCATTAATAACAAAAGGATAGTTAGGTTAAAATACTAAAATGGCAAGACTAAATTAATGAATAATAATTCTTTTCATATGGGTTTTTTAAAAAAAGGTAACAACTACTTATATTTAAGTTAACCTTTACGAAGAATTAAAGCCTCTGAAGGAATTTCTGCAGTATATAAATGACTTAACTAATATTGATGTATCACACTAGGAGAGCTACATTTTAATAGTTAAAAATATAAATTGGAAATATTTCAAATGCATATATAAAATTATAGAAAAAATAAAAAGGGTTAAAAAAATAAAAAAATAAAAAAATAAAAGGTCCATAAACAGATAATTTGGGCCATGTAGAAGTAATCATGGTTATTATCTCATGTAGTCATGAGCATATTTAATATTATTTTGGAATACATGTGATGAATAAATGTTTTCATGATCCCATCAATTTTAAATATAATAAAGCACTTGATAAAAGGAGGGATTATCTAATAAGTATTCAAGCAATCACACAAGATAAAAAGATTGGAAAGAACAAAGTGGATGTGAGTACAAACAAATCTTTAATTGGAAATGATGGTAGAGTGTGATTTTATTATCGTTTTACAAAATGGTCACAAACTTAGCATCTGAAAAAGGATATAAATTCCTCAAATTATGTTTACAAACCATAAAGATATTCAATCTGTTATCAAGATTAATATTTAATCAGATAATGACTATATCACTTCTGATGGTAAAATTTGTGACAAAATATAGTAATATTTTGTTAACATTTGTGAGAACATCTTAGTTAAATGAGCAAATAGAGGGCACTTAAATGCTTTCATTTATAATATAAAATATGATGTAGCTAGAATTGTATGGAAAGAGTGGCACTAGCAGGGTTAAACAGCAATAATGTGTTATGTGTTAGTAAAGGGGTATTAGATTACTTAGAAAAAGTACAAAGTGAAGTAGGAAGACATGCATTAGATGCAGATGTGTGGACAGCAAAGGAGGCAATTCAAGGAGAAATGGGTTGGTCAAGTTTTTATATGAGGGAAGGAAAAAGCAAATTGAAAATGTTCAGTAGATTGCAGTTTATGGATAATAAAAGATTAGCCAAAATAGTATTTAATTGGGTTACAAGTAAAAGACAGGCAACAAGATGGGTGAGAAAGGTATTGTGGTATGCAGAAGATTTGGATAAAGAATTTATGTCAGTATACTTGTACAAAAGGTGGGATGATTGTATTAGGAGGATTGTTGAGTGTTATAGTGATAGAAGAATAGATGCATTAATAAAGAATAGGGAGTTGGAGAGATGGAGAACTAGTATGGAGAGTAAAATGAGTTTAAATATATATAGAAGTAAACAGAACATTGGGTGTGAGTTAATTTATGATAATAGTAAGAAAAGTAGTTTATTGTTTAAGGCTTGAATGAGATCTTTAGTAACAAGGGAATATACATGTAAATGGAAAAATATGGGTGATTTAGTCTGCAAGTTGTGTAAGGAAGCCATAGAAAATATTAGGCAGCTTAGTTCAATGTAAATGCTTGGAACCAGAAAGGGTACAAATAATAAAGTTATTGAAGATTAAATATGAACAAAGAGATTATACAAAAAGTGAGTTATTGGTTTTTATGCTAGGTTTGGGAAAAGATAAAAGGATTTAGATATGAAGATCATGGAGTTGACAAAAATTATGCTGTGGAAATGGGATGGAGCAGATTATGGAAAAACTTAGGATGGAGAATGGAAAGGGAAGGTAAAGTGGCTAACAGGTTTCTCTGGGCATAGTTGCTGAAAGATTACTGACTCCATATAAGGAGAAATCACAGTGCATCACATCACATCAATATTATAAGATACAGCCCTGTAGTCTATTAAATCCTATATTAATATATATATATGCATTTTTTTCTTATTAACAATTAATCTTTGAAGAGTTTTATATTAATTTCTGATGCAAGCATGCTCGTTTGAATAACAAAAAAACAAAATTAGTTAGATGAAAGGCAATTATTAATGCACAAATAAAGTCACAACATATTAATTATATACTTTAAATAATATTTTGCAAAATATATTTTTAATCAAATAATTCTTTTGCTACTAAAATTTGGTCATTTTTCAGTTTCTTTTTCATTTATGCTTATAGATGTGCCTAAGTTGCAACTGTCTTATCTTTACACTTAGAACTAAAGATAGCATATAGTAAAAATAAGCCTGCACCAGTTTGCCATTTTTTATTATAAGTAAAACAATGTTTATGTAACTTGTTGTAAAAAATGTACACTCAAACACTCCTTTAAAGACAATAGAAAAACATCATTATCTATCAGGCTTTCCAATTTCTGAATAATGAGGGTTTGACATCGGTTTATTCTTGTCTTTTGCTATGAATCAGATACCTATCTGAATTGTTTGTGATTTGGCTACCTAACCCAAATTCTAAAATTCTTTGGGATGCCATCTGTTCTGGATTCAAACCCCATATCATGTCATAGGTGGAGAATTTATTCAATAAGGTTCTTCATGTATATAAATGTCCTAGATTAAAGATAATATTAATATTAATTATATTCAGAGTAAATAATGAAAATATTAATACAGTCTTAGCACAATTTTCAGTGCTGAACACCTTTGTCAAAGTCTATCATTATTATTGAAAACAACAACAAAACATTTGTGAGTGTATATTTCTAAACATTAGCTTAGTTAATCTTTATTAAAATTATGACTCAACAAAATCTAAGACTATTCCTGAATATATATATATATATATATATATATATATATATATATATATATATATATATATATATATATATGTTTGCCTATTATTAAAAAATAATATAGTCCCTACATAATTTAAAGCTGTGACAAAATAATGACTCTGGAGTTAAAAGTCAACAATTACAGCTCAGTTCTGTCACTTATGATATTGAACTTTATGGAATTTTTATGATACTGCCTGAACATCAAACCATGTGCTTTTTTTAATGAGGCATGATTTTTATTATCCAGTAACATTATTTGTTATCCTACTTTTAAAATGCAAATGGTAAATATATTTTCAATTAAACTTTAATTTATCAGATTGTATTATGTTATTATTATAGACTGCACAATGAGTAATATATAATTATTTGCAAAGGAATACTAAAACTGTAAATTAATATTAGTAGTAATCATAATGTTAGTATATTTCTATCACCTAACATTAATTGTTAAATGCCTTTTTAAAAATTCAAATTTATAAACTTTTCAAATACATTCAACTGTTAGTAATAGCACACAAGTGATCACATAACTTATTTCAACAGATATTATTTTTCGTTTCTTCTTCAGGTGTTGATGGCAAAATAGACTAGTGGATTAAAACACTATCTTAAATTCAATATTTATGAATCTGAAGATTTAGGTGTGACTACCATGTGTCACTGGTAAGGATATGAACAACTGAAGAAAAGAGAATAATACCACTTAAAACATTGTGCTGTAGAGTAATCTGTGGGCTATTACTAATAGTTAAATGTATGACAGAATAATCTAGTTACTTAGAACATCATCTTAATAAATATATAATAGAATAGACTCGTTAGTTGAAATGTCATCTTAAATTTAGTATTTATAAATCTAAAGATTTAGGTGTCATTTCCATTCTGGTATTATCACTAATTAGTACAGCAACACTTGAAGTGTAAAGAATAATAATAGTTGAGGTGATATTACTAATAACAATTGAATGTATTTGAAAAATTCACGTGAAGTTTGAATTTTTCTAAAGACGTTTAAAATATTAGTTGATAGAAATAGTTCAAAATATCCATAAAAATTTCACCGTTAGTTAATATAATTACAAAAATTATCCTTTAATAAATATCCAGATAAAAAAACATTTTTTGTGGCCCAGTGTATTAATTCGTAGTTCAAAATATCTATCAAAATAATATTAACTGTGAATTAATATAATTACAAAAATTATTCTTTAATGTCCAGATAAAAAATATATTGTGTGTTATAGCATATTAATTCATCAAACAATTAATGTCAAACTAATAAACAACTTTGTGGTTTTAGAAAGATAAAAAAAACTTATAGACACTGAGTTTTAACAACTCCCTAGTTCAAGTTATCAACACTGGCATATAATCAGAAATGGTTGTTAACCTCAAGAGAATACAGCAGAAGATTTGTATTTATTAAAAAATCATTATTTTTATACATATGTTGTTAAATTTATGAGATTTACGGTTTTTTGAATCTTTAAAACAATCCCTTTTAAATAGTTTAAATGTTTTGATAAGAAACATGAAATATTAAATAAAATCTGACAGTTTATTTTAGTACCTTCTCTTATCAATATTTAAAAAAAAAAAAAAATGTACGAGTAAAATAAATTCGAATTTAAATGTTTTCAATTGCTTTTCGTATAATAATTTATTAAACTCATTTTATTTAATATCGTTCGTTAAAATTCAATTTTAAAATTTAAAAAAAAAAATAGTAATCTTATTTACATATTATATGCAAAATAAAATCTAATTCATAAATTTTATTATCTAACAAAGAATTTTTTGATCATGTTTTCATTAAAATTTAGTTGTTGTGGCCAAGAACATATTGAATAATGGATGAATACGTATACGGAATAATAATAAGAAACATAAATAATAATCGAATCTTTTATTGCTTGGGAGTTCATTGTAACGGTCCGGATCGCCTAAAGGACTCAAGGTAGTCGCATCTAACTATAATCGGATTTAGGATCTTCATATAGGATGATATGAATGATACGATTTAACTTTAATCCATGATTGAACCCATTTCAAATAAGACAATTTAAAATTAAATATTCAATACAGATGCAATCCAAATTAATTCATTCAATCTTCACTTTTGTAGATGGTTTCATTATGCTCAGTATTCGAACTCAGTGTAGTTTTTACATTTAACTCTCTTCAGGTGTTTCCATCAAAAACCTATATTAGTAATACTACTTAATATAATTTAATCAATTTTAAAGTATCAAGATATTAAATTAGTATGATACATGTATATGGGTATATGTATTCATATCTTATTTATTTCAAAAAATAAATAAATAAATAAAATAAATCAGAAACGTCCTTGAATTTAAAACAAACTTTAACATATTTATTAACAGATAACAATTTAAATTTATTTCAAATAACAAATAAAAAATATTATAATAAATGCTTTACATACATTACTACTATTTTATATCAAATTAAAATAATACCTTTCCATATCCCCATAGTAAATATGTATCATAACATGACTAAATTTTAATAAATCATAAAACAAAAATTTCAGCAATAAACAATAAAAAAAATTGAACTATTACTAAAAAGATAACATCATAAAATGCATAGAATAGTTCTATAAAAAAATATATGTTAATAAACAAGAAAACAAGGTAACCCCTATAACTATTATCATCTTCTGAGATGGTAGCATTTTAAATGAAGAGGTGAGATGTGCAATTAAGTCTCTGAGAAGAAAAAACTCGAGGAAGTGATGGAATTATAATCGATATCTTAAAAGAAATAGATGAAAAAATCGAAAAATTATTGGCAAAGTTATATACAAAATATCTAAATGATAAAGACAGTACTAGTTGATTAAAGGCATCTGTAGTAATTTTGATGTTTGAAAAGGTGATAAAAAATACATTAGAATTAACAGACATATCATTTTTTTTTTCAGTTGTATATAAAATTTTGACCAAGATAATTATAACTTGTTTACAGTGAGTTTTTGAATTTTAGCTAGCAAAAGAAATAAACTGAATTTAAAAGTCATTTTAGAACAGTGGATTGCATTCAAATATTGAAACAAGTTATAGAAAACATCACTGAATATGAACCACAATATTTCTTGTAAAAATCCATTTGATTTTATAAATATTTCTATAGAAATTAAGGCTTCTAATCATCAAGAAATTAACCCGAAAAATTGTCAAATTCTAAAGGCTATTTATCAAATGTGATAACAATGATAGATTATGTCTTGATACTAAGAATATTTTGCAGGAAGTAGTTTGTGGATTAAAATGGGAAGTTAAAGATGTTAAAGTAAATGAAGGTTATTTAGTCACAGATTTTTAATATGACGTTATTGTTTTTTAAATAATGTTTTGGAGCTTCAGAAAATGTTTCAAAATTTATTAGATGGAAGTGAAAATGTAGAATTTAAGGTAAATGGTAAAAAGACTAATATCCAATAAATTTTAACAGAAAAAAATAATGATTGATAATGATGATTTAGAAAAAGTTAACAACTACAGCAATTTTGTTAGATTATTAATACAGATAAAAACAAAATGGATGAAATTAATCATAGAATTGAACTTGTTTTTGGTGGAAATATATGCCAATGTCTTTAAAAAAGGTTTTAATATTTGAGTTTTATTAGTTCTTATATATAAATATGAAACTTGGATATTTAACAGAAGAGCAATAGAGAGACTTCAGACAACTCAAACAAAGTATGTAGAAGTTTATGTTAAGAGTAACAAGAAGAGATTGAAAATTAAATGCATGGTTGAGAAAACAAACAGACATTATTGACATCATTGAAAAATTAATAAATTCAAATAAAACTGGTTTGAACATATTTCTATAAGATATGATAACTCATGGATAACTGAAGTACTATATTGGATACTAAAAGATTGCAAAAGACTTAGAAATGGATTATATATGTAATTAATGCACCTAATAGGGATGTTTGCTGGTATAATGTGGGAAAGAGAGACTAGAAATTACAGACACTAGATTATATTTTGAGAAACTTTCATTCTTCAGAAGATCAATAATGTTTGAAGTGATGATAATCATGATATATATATATGTATATATATATATATATATATATATATATATATATATATATATTATTTAGTAAAAAAATCTTATTGTAACTAATATATGCTACTGTTTTCTTTCTAAATTTATTTTAGTAACTGTGTTAGTATAATTTTTGCCTGATTATATATTCCATCTATTAATAATAAGTATGGCTATAGAATAGAAGATTTAGATGGATCAACCTATATTATGCCATTAACTATGATGGCAACAAGTGCATAGCCAAGATGTTCGGAGAGGCATAGCACAGGAATAACAGTGTGCCTTGTAAAATATTTAATGAAACCCTGTTAAAAAGTTAAAGTTGTAATGATTTTTATCATTTTATGATGAATAAATTTTCATTAGGATATTACAACTGATCAAATTAAAAGAAACATTATACCTGAATTATTGTTATATGAATTATCATGAATGTTTGTTTAGTTTTAGTCATTTGAAATCACCAATTATTTGCATTAAATGTGAAAACAATAATATACCATTTCAGTACATAATAAAAAATATTCAATATTATTTCTTTTTGTGGATAATATCTAACTGTTTATATATTAGTAACATATTTTTTATTTTAGTAATAAATATAATATTGATTTTTGTTATTCTACGGTCCAAGATTGGATAAACTTTTCTGATTATTAGCCATACAGATTTCTGTAAGCATCCTAGTGGACAACCTGTAAAAGGATGTTTATTTTCAGATGCATGAGATACTCATAGTAAAGGAAAGTATTGCATTTATTCTAGAAAGCAAATTTCCATTTTCAACCAATTTTTTATGAAGTAAAGCTTTTAAAATCTATTTTGGGCAATTTTAAAATAATGTCCAGCTTTATATTATGTGTTTCTATATGTTTGTATGAAACTTGACTTATGATCAACCCATATACTGTGTAAGTAGATTTAGAAACTTGTCAAATGCCACCAGATGTGTATTGCTCATTTGTATAATTTAATATTTTTGTGATAAAATTTAAAATAAATCTTATACATGTGCTTAGATCATGGGCCACACAAATTGTCATCACATGACATGATATATGAGCTGTAGTTTGGCCTTTTTTGCTATAATCATAATCAATTGTTATTCAATAAAGACCATTACTATCATTAGCGATCTACTGTATTAATAGACATCTATCAGAATTTTTCTTGACCAAACACATTTAAATCATCTTATTTTTGACTAAATTTAGTTTATTTTTATTATGTAATATATTACCTATAATTATTATGAGTTAAATATATGTGAATTCTTATTCTTTATTTTTTGTCCTTATACTCTTTCTTCTTCTGCTTCAAGTTTTTGCATCTCCTTTTTTTTATTATATATGGTGTACTGTTGGCTGCTGAATCCAAGTTTCCAATAATATCTACAGATGGTAAATAGTAAAATGCTTTTAAGAAATGAGGATTAACTGTAACCAATCAATAATCTTAACATGAGAAAAGTTATCTTTTCCAACAGTTGGGTCATGAAAGATACTGTTTTCGTTATATATATACTCTTTTCTGTTTAATCTCTTTGTTTTTGCTCCCATTCTCTTTCCATATTTTTTACCTTACTGTCATTATTTATTTGATATAAGGCCTAATTATAATAAATGACTTATGTGTCTGCAGAGTTTGTGTTTGTGCAACATCATTTACTTCTGAAGATAAAAAACAGGCAAAACTCTCCATAGAGTAGTGCCACTCAGTGAAATCCAGAGTAATCCATTGATGCCAGAAGGGTTGTATATAAAATCCCTATCCAATATCCACCCATCCAATATCCACAGACTAGTTTTTAGCTTGTAGCTTTCGTCAGTGAGGAGCTTTGGATCTGAGAGCACTTCCCTAGATCATGTGATGTGATATTTCTAAAGATACATTCATGTAGTTCAATCTTTTTTATTTATATTTTGATAAATTCTTTTTTTTTCTTTTTAAAAAATTGCAGTGAGATGATGATACTTGTAGAGTGCTGTTTTATTTGTATAAACCATATTTTATAAAGAGGTCAAAAATACTTACAGTTAGTATAAAATTAATTTCACTAAAATGTATAGTTATTGTATCTAATGCTAGATCTTCTTACTGTATCCCAGTGAATAGGTGACTGGTTGTCTCTTCAATCTGCTTGCAGCACCATCTCTGAATCAGCATATATGTTGTGTAGCAGCATAGTTTAGCTGTTTACCATAAAAATGTTATGATTGCATTTTTCTCCATTGTTGATCATTTCCAATGCTTTCTTGGCAATCATGAATTTTTTATAATCACCTGAAACATTGTAAGGATTCATGGCTTCATTACCATATTCAGTGTGAATTGTTTTGACTATTCCATTAACAAGTTTTCTCCCCAGTTTAAAACAAAATTTAATCTTAGCATGTTATTCCATTGTGGATTAAAGTAAGAAACATGGTGTAATTCATAAACCAGATATTCTAAACACCTTAAATTTTTTGTGATAATTATGTTGCTCTGCAACATATGTTGTGTTGATTTGCAGTTGGTGGTGCTTCCTTCTTAGAGAGACCAAATTACAACTCACTTTTTCACTGAAACAAACAGTGAATATCTAAATATATTGGATAACTATATTTGAACCTCAAATTATTAGTCTGGATAATATAGAAGAATTAAAGATTGTAGAAAAATATATCAGTGTAAGTACTTTTCACAGATAAAGGCAAAAAGATTTAAGGAATCTGAAAATTTGGTTATAATAGATTGCTTTATAATAGAACAGTAGGATGGATCGCTATTTTTAATGCATATATGGCATACAATGGATGACAGATACAGTATAAAAAATAAAATATTTGAAAAAGTCATCATTTTGATTAAAATATAAATATTTATTTACATTATTACATAACTACTATTATCATATTGTAATAAAATGTAGTTTTCTGCAAAATAATTGCTATCAAAATTATTATAAAAATAACATAACTTACTTGGATAATATAACCAATTATTTGAGAGTTTAATAGGTTTATAAATGTAGATGATAAAAAATCAATTCTTAAACTATCATCAATGTCAACCTGTTGTCAAGGTAACCTTCATTAACAATAAAGATGGAGGTTGCCTTGACTACAGGTTGAGATTGATGATAGTTTATGGATTGATTGTTAACAACTTACTTGGCATATCATTTAGAGATTTAAAGAAGTTAGCTTATCTATCCAGATATCTAGGGACAGCTTTGAAAATTGTTAAGATTCTAACCAAGTTCCAAAGCTGTGGCTAAAATTTTTGTTAATCTTTTACAAGATATTATTGAAATCAAAAGGTTTCTCAATGACTGATTCAAGCTAAATCTAGAGACCATATATATCATATGATAATATTTATTTAGAAGGAATGCTCTACTTTTTTAAACCTGCCAGGGCTTTATATTTCTTTGCCTGTTTGTGCTTTAAAAATAAACAATCAACCTCAAACAATTGTTTAAAATATATCTAAAACAATTTTATTCCTCTAATGTGGCAGTGATCATTCACACACCAAGAATCAGATGGTTTGTACACTGCTCCATGATATTTTGCAATAAGAAATACAATCTACTCAAAAGAACAACAAAGAATGGTTTAACTCTTACTTATACTCTCCCAAATTTTTACCTAGTAACATTATGAATGAACCTTGGTAGTCTACTATCTATCTTATTTGTGCACTCTTATAATTAAACTTTTATTGTCACTAACATTCATCATTCTTGAAGTAATTATGGACTAGTTAAGCATAGATCTTTAACTGGTATGTGTGTAATCCAATGTTTCCTTTGCATATATATATTAATATGTGTAAATAATATATTACCAATACAAAAAATATTATTTCTTTAAAAAAATCCAATTTGTTTTTTTTATTTAAAAGCAAGTATTATTAACAATTAAAAACGTTTAAAGTATTAACAAAAAAATTATTTAAAAACATATTAGAAAAGGAAATTAACCACATTTCTCAATACCTTCAAGCAAGTAATTAATAATTTAAAATATAAAATGATAATATTATTTAAAAATAATATAGCATTTATAACATTTAAGAATGCATCTTGGCAGTTTTTATTTTATTTTTTTACAACCACATGACTAAAAATTACAAACATGGTACATGTGAGTTTCCAGGACTACCAAGATGGCAGGTTGTATTTTTGATAAATATACAGTTTCAAGGGCTTACCAAAATGGCAGCCCATATTTCTGATAAATTTCATTAACAATCTTCTGACATTTAAAAAATTAATGTTAATTTTTTTTAAAATGTATAAATTCTGATAAATTTATTTGAATTTTGTTTTTTGCTTCCTCTAATTATGATTACAAAATATGTGGAGGGTCTACAATCTCCCAAAACTGTGTTTGTTTTGTTAAATTAAAAAATAAAGTAATAAATTATGATAAATTTAATTGGCAATTTTTATTTCAATTTTTTTAAAATTTACTTCTTGAAAATGAGTGGAGGACCTACAATCGTCCAAAAACATGTTAGTTACATTTACAACCAATGAAACAAAAAATAATAATATAAATACAATATTAATTTATTCATGGCTACAATCTCCCAAAGATGTCTCAGTTACATTTACAAAAAAATAACCAAAAAAATTATAATTATATAAATACAATATTTACAGTTTATTCATATCATCAGCATGCAATCTGTAATCATTCCAAAATCATTATAGATGTTCTGAGGGCCTATAATCTCTGGAAGATCTTAGTTTTTAAATTAAAAAAAAAAAAAATGTAAAATTTCAAAAAAAAAAAAAATTTCAATTTTTTTATACTTATATTACAATGTGGAAATGATGAGACACTCTTAACATTGTTGTAACTTGCAGTTCAGCGTGTTTCTTTTTGGCTACAATTTTGTTTTTGTAAATTGTGATAATGACCAAAATTTGGGATCTTCCTGTCACAGAATAGGGTGCTGTGGAATATGCTGCTAACATAAATAAATTGTATATATATATATATATATATTAGGTTCATTTTTTATGGATGTAATAACAAATCTTAGAGAGATTATAGGCTCTTCACACATTTTTTGTTAATATAACTAAACCATCTTTGGGAAGTAAATAAAAAAAAATTGAAATAAAGATTGTCAATTACATTTATTGGAATTTATTACTTTATATTTTAATTTAACATAAAAAAAACTGTAATAAAGATTGTTAAGGAAATTTTTTTCGGAATTTATTCCTTTTTCAAAAATTTAACATTAATTTTGTAAATGTCAGAAGATTGTTAATGAAATGTATCAAAAATACAGGTTATCTTGATAAGCCCTCGAAACTGTATATTTATTAAAAATATGGGCTGCCATCTTGGGAGTCCTGAAAACTCATAAGTACCACAAACATTTAAATAGGCCCTTTATAATAATAATAATAATAATAATAATAATAATAATAATAATAATAATAATAATAATAATAATAATAATAATAATAATAATAATAATAATAATAATAATAATAATAATAATAATAATAATAATAATAATAATAATAATAATAATAATAATAATAATAATAATTCAATTCAATTCATTTTATTTACCATACAAAACTACAGCATAAATCCAATTACAGTATTGCACCATAACAAATATATAAATACATAAATGAGTTCAAATGACAAATTATTAATATAAGTATGTGCCATATTTTAATAAAAGATAAATAACACATTTAAAATTCTAAAGTAAACTTAAACATCAGCATATAAACAATTATTATTAAGACATTAATAATAACAAATAAATAAAAGGGATAAATATAAAACACATAACAAAATAATAATAAAAAAAAAACAATTTAACAAATATATATATAAACAAAATCAAGTTAAACCAATCAAATCTGGCATTTAAATTTAATAACATTACAAAATTGATTATAATCTAAATTGAAGTAATTAATATTACTACAGATCTAATTATATAAAAATGGTAGCCTAAATAAAGGAGAAAATCTAAGAACATTGGAATGACAAGTTTCAATGTAACAAACAGAAACAGACCGAGTATCATGCACATGAAATCTAATTATAACAGTAGAAATTGTGTTAGATAAAAGAACTATTTTATTAACAAGTTTATAAAGATATTTAAGATCTCTATATTGTCTTCTAGAAGAAAGATGAACAACAGTTTTATTTCCCAAAGAAACATATTTAGAAAACTTATTAGAGACTGATTGTAATAAATTACATCCCTGTTTAGAGCTAGGATCCCAAATGACTGAATAATATCCAGTGATGGGAAGAACCAATGATAAAAATAATTTAAATTTTGTATCACTATTGAAATGATAACCAAACCTTAGAATAGTACCTACAATTTTTAAAGCCTTACCAATAATCATTTCCAAATGAGGAAGAAAGGATCCATTACTAGAAAATATAACTCCCAAATCTTTTTGGGATTCAGTGGAAGCAATTTTGTGAGAATTAATAAAATAAGAAAAATGCAAAACTTCAGATTTTTTAAAATACAAGACTAAGGAACATTTACTGAAATTAACAATCATATTATTTAGATCACACCAAGCACTAAAATTATTTATATCCTTTTGAAGAAGAGTGCAATCAAACACAGATGTGATTCTTCTAAAGATTTTACAGTCATCTGCATAGCACAAAATATAAGAAGATTTTAAGCAATCCTTAAGGTCATTCATATAAATGTTAAAAAGCATAGGTGCTAAAATATTACCCTGAGGAACTCCCAAATTACATTTAAAATTAGATGAAATAGTATTATTAAATTTAATATATGCAGTACGACCATGAAGAAAGGATTGAAACCAATAAACAAGCTTAGTAGAAAAGCCCATTTGATATAATTTGTGAAGAAGAATACTGTGATCTACTTTATCAAAAGCTTTTGATAAATCAAAATAAATAACATCAAGTCTCTGCTGGTCCTCAATTGCATGAGCTATATGATCATAAATTGTTAGCAAATTAGTTTCTACAGATCTATTAGGTATAAAACCATGCTGTGAAAAAGAAATGAGTTTACTAACATCTAAAATAATTTTATTATAAACACACCTCTCAAAAATTCTAGCAATAGTATGTAAAACAGAAATAGGTCTATAGTTATTAACACAATCACGTGAACCATTCTTAAAAATTGGGACCATTTTGGCACACTTAAGCACATTAGGAAAAACACAAGAATTCAGTAATAAATTAAAAATAAATGCAAAAGGTACTGCAATAAATTCAGCTAGCCCTTTGTAAATAAATGAAGGAATATTATCATTTCCCAAACTAGAATGAATTTTAAGTTGCTTAATAGCCATAACAACATCATCCTTAGAAATATGATCAATCATACAATGAACAGTTGAAGAATTACAAAATAATGCAATATTTGAAGATATTGCATCATGTGATGAATATACATCAGCAAAATGTTTTAAAAAGTCATTTGCACTTAAAGTGAAACCATGAGTAGCTTGAACCTTTTTTCTACCCAAACCAGACTTCTTAATAAAATCCCAAAATTCTTTAGGGTTAGATGAAATATTAACCTCAATTTTTCTAATATAATTCTTCAAATCACTTTTATAAACATGCTTCACCAATCTTTTGAAATTAATAAAATTATTATAAAAAAAGATATTCTGTGTTTTAAAATAAAGTCTCCGATGATAAGACTTCCTTTTAATAATTTTAATAAGATCGCATGAAAACCAACGAGGAAAACCCTTATAAAAAGGTCGCTTATTGGGAATATACAAATCAATAAAACTATTAAGAATATTTAAAAACCCATCCAAGCAATGATTTACATCATTAAAAGAATACAAAAAATTCCAATTAACTTTAGAAAAGTTTTTACAAAAATCAACATAATTACCCTTCCCGTAATCCTTTCTTGAAATATTAGAAAAATTAATCTTTGACAAACCTTAATACAAAACTCAAAAGGTGGATGATGAGCATCAATATGAAAATTAACAGAGACAACTTGAAAATTACTAACTACTGTTGAATTACATAAAATATAATCTACTGTTGAATTACATAAAATATAATCCAAAGTACGATGAGAGGAATTAACAAATGGGTTATATTGCTTAAGTCCTAAAAATTTACAGAATTGTAACATTCTAGAAGCTTTAGAAGACAAAAAAGAAAAGCGTGTAGTAATTCTACCCTGATATAAATCTGGAATATTTAAATCCCCAGTAATAATAACATTATCATAGCCAATCAGAAAATCTTCAAGTGATGTCAAAAAATAATCAAACTCCAACAATGACAAAGTGGGTTTGAGGTAAACATTACCTAAAATAAATTTAAAATTGTGATTTAAAGTAATTTCACACCATGTAGATTCACAAAAAGAAGAAGAAAAAGAAAGTTCTTTATAAAAACATCTTTATGAAGAGCAGTCAGAGTACCACCACCTCGAGAAATATTATCCATAGATCTGTCAGTTCGCAAAATACTGAATCTATCATCAAGAAAAGAACAATCAGGAAATTGTTGATTCAACCAAGTTTCTGTAAGTAAAATAAGATCAAAATGTTCTGTTTCAAAAAATTGTTTAATTTGAACACATTTAGTTTTCATACCTCTGACATTCATGTAAAAACAAGAAAGGCCTACCATGTTACCCACAAAGATAATGGAAACAACACAAATAAAACCAAAAAGAGAAAAAAGGTGATAAAGAAAAAATAAATAAAAATAAATAAATAAAATAAAATAGATAATAATAATAATAATAATAATAATAATAATAATAATAATAATAATAATAATAATAATAATAATAATAATAATAATAATAATAATAATAATAATAATAATAATAATAATAATAATAATAATAATAATAATAATATTATTATTATTATTATTATTATTGCTAAAAAAAGTTTACTTCAATATTTTATTAAAAATAGCATATGTAGTGCATGTCAATCACAGATAATAAAACTTACTTAATAATTAAGTATTTAATAATTATAATAATCAAATGCTTAGTCACTTGGGAGATTATGTGATTTTTGAAGTCCAGAAGTCACAGATTACATTTTGATCCAGGAAATTTTAATTTGACTTTTCTGTAAAGAGCAAAATAATCAAATAGCTAGCAGTGTGATATCATGTGAAAACATCAAAAATGGCATGTTGAGCTACAGTCTATGAAGTTTCAGTATTCAAATCTGTTTTTCTATATTAAAGCAAATAGCCTCACATGTTGCAAATAACTAAGTAACAATGTGAGCACTTTCCAATTACTTTTTAATTATTTATATGTTTTAATGATAATAAGCAATTACTCATTCATAATTAAAATGTGTAATAAGAATATTTACTATTAAGCCAATAAACATCACATGATCACCATTTCTTACACTTGCTTATAACTGTTATTAAAACATGCAAAACTCTCCATACAGTATTGTTACTCAGTGCAAGCCAGAGTAATCAATGGATGCAGAAGGCTTGTGCAAAAAAAGAGTAATCAATGGATGCCAGAAAAACCTGTGCATAAAATCTCCATCTAGTGCCTACTCATCAGATATTCCTAGACTAGTTTCTGGCTTGTGGTCATCAGTGAGAAGGCCTAAACTAGTCTGGGGATAATGGATGAGTAGGCGCTATGCACAAGCCTTCTGGCATCCATTGATTATTCTGGCTTGCACTGAGTGGCAATATTGTATGGAGAGTTTTGTCTGTTTTAATATTTACTATTCACTGAATATTAAAATATCAATTAGTATCCAATTATTAATGTATAGCTACTTTATTAGAATATATATATATATATAGAAACCAAACAAAAAGAAAGATCGGTTGTGATCTCAGTAGCAATAAAGTGGAGAAAGGCGGTTGAAACGGTGTGTCAATATTGTGGTCAATAATGTGTAGAAATCCGATTGAGATGGCTGAGAACGATAATGTAGATGAAGTGCATCTATCCCTAACTTAACTGATAATTCGAAATGTACACAAGTTTTGCATATCTCCACATAAGCTAAAACTATTTTATACTTTAATAATAAATTCACATTTAATAAAATAACTAATCAATTTCTCAGGGTTTTATTGTAATACGTCTACTCTTAATCTTATTCTATTTAATAGTAAAAATTCTTACATATATAATGTTTTTTACTATAAGAACTAACTAAGAGTAACAGAGTCTGCATTTTAAAACAGGCTAGTAATTTAAATATAAAGTTGATTAATGATTTATCTCAGGTTATATCAAATAAAAAAATAAATGAGTCAAGCGTTGGTGGCTTTATGGTTAGCATAGCTGCCTTCCAAGCAGCCGGCCCGGGTTCGCTTCCCGGTCAACGCTTTGACACATGGAGAAAAAAATAAATAGATAAATGAAAGGATATAAAGTGTGTTTATGAATTTGTGATATGACAATGTAAAAGGAATTTTATGTACATTACCTTAACCAATACTTTTATATTTCAAATAATATCAATACAATAAAAATGTATTTAATCCAGATAGATTGTATGTGTAAGCTAATATCTTAAATACCACCTTTACATAGTGAGTATACAGTGACGATGTTTCTTTATTGACGAAAAAAGAGAAATATTAAAAATTAACAATTACATTATTACACAATATAAAATAAATGATAAAACTAATAATAACAAAAATAAAATTATATAAAATATATAATAAATATTACTATTTGTTTCCAAATCTAATATGAATTTGGGTTACGAAAAATGGATTATCAAACATTGTTGTAAAGATACTAATAATAAATAGGAATAGGATGTTTATTATTTCAAAATAATTTTCAGTTTAAATACTGGAAGATAATAATTATCAGCATAATCAATAAAGATAAATGATTTTTTTTTTTTTTTAAGTAAAATTTTTATTAACAACAAAACAAAAATTATATACATACTTATATATTATTTTATAAGTTTCTTCTTTAAATAATAGTTTATTAAATTTTTATATTATTTCCATAATTCAAATGGAGACATGCCAGTGCTTGACCAAATTTTTCCGTTATTTTTTTTTGGGGAGGGGGGGAGTGAATTTAATGCATTTATAAAAATATTTATTCCAGTCATTATCAAGTTTTCTTAACTAATTATATTTTTTATTATCAAAAATCATTTCACACCTTATGGTCCATATAGTTTTTAGATCATGTAGCAAATCATTGTATTATATGGATTGAATTTTTTAATATTGCTTGTTATTTCTGTTTTTAAATTTATATCAACATCATCATCACCATTATCAATCCAATGCAGGATGAAGGTCTCTCCAAGTTCAATCCATCTTCCCCAACCTTTAACTTCTCTTCTCCACAACACCCCTGCACACTTTCTTATTTCATCCATATATGGTGCATGAAATACTTTTGATCTTAATAATTTCAATGCTGCACTTCTTCAAACAAATGAAAAGTTTCCTCCTTTATCTTACAAAAAATACATGAAGGCTCCAAATTCATTTTTGATCTACCAGTTAAATAAATCATTTTAAAAATTTGAAGCAGAATTTAATATATGATTGTGGATCATATATTTTGTGAAGATTCTTGATAATCTTAATCATTGACATGTCTGTCAAAGTGTACTGGTTATTAAACAATGAGGATTGCCAATCCTCATTGTTTATAACTTACAAGCGTAAGAGAATAGGGTCATGTGATCTATGACTCTTATTTTGAGAACTGGTCATTGTTTATTACTTTTTTTTAATCATTGTCTTTAATGTTAACCAAGTTATTTGAATTAAAATCATCTTCCAAGTCTTTATATGCTACAAATAAGTAAGTCATCATTGAATGATTTTCTGTCTTTTTCAATCTTATTAATTAAAACAGTATCTGGTGATGGTGGACTAAAACTTTTGTCTTGTGTTATATTAAAATATGTTCTTGCTTTTATATATCATACATATAATTTTGGATTAATAAGATTGAAACTTCCTTAACTAATTGGTAATCTTAATATTGAAATTGATAATAGGTATGAAGATTTCTCCCAAATATAGTTCTTTGCTATCTGATTCAATTAATTTATTGTTATATTGAAAACATTTATCCATGACACATAATAACTAAGGATTCCCATAGAAACAGCATGAAAAATTATTGTTTTACTAAATTCATAAACCTTAACTAATGAAAAAGGTTAATTTTTTTTATTGATTTTATCAATTACTAATTTATTTAAGTATTAATTCATACTTATTTTTGACGTATAAAATGGGATTCCTAAAAACAATATTGGAGTTGCCTGGTATTCAGATGGGTCTTTCTATCCAATAAAATAGTGAAATACTTTTGAAAAAATGAAGGAAACAATTATATAATTAGTCAAGCATTGTTAGCCAAAAGGTCAGCGCAGCCACCTTGCAAGCAAGCAGTTGGTTTTAGAGGGTTCACCTTTCGTCCGATGCTATGATATATGGAAAAAAAAAAAACAATTATATAATTTCTTTCCAAGGTTAAAATTTAATTTTTTCCTTAAAAAATCTGAATTAATATTCAGTAAAACTGCTACATTCTTAATTAGTTTGACTCATTAACTAATCAATTATTAATCACCACCATTTAATAATGCTAGAAAACTTTTCAATCTTTTAAGAAAAGCAAATACAAATTATTGCTTAGCATATCTAAATATATTTACCTCATTGGGTTTATTTATTTTGCCTCAAGATCCTTTATTGGATTTATTTGCAGGCTTAAATGTTAGGAATACTACTCCACCAACAAAATATAAGTAGATCATTGGGTGGTCTTGTTACATACTATATAACAGTGAAAAATTAACAGTAACAAATAAGATGAATGTGTAAAATATTCATTTCACATTTTCTCATCTAAATAAGGATGATTAACTTTGAGGTTAAACTTAAGAACCCACAAAACATACAATAATTGGAATATAACACAGTTTTATATAAGTTTAATAGTTACTTACATTTATACAACCTGAACCTAAGATAAATCACATTTAATCTCATTCAATATCATTAATAATAGTATTAAATAAAATATTACCTGTACATGGTATAGTAATATCTGAAAAACTTATTTACATTAATAATACTATTTACTAATTAAGAAAGAAACAATTATGAGAAAATGTATTAAATAATCCTTAAATAGTTGTGTCAATTTAAAATTTATCTCATTGATACTTGGAAAAATATTTCCGAGTTCTTGGAATTTACAAACACTTTTAAAATAACATCACAGATGATGTAAAGCTCAAATAATTTCATTTTGTAATATAATCCTTTCTAAAACAAAACATAAGATTAATAAATTTCATTTTACATACTTTTTAATCCAAGGTAATCTATATTTAACACATTAATCAATTTTTAAGATTGCTTGTAACTGTGACATTTATCATATTTAATACTTGACTTGATAATCCATAATTTATACATGGGATTTTAATATTTATCTTTTCTAATTCATTATTCATTGAATGATATTCAAATATTTTGCATTAACATATCCACACTGTATTTATTGAGCACTGGATATAAATTAATAGTATGTTTCATGCAGTAATTTCATTTCATTTGAGTAGACTTTTATCTAGAGGATTAAAATTTATTACTTATCGATCTTTCATCCATGTTGCTAATGGTTCTGATCATATATGTACTACAGGTGAAAACTTTATTATTCATAACAAAGTGATTCTCATTAATTTTTAAATCAATGTTCAGCATTTCTTCAAATGACCAGTTTTCAGAGGTATATTTGAATTGGAGAAATTATTAAAAAAATTTCTTTTCATAATTAAAGATGAGAGAAATTCATAATATAGAGACATATATGAACATTTCATGGAGTAAAAGAACAATTATTTTACCATATTGTTGAAGTTGTGAGATGACATTCCATCCACTAACAATTGATTGTAATAAATGAGATTTTTTGAAATAAAAAATTAATTAATCAATAATGGTTTCTGGTTTATTTGTTATTATCCATCTTTCTCCCAGAATGATGAGAAAAAAACATTTTTAATCAGAAAAAGCAATCTAGCCAATCATCATATAGATGGCAAACAAAATGACTATTTAAAAATTTGAAGCTGTTTAGGTCCTGAATGGAATAAAAATTTGTGAAGACTGTCCGAATTTTCCAAACTTCAGCTTCTATACCAGTTATCACATGATGTCTGGATTATAGAATATTCTCCATCATGCATTGGGGTTTCTTGGTTTGTCTATGAAATATTGGAAATATTATATGAAATATGGTTATTGCTGAGAAAATATTAGAGTTAAGATTTTTGAATTAGCAGTAAAGATTTTATGAAGAAAATAATAATAATTTCAGATTTTTTTTTAATTATTTCATTTTCATTTCTGGTTTTTCTAATAATTCTTCAAATATTTACTTAAACTAAATAAATCATAAAACATTAAAGTTCTTAGATATTTATTCAATTAAATTTAAATTAACCTTTTAATGAATATCATTAAATACATATTCTAGTAAACTAAAGCAATCTTTGCTAAATAAAAATCTTACCCCCACAAAATATAAAAATGTAAAAACTGTTTATTCTGCACATAAGTAAAAATGTAATCTAAATATAATTGCTTTATCTCAAAATATTTTAATGTGATAATGTTAAATTTATAATTCTATTCTTTATTTCTGAATAAAATTAGGTGTTTTATGTGTGTGATTATACCATTGACAAAATATACTTAAACATTTTAATACTAGCGTTGATCATAAAATTTCCATGGAAAGCCATTTAAAAAATGCTTTATAAAATTATATATTTCTTCTAAGCATTAGTATGAGAGACTAGAAAACATAATATTGATTATATTTTGTGTTGTACAACCAATGACAGAAATGGATATACTTGCTTAATTATAAAAATTAAAGCCAATAAATTTTTTACAGTTATTTAAATATAATAGCCTATTTGCAGTGATATTGTAAGATTAAATATATATATAAACAGTGAGGATTGCCAATTCCTCTACAAGCTTTGGGTTGGTATTTTTAGATCTAGTGTCTGAACCTACCCTGACACCTCTCTGAGGAGTGCCAAAGCACGAAACCATGGTCAGGGGTTTGGGGAGGGGTTCCTGACAGAGATATTTTAATCTGCTCTGCCATTTATCATAAAGCTTGTAGAGATTGCAATCCTCACTGTTTATACTTACAAGTTTAAGAGATAGGTCATGTGATCTATGAATTGATCTATGACTTTTATTTTGACTATTTATAGTCTCTGCCAAAAGTCTTTCAATTTTATATTCTATGACACTCTATATGCATGTGAGACTATCACCCCATATAGCTATTTGAGTTGGATAATGGTTTGAAGACATGTACATGTCTGAAAATTTCAGATTTTCCACTCAATAGATATTTTACTAAGTCTTAGTTTGGTTGGTATTTTTAGATCTAGTTCTGAACCTACCCTGACACCTCTCTGGGTGCCAGCACGAAACCTGCGGGTTTGGGGTTTGACGGATTTTGGGCTTTATCATAACTTTGCAACCTCCGTTATACCGCTTAGAGAACGGCTGATTGATCATGCTTTTGACTGCGCCAAACTGCTTATTGCGACCCTTCGGGAGCTCCCTTGATTGATACTGGGTTTGAGCGTGTCGAAATTTCAGATTTTCCACTCAGACTTTGCTAGGCTTTGGTTGGTTTGACGGGAACCCTCTCGGCACCGGGGGGGAGTTGCTAAATGTCACGTTTCAGAGTTATATATATATATGGAAGATACAGGACTTTTTGTTTGTTGATATAATAAGATTATTATATATAAAAAATATGCATTTTTAAAAATATTTCTTCTTGAAGGATTAACAATTACTTTATAAAGTTTGCAATTTCTTGTTGTCTATCTTCTGCTTAATCTTAAACACACACAAAAAAGATTTATGTCATTATTATTGCATATTTATGGGTATTTGTGTTATGCGTGTGCGCACGCTGCATTTGAAACGAAAAATCCATGGATCGCACCATCGACGTTGTCATTTTCCCGATCTACAAATGATATGATTATCTTACATGTTATGTATGTGAGTGTTTAATATACATTTGAGTGCGTGTGTGCGCTTTACATAAGCGAGATTATTTTGAATAATATAAATTATCTTTAGCATTATTTTTCAAAAAATATAAATGTTTTGGGTTATTAATAATATTGATATATCATTTATTTATATTTTAAATTAATAGTCAAATTCAGTATTCGTTTTTATAACATTAAAGTCTGTATCTATGCAAAAGGGAAGGAATTCTTCACTATTCATGTTCATAATCAGTAGCTGACGGAAACAACTTCACTGGATAATAATTTAAAATATTCTCAGCAGCACGCAGTGAAAACTTAATCCAGTGGATGTCTAGTAAGAACTAAAATAAAGAATTCTCAAATCTCCGAGGTTTTGGAGTACATTAAAAAAATAAATTGTTCAAACTACAACCCATATCTAATGAATAGGCTATAAGTAATAAATAACTAACTGACAAAATAAAATGTTCTTGAAACATAATTATTGCGCTTACATATATAAATTAAGCATATAGATTCTTTTTGCAATGAGTAATATCAATTGTATTTATAAGATGAATTTTAATATACCTACATTAGGGGGTGTTTAGAGATTATAGAAATGGAACAAAGATGTATTACAAAGTTTTTAAATTGGCACAATATCAACACAAGAACTTCTAAAATAAAAGTTCACTTTTTTTTATAAGATTGTGCATATTAATGTTGTAAAAGACGTCTTGTTTAATTATGTGGTAGCTTGGAAATCAAATGACGTTCATGGACCTTAGTGGTGAATTAAATATTTAACACTTTTAATGACCTTAGTCTGAATATATTTTTTGTTCATGTTCTCTGATGAGATTTATTGTGGAACCTTTGGTTCTGAGTCTGCCATTCTAACCACTGAATTGTAACAGAAAAAAATACTAGAATGGAATGATCAGCAATGGAAAACTACCACTAACAATAGTCAATTGTTTTTATTTGGTCATAGCAATAACAGATATGCCGTTGAGTGCCCCAAAACCTAATGATATAGACAATAAACTAATTATGATCCAAAATGACTTATTCACCATTCTCATCTTAATACCACATCTAAGAGCACTCCATTTTCCCCCACCTTTGAATTAAATTAGCAGTTTAATGAAAACTGATGATGCATCAAATAATAGTAATGATTTTTTTTAAAAAAAGTAATCATATGATTACTTGTGTATGTGGTCAAATAGTATTCAAACACATTAATGGCAGATTCACAGCAATAATTTATTTTCTCCCCATTATTGGAAAGTGAATTGATTCTATGGCCATTCTATTATGGCCATAAACTTGTACAACTAAGTGCAGTGATAAATGAAGGACTCAAGAGCTAATGGTCTGTGAATCAAAACTCAACTGTGCCATTTCCCTTACTAAAGTATTAGCAAGCAAATCATTATCCCAAATCTTATTGGCCATTCTCATCTTACTATCACATCCAAAGGGTATTTCATCATCTTCCACCTTCAAAACCACTTTGCAGTTTGATAAAAACTTGATGAATCAAATAATAATAGTTTTTTTAAAAAATAAATTATATAGATACTTGCATGGATAATAAGTTCAAACTTACTAGTGACAGATTAGCATAGACAATTAATTTTTTATTTCCATTATTCAGAAGTGAATTGACTCTACAATCACTCTATAATGACCAAAAAACCTGAGCAACTTAAAGTATTGGAAGAGTTAAGATCAAGTTTACAAGTCTCAGATCAAAGCTCAACTTTGTCATTTCTCTAGATAAAATGTCACATTGACTCCTAATTGAACAACTATTTATTTTTTATGTTGCCATAAATGGTTTCTCACAGTGATGTGACCATTAGCTAAAACTTTCTAAATCAAAATTCAAATTGTCCTTTCTAATGTCTAAATATTAAACTACTTTCCAAGCTATGAAATAAACAAGTTCTGAATTTCAAATAAAGCAGCATGTGATGCTTAAGTATTCATTTTACAAATTGCATACTATCTCTGTGCTAGTAAATAAAATTAAATATTACACAATTTGTAATATTTCTGTGCATTAACACAAATCTAAAGATTTCATGAGAATTAATATGCAGAAAGAAAATAATGGAAGTAAATTCAACAGAGAAACATTTTGCTCTTAAACTAAGATGCTTTAGATTTGCCTATATAATTAGAAAATAGGTTTAAAGATAAGAAAGCCACCCTTATCTTTTTTTAAATGTTTATCTTGTATCTTAGTTTGAGAGTTTCCTTAATACTCAAGAAGATATTGTTGAGATATTATAAATATATCTATCATAGATTCACTCTTGGAATTACTTTCTGGGTATTGATTTATCAATAAATTTCAAACTTTTAAACAACATTAACTGCTAATTGTAAAAATGATAATAATTATTATCTAAATAAAGTTTAAACAGGAGATATCTTTAAAGCTTTATATTAAAAAAACCTTTTTACAATGAGTTTTAGCATAAAATAACCAGGAACTGTCATGAATATTTATATGTAGTGTGCATCAGCATTTAAATCTAGATAGTAGTTCAGTACCTTAAAAAATGCAATATTTCAGGATCACTACAATCATTATGAATGTTTGTATTTTAAATGCAATAATGTAATGGTGCCACTATTTCTAATCAGTTTTTCTTTCCTGTTTTGTAATTCTGTAATGCTATTTTGCAAGTTTTTTGGTTTATTTAATGGCAGAATCTGGAACAAAAATTATCTTGATTTATAAGTTTAAAAAAAAGTCTGAAGATGTCAGTAAAATACAATGACACTGATTGATAATATTATATGGAGAAGATAATATTAAAAAACCAATAATACTGCTAAGATATATTCTTCCACTTTTTGAGAGGGAGCTTTTTTCTTTTCTTACTTCAGTAATATTTATCAAGACAATAAACCTCAAGAATGTGCACTTGAAAATGTGAAAGTAGGGACCTCTACAGGTCTTAACCACAAGCTTGGCTTTGGAAGAAAAGAGGGGAATTCTTCTTTACTTCAACCTACTTTCTATATAAATAGGTGAAAGCTTACTTCAGAAAGAAAAAATATATTTTTTATACTTAATCCACAAATTAATGATTATTTATGCAACATATTTGTAAAATATTTATCTTGTACCAAAAGTAAAGGATTAAAATTAGATTTTATCTGGGAAAAGTTTGGTTTTACGATAATAAGTCAAATAGAACACTAATTTTAATTAAGTGGAAGGAAGTTTGGATGGATTTGCTGAAAAGAAATGCTTTCATAAATGTTAGTGCATAATTTTTTTATGATATTTTAATAAAAATAAATGCAATTTTAAATTTTAACCCATAATTTTGTTGTTTTGGAATGTCTGAAAAATAATTCATTTTGATTTTTAAATTGGAGTTTAAATAAATAATAATTTATTTATTTTTTAAAAAAGTGTGTCTTGATAATAAAAAGTTATTGATCCATTAAGTATTTTTATCCCTTTTATCTATATTGCAAAAATTAAATATTATCTTTTAAAAATGTTTTTGTTTGTAAACTTATATTTATGATAAATAATATAATAAATATCAAAATAGATATAGAATGAGATTTAATTCAAAAATAAAATGTTGCAAATATAACCAAAACTACTACTAATGAGTTATCAAAAATGAGTTAGAAAAGTAATCATTAAGCATTTTTAGTATTTTTTAAAAAATACTTTGAGTAGATTAAAAAGACTAAAAAATCATATCTCTCTATAAATTATTGAATTATATAAACATAGGACAGAAAGGCAGCTCTCTTTATGAACAATGTGAACTGTAGAAACAACTTAACATAATGAAAAGCAAATCATTCTGTCATCTATATGAACTATATCAAACTGAAAAACACTTCCTTATATGAAGTATGAGAGCAGTTTATTCAGACTGATGGTATAGACTTTTTATAAACTATAGAAAACAATATATACATATTACATGGACTGAAGAACAGATCTCTGAATTAAGAAAAAAACTAAAGTGATGTTCTATTACATTTTAAAAAAGGGAAAAAATTAAGATTGTTATGAATAAACTAAAATCCATTAACAAGAATAAATACTTTGATCAAATTATTTGTACAGGAAAACATATAATGGATAAAATTAATCATAGAATTAAACATGGAATTCTTTTCATAGAAATAATTCAAATTTTAAAGAAAATGTATTTACATTTTTAAAAGAAAAGGTTTTTAATAAACATGTTTTATCAGTGCATTCAATTAATTTGAATAATGAAATTAAAAAAGCAATACAGAGATTTTAGGCTATACAGAAAAATATAGAAAATGTAAACTGAGATTGATAAGAAAGAACGGAAAGCAAAATAAATGGGTAAAATTACATTGGTAGAATTAAAAGGCTGAAATGGAGCCAGTCTGAACATGTAAAAAGAAAATCTATTTACACAAGTTGTAATAAAATGAGTGCAAATGAAATACATATATAACTAATCAATAACTAACTATTATATAGTCTTTCAACCCACAGAAGTACTTTCAGTTAATTCCTTAACCGTCCTCAACTGCCGTTAAATTAAAAAAACAAAATGAAAGCAAATATGCTTCCATTTTGTTTTTGAATTTAACAGCAGTTGAAGTGGGTTAAGGAATTAACCGAAAGTACTTCTTCAGATTTAAAAACTCTATATAATAGTTAATTACCATTATATTTATTAGTTTTATTGTTATCACAATTAGTTTTTTAATTAATAGACATTTTATTTATATTATATAGATATACATAACTATAGTTAACTGGTGATACTAGTCATAATGATAAAATGATCTGGAATACAAATAACACTACTGATTTCACTAATAAGAATGAAGTAAAAGGAACTTGGATAAGCTATTTAGTTAGATTACCATCAATAAACCTGAATTCAGGAATGTTGTAGAACAGTAGATCAGTTTATATTCAAGTTTTGAGAGAAGTCATAGAAAGAAAGAACAAATGTAAATTGCCATTGTGTTTTGGATTTGCAATAGTGCAAAGGCATTTAATTCTTTAAGTATTTGCAGAATGATTAAAACTACAAACATTAAGATTCAAACTCAGTATATCGTTGTAGTCTGACGAATATTTTTCAAAATTAAACAGCAATGATTAGATTACATAGGTGTACTATGAAGATTAACAATGAGAAGGGTATATTTCCAAAACTTTTTGCAACACTTTTACAAAAATAATTTTGTGGATTAAATAAAAAGCTAAGAAAATAAAACTATATGGAGTTCATTTAAGTCAACTAGATTTTGAGGTTAATGTGTTTGTTTTTCAAATAATACTTTGGAAATTTTTGTTGCAAGAGTTATCATGTAGAAAGAACCAAAAGTACATATAAAAAGACTAAAGTAATGTTCAAAGGATTCTCTCAGAAGAATAAAATAAAGATTGATATTCATGAATTATAAGAAATTAAGAACTATAAATACTTTGGTCAGATTATTAATAATACAGATGGAAAACAATCAATGAAATTGTTCAAAGAATTAAACATAGAAAAAGCACAATAACTTAATATTAAAAGAAAATATACCTATGTATTTAAAAATATTTTTGTAAATGCATTTTGCCAGGTTTTATCTATGGTTTGGATATTTTGCCTTAACACTAAAATAATACAGAGACTTCACATCTTTAAATGAGACATAAAGAGAAGTTCATTTAAAGTACTAAGAGATTAAATCAGAAATATTTGGATGAGAAACAAACAAATATCACTGACATCATTGAATGAGTTAAGAGGCTAAAATAAATCTGGGATGAACATCTTTTTAGAAAAGATCATAATAGATGGATAAGTAATATCTTAAATTGGAATCTGTGATTCTGTAAAAGATCTAGAAAAAAATCACATGTGAGCTGGGTGAATGAAATAAGAAAGTTTGCTGAATGTAGAAAAGAATAAAAGCTATGGATTGAAAAAATTAGATTAAACTTGAATGCAGAGGATTTGATAATCATAGAAAATGATGATGATGACATATAAATTTTCTTCACTTCATACCTTTTTGTTAGTTCCTATATTTCAAATTATTTCAATATCTTCAAGCAATTCTTTCTAATAATATTTTATTATATTCTAATTATATTCACTGATTTATAATCTTTATAATATATGCTTATATATGAATATAAATATAAAATGTATATATAGATAATAATAATAATAATAATAATAATAATAATAATAATAATAATAATAATAATAATAATAATAATAATAATAATAACAATAATAACAACAACAATAATAATGATAATATATAGGGTATGTGAGCACAGACTTTCACATGACCCACCACTCTCCACACTATCTCATAACACTGATACACTTGAACACATATATGTTGAAAAGATAAATAATCACCAATATACGTATTTCATGCTAAACCAGCAATCATCAGTTGGTCCAGATTACCTTCTCTACACATATATGCTATAAGTGCTCAGATATATATTAAGACAGCCAATCTTCATACTTTAATGGACAGGCTTCAATTTACTCTACACTCCAACTCTTCAACTGTCCATCCAATTAAAAATATGATGATAGAATGCTCAAAGGCCACCCTAAAGCTGAGATTCTTGTCACACCCATGTTGACCTAAAGCCAAGATTGGCTATCTTAATTGAGCACTTATAGCATATATGTGTAGAGATGGTAATCTGGACCAACTGATGATTGCTGGTTTAGCATGAAATACAAATATTGGTGATTATTTATCTTTTCAACATATATGTGTTCAAGTGTATCAGTGTTATGAGATAGTGTGGAGAGTGGTGGGTTGTGTGAAAGTCTGTGCTCATATACCCTATATATTACATATATAAACACAGGAATATAATAAACCTGTGTGTTTCAGTTATAATAATAATAATAAATATAAGTGTTGAAACAATTAGAAAAGATGATAATAGTTAAACAATTCAACATTTAAATAGAACCTAAGAGATTGTAAAAATATAGAAAGAGACAACATTGAGACAAACAGATATGAGTCTAATACTTTTTGTAGACAATTTGTAATGTTTTTAATGAAAAATTTGCATACAATTTTTATATTATACCAGGAACCTTCTACTCCTTATTCACCACACCACTCTTATCTGTGTATGTTTACCATGAGCCTCACATACAATATGCATAAATTACAATATGTGCTACCTGCCTTTTGTATTTATCATTGTAAGAATCAGAAAAGCCTATCTACAATGATATAAACCACTTTTTCCCAATACTGTAATCCCCAATACAAGCTCAGTACTGCACTCTAGTTTTCAGGATATATTAAAACACATAATAATGCTAAAATTAACAATAGTCAATTTATATTAGCAAGGAGTGAGATAGAGAAATAACTAAATGCCAGATTAAATATTTTAAACAATTTAACAGTTTATTTATAATGAATTATTGCAATATCATTTAAAAATAAAACCTTAAATATAATGCCATCTACCAAAAAAAAAAAAAAAAAAACCTACAGTTCAATTTGAAAATCTATATTATTTTAATAGTATTCACATGGTAAAAAAATATGTATAACATTTGAAATAAACCCCATCCTTCCTTCCTTTTACTCTTTTGCATATATATATATATATATGTTAAAACGAAGATTTGCACGGGTTAAATATATAAAATACATATTTTGCGGGTTTATCCGTGTTAAAAACTTTTAATATTAATATACTGACGTTTCGACTTGGTCACACAAGTCATCCACAGAGTTATAAAATGTAGAAAGACGGTTATAGAGGCGCTACAATCACTGATTTGAATAAAACATTAAAATTCCACCAATAGCAAAAATGTTAAATTTAGGAATGTTTTTTAAAAAAATCTTTCCAAATAGGAGGAAGTTTGTAGCGCCTCTACAACCGTCTTTCTACCTTTTATAGCTCTGTGGATGACTTGTGTGACCAAGTCGAAATGTCAGTATATTAATATTAAAAGTTTTTAACAGGGATGAACCCGCAAAATATGTATTTTATATATATGCATATCAATCTCATCTAATATATTGGATCTTTGAGTGAATCGATTAATATCAATTCTTAAGATACCATCACATGCAATAAATATAACAAACTAAAATATATGCATAATAGTACTCTTATGCACACATACATGCAAACAAATCTAAATTAGAATATTGAGTGTTTAAATCACCCTATTAATATTCCATCATTGAAATGTAAATATCTTTTACTTATACAAAGAGGAAAAAAAATACATACATATATGTTTCAATAAATAAAAAATAAAAAAAAATTTGCTATATATTCATAGGTATATTGTTTAATATATATATATTCTAACCAATGAAATTTTAAGGTGAAGATTTTCTAACCAAATATATTTAAGTGTGTTATTCTAACTAAATATATACTAATCTAAATCTCGGTTTTTAAAGATGAAGATTTTCTAAAATATAAATTAACGACAGATGCATTTCTTAAGTATCAATTAAATACGCAATGCATCAATTATATATATTCTAGTATAATAAGTATAGATTAAATAATTTCTAAGTATAGATTTAATACGATAATTTCTCAAGTACAATGTATAGATTAATATATTTCATACGTATAAATTAAATATAATCCCCTACGTGCGACCGCGTTACAAACCAATTGTAACTAAATAAAATCAATTCAAACAAATGAAAAGTTATTCTTTATTTTGTTAACTTTATAAAAACTTATTAAATTAACATGAAACGCATTTTGCAATCTCAAATGCAATCTCTCGATCGGTCATTTACATTGTCTTTTAAATATAACTAAAACGATTGGGAGAGCTTACAAATATCATATATATTATTGGATAGTTTAAGCTCATTATAACTTTACTCTAACCAATGAGAATTTTATTTAAATGATCGCACATCCAGTTATGGATTGATTATACCATACTCAAATCTATATGGCATTTACACACTTGCAGATAAATTGCATGCCAATTACAACATTTTAAGGATGGATGAGGGATACTTCATCATTCCCAGCTGACACTATTTCTGAGGCTTAATGAGATGATGATGATGATACAGAACATCTATAAGCTTAATTGCCAGGGCGCCAAATTGCAGCTCCAATAAAATATAAAGGTTAAATCTCAATTCAATACTCTTAGTAATAATATTTCATGAATGGGTTAATACACAACCGATTTAGAGAACACTGAGAACGCATTAAAATTGACAATATTAAAATCTTTAAGAATTCCAGGTTATTCTCAGCGCATTCCCCATTCACTATGATTAAAGCTACAATTAAATTTTATTCTAATTATAAAGTTCTATATTCATCTCCACTTTCCTGATCCACTCCTCCATCATCTTTACATCCATATGTCTATTACACTATTATTTATTTAACTATTAAAATTTACCCCCTTATTTTTTTTTACTAGCTCATTTCCTCTCATTATAATTTCTTCTCAGGGCTTTTCGAATAATTAGGTGTGGAAATCGAATAAGCTGCCATAGGTTATTGGTGATAAACACTTCTCTCTTGATCGCCTCCAAGGTGATCTCGGTTGTCTTTAATGTAGTTTAATATCAATTTACCTTAAAGCTGGAATATTTTAAGCTTATTAAATCTTTATAAACACATCATAAAACATAGTCGCAATTATAACAAAATTATATAAAAATAAATGCGTCTAGAGAGGTTTAAATACAACGGATGGAGAAAGGATTTTATGCCCACCCTCTGCACTCGCTATCATACAATATTATCTCTATTCACGATTTATATTTCAACAATATTAAATTATTTGGTAATTTTACGCAGTTAAAATTAAACTTTTAAATAGTTTTACTAAATATCAGTTACGTATATGATAATTCAAATATTCATAATAATATATTGATGTATGATTGGATTGGAAATATCTAGATAATAATAACCCACAAAAACATGGAGACACACGCAAATTTTATTTAAAACAAATAACAAATTTTATTTGACAAACTATAATTCAATACAAAAACATATACAGTACATTATATCTACACTTTCTTTTTACCTGAAATATAGTAAATACCAATTTCTTCCCGTTTCAATGCTTACACTTTTTATTACTGATATATTTTAGAAAATACATAATCGATTTCTCCTCTAATTAAATTTAATAATTTTAGTAAACAAATCTAAAGTTAATATTCTCTCGCAAATTTCTTGATCTTATCATATCATCCCGATTAAATATTTTTTTGCCCTAATCTTTACAACAGAGATATTTTAATAATAGTAAGACTAAGTCATTGCAAATAAATTGGCATTAAGATCAAACATCATCATAGTGCACTCTCTATGCTCATGTTCTTATGACACAATAATATTCAAACAATACTACCTTTCCAGCGAAGTTCTCATCTGGCCATGTAAATATTTATTAAATAAATTTATATACACATTGCTCATGCCCAATCATTCATAAGTTTTATTTAACTCTTAACAGTTATTAACTTAATTATTTTTGGCTCGAATGCTAAATCAAATCTACAAAAACAATATTCAAATACACCAATTGCACATACATTATCTGCATTCATTCTGACATTAAATTGAGTTTGCGACCTGGTAATCAATACTTATAATAATGCTCATCATGGCTATCCTCTCATACACATGTAAGGAATATCAAATATTAATATGAGGCAGGCAGTGACCCGAATAAGAGAGAACCTTTCCACTAAGGTTGAGATATGCTAGGATTTTTATCACTAGTCATATAAAAACATAGGTATACCAAATACCTCTGGCCATCAATATAAGAAACCTTCTTACGGTGTAGAGAATACTCAAGTGGGAAAACTCTTCCACTGGGTTCAAATACTTTATCAATATCACATAAATCTTAGTGAGTTAAACTTTACTGAGTTTGTGGAGATCTCTGTCTATCCACACACATACAGGTCGAAACATCAAATTACTCAAGTAAAATTTTCACAATTTAATATTCTTGCAAATTAGTGTACCGGAATATGAGCCCATAAATTTTCCAAGCATAAATCGGCTTGTTTCTGCCTTAAATCTATAATAACAATAATAATAAGCAATAAGAAATGCGCACAAAATTCTCAAAACTATTTCCATGCACTTTTATAGAATAAAATAAAAATGATGATGATGCAAATCAATAGACAAGCAATTCATTTATAAGTCTAAACATTTGACAATAACTTCTGATGCTAATAACAATATCTCTTAAGTGTTTTTTTAATTGTTTGTAAAGCATTTTAAATAAGGCATATCAAAAGACATGATATAGATTTCATCTACACCCAAAATGACCATAATAGCAAAAGCATTTAAATAAACATATATAAAATCATCTGATATCAATTTCTACCCCCAAAATAATACAATAGTAATGATTACATGAATTAATTTTAAAATAGATGATATACATGATACACTACAAAGAAAGAAATTCATTTTATATATATATATATTAAATGTCCTACACATATAAAGAGCGAATAATAATAATAATAATAATAATAATAATAATAATAATTATACTTATAAAAGTCTTTTAGCATGTGTCTTTCCAAGTTCCTGATTTCTCCTTTTTTTTCTCCTTGACTGGTTTATAATAGCATATAAGTCCTTGTAGTAAAAAGTTCTTTTGATAGAGTTCAGTTCCTTTGCTATCATATATACAGTTTTTATTTTGCTGAATGTGTTCCTCATTTCCAACTCTAGGTAGATTACCTTCAAATTTTGTAATTTTCTGCAGGTTTCAGTTAAACAGCCTTCAATTAACTTTTTCACAATATCAGTCTGTTTTTGATTATTCTTTTCCAATTTTATTTTCATTTTATATGTTTAAATTGACTTACATATACATCAAACTTTTAAGTTTTAAATTTTACTATTTGCATATATATAAACAATACTAAACTCAAATTTTAACTTCTGTGGTTGTTGTGGTTGACTTCTGGAGGTTACAGGGTGTGTGCCCACTTAAAATTTACTCACTATACATTATCTTCTTTTAAGACAATGCCAGATTTAGCCAAGTTATTCTGAAAAGACAAAAAGTACCAATAAAAATGATTTTAAACTTTATAAGACAATTTTCTTTAAGGCAAAGCAAGAAAACTATCATAGAACAGCCAGTTTAAAATAAAAACCTTTTTTTTTCTATTAACACAGCTTTTATAGAGACATTCACCTGTTTATTATCTTTATAATTAATTGACATGTTCCCCCTTCTCAATTAATTTTAACCTTGTTGCTCTTTCAGAAAACCAGGCACAAATTCCATTTCAAACAGACACAATTAACTCTACAATTTAACAGTTATAATTGCCAATTAATTGTTGGTATTTGAGAGACCAGACTGACCCTCATTGTTAATGGTCTAAATTAATGGTCCACTTAAATTCCTTGGTGAGATTTGTGTCTTTTAAGGAATGATAATTAACTGAGTAATATAACACTTAAACCCATATTAGAAGTAATCTTACTTTTTCCCTTTAATAGTGAAACAAAATATATATTGCAGCTGTTTCAAACTCAGACTTTAAATTAAATTTAGCTGCTAATATTAAACTTATTAAAATGATTTTAATTTCTTATTCAAAATCGCTTTACAACATGTAAGAAATGATTATTAATTGTAAATTGTACCATTAAGATCTACAATTAAATTATATACACACACATCACAGGTATATACATTTCTTTAAATTTAGATTTTTAATGCCTTAATCTTTATTTATTACAACTATTCTACCTATATTATTATTATTATTATTATTTTATTTACTTTCATGAATTATTTATTTATAACCTAGCATAAAATAATGACCACTCATCATCACTATCTAATATAGTTTTCAACAGTCACACATCTCCCTATCAACAAATGTGTAAATCTTGCTTTTTCTAATATTTTCTTAATATCAATTTAACCCATAAATTAAAATAAAATAATCCTCTGGTTATAAACACATTAACAATAAATTTTTAGATTGCTTACTAGTCAAACATATGCAATCCCTTTAAATATGGGTTCAAACCTAGTCTTTACTAAAATCTTTTCTTATTACAGGAAAAAAAATACATATATTATGAGGAAAATTTGGATGGAACCTTCTCTTTCATAGCTGACTTAAAAAAATGGAGCCTTGGACAAATCCAAGGGCTACAATATATATATATATATATTGTAATGGAACGTATATGAGGCAGCCCCACGATTGGGCAAGCCAAATGTAATGGAAACTATAGGTGGCTTACAATTGGATAAGCCAAATATAATGGAACGTATATTAGGTATTCCATTAAAATTAAAGAATGAAGAAAAACAAAATTATTCTAGTTATAATTAAATAAATTGTTTAAATGCCCTTCCAGCTAGCTATACATAAAACAAATCTAAAATCATGCAAAGCAATGAGATCTATCTTTATAATTTATTTTTAAAGATGATGTGAATAACTAATCAAATATATATATATATCAGAAACAAAGGGACTTCTACTAAATTCAAATATACACATCTAATTATGTAAATTTATGTATCTCTAAATATTTGAATGAATAATAATATGTGTAAGTGATCTACAAACCAAATAATAAATTAAATATGAAATTATCTTTTATTATTTATAAATTCAATTAATTTCATAATAACTTTGGCATTAAAAGAAAATAAGAATAATATAGTATCGCTCTTTTAAATAATTACAAAGGCATTATTTATAAAACAAATAGTACATCCTTTATTTTATGTTATAGTTCAACTTTAAATAATATTGATGTTTTAAATATAAATATAAAGAATAACTATGTGTATATACTTATAATAAGTATATATAGATTAAATATATAAAGACATATTTCTGCCTAATAATTATAATATAAATATAATAGTTCATATACAATATCAACTTATAAATTACATTTTAAGATTTTAAATTATCTAAATATTTATCCTAACATCTGTTATATGTCTAATATTATTATAAAACAAGATGATTAAATTGACTACTTATAAAACGTATTTTATAATGAAAAATAAAAGTAAATAAAAAAAAATATATCAATCTCAAAAATATATTTATTTCTATATAGTAATTATCACAGATCAAGGGCTCACCATCTCCAATCATCATTCCAACAAGCAATTATTTAACTAAAAAAAATACAAGCTTTTTTTATCTTATAATACATAATAGCTATCTGACAATCTAAATTTTGCTTATTTGAACTCATGTTTAAAAGTCATTTATAATGAAAATATAATATTACTATACTTGTTTTCAAACCTTAATTAATAATCAATGTAATAGATTATTTGTTACAAACAATAATCAATTAATCTAGTCCTTAAGTTTGGTGTTATATATTTAAGTTATATACTTATCTATTCCTCCAAAGATCTGATAGATTTTGACAACCGAAAGATTGATTAGCACTTCACAACTTTGATGTAGATAAAAGAATTCAATCATTATTCCCAAAGCATACAATGTTTCATGAACACTTAGATGATTATCACATTTCATTCTATCCAATTTACTACAACCCATAATAATTTTCTGAAAACACTATTACATTACCCTGCTCATATTTAAGTCTTAGGGGCTATTATTTATAAAATATTTCCTTGCTCATCTTTAGGAGACTTAGAGGCAAATATTATACATACATCAAAATAATTATACCTTACTCTCTCTGGAGTTTTAAAGATAAAATCATGGCAGGACCACTGTTAGCTGCTTCATGATAAATAATAATAATAATAAACATCAAAATTTGGGTTGGAGCAATGAATGAGATTAATCAATCACAAATGACATGAATGCACTACACCCTTAAGACAATGACAAAAATTCCCCATCCAACATCAATACTTACAACAGAACTAACCAAACTCCAACAATCAAATATCCCATCCAACCTTCAAAATTATAGATTTTCTACAACATAAACTTTCCAAATATGGACAAAATTATTATGCCGTACTTTAACACCATCATTAAAAAATAATACAATAATATTAACCATCACCATCTAAACATAAGGCTAAAATATTTCCATTTATATAAAAAAAATTAAACACACAAAAATGCTTCTCTTTCTTTAAATTATACATCTCATATTAATATATATACTACACATCTCTCAGGTATGTGGGGTATTTCAAGTCCTAATTAGCTTATTTCGAGCCCTAGTTGTTGTGCCAAATGTAATGGAATGTATATGAGGCAGCCCCATGTTGGGCGCCAAATGTAATGGAAACTATATGGTAGCTTACAATTGGATAAGCTAAATATAATGGAACGTCTATTAGGTATTCCATTAAAATTAAAGAATGAAGAAAAACAAAATTATTCCAGTTATATTTAAATAAATTGTTTAAATGCCCTTCCAGCTAGCTATACATAAAACAAATCTAAAATCATATAAAGCAATGAGACCTATCTTTATAATTTATTTTTAAAGTTGATGTGACTAACTAATCAAATATATATATCAGAAACAATAGGACTTTTACTAAATTCAAATATACACATCTAATTATATAAATTTATGTACCTCTAAATATGTGAATGAATAATAATATGTGTAAGTGACCTACAAACCAAATAATAAATGAAATATGAAATTATCTTTTATTAAATTGTAAATTCAATTAATTTAATAATAACTTTGGCATTAAAAGAAAATAAGAATAATATAGTATCGCTCTTTTAAATAATTACAAAGGCATTATTTATAAAAACAAATAGTACATCCTTTATTTTATGTTATAGTTCAACTTTAAATAATATTGATGTTTTAAATATAAATACAAAGAATAACTATATGTATATACTTGTAATAAGTATATATAGATTAAATATATAAAGACATATTTTTGCCTAACCATTATAATATAAATATAACAATTCATATATAACTTCAACCTATAAATTACATTTTAAGATTTTTAAATTATTTAAGATAATTGTCTGAACATCTGTTATATGTCTAATATTATTATAAAACAAGATGCTTAAATTGACCACTTATAAAACGTTGTATTTTATAATAAAAAAAAATAAAAGTAAATAAAAAAAAAAAATATATCAATCTCAAAAATATATTTATATATTATTCATACATATATAAAATTATTAAATACCTTTTAAAGTTCATTTAGATAATTTTCCTGTCAAAAGTTAATTTATTCCATGAGTTCTTTTATCCGTTTACTTTTATTATTAGAATGCATTCTATCGAAAGGCGAAGAAATTATTATATTAAAGAAAATTGTTAATCCTTAGATATATGCATATTTTATCCATTTTAAAATTTCCTTCCTTTTTAAAAAATAAATAAACCAATTAAAATATTAAATCCAGCATGTTAATTCCAATTACTTCCAAATTATGATTAAATTGATGATTATACATTTAAGATAGCTATATCTAGTTTCAACTCCAGACGCGACGAAATTTATACATTGAATTTTTTTATTTAGTTGTTCCATTGAAAATTGCTTTGGAATAAATGAAAGCGATGATGCAGCCTCCTGGCTGCGATTCTTGATTAACCTGCCATAATTTATGTATTTACCATAAGATATATATATTATTTCAGTATTTTGAAGAATAGTAAATTTTATAGAAATAAAATACAATAAAATCTTTATTTTTCAGTTGTTTGTTCTATATCTATTCCAATAATAATATATAATAATAATGGCTTCCTTATTGTTGTTGCTATCGTTCCATGCGCCAGCAGATACTATTTTAAAACTCATGTTATATATGTTCTCTTTTAAAACAATTAACATTAAAATAAAAATAAAATATCAAGTATATATATATATAAAATATTAAATTGAAAATTTGACATCTTTAAAAATATACATAAATAATTATTTATTACATTTAGTAATCATTGCAAATAAAATAATTTTTTTAATCAACAATTTATATGTCCTTATTTATTTTAATAATTAAATGTTCATATTGATGTACTATCAATATATATAAATAAAATAATAACTTCAAATAATAACTATATTTAATAAACATAAAAGAAAAATTTAAATATTTCATATGTAAACTTCAACTTAAAGATTTTTTTTTTTTAACAAATAACAAATTTTTAAAATATAAATATCGACTTATCGATATTTACAATATATATATAAAGTCAACTATTTATCAGTATATAAAAAAATAACCTTATTTCCCAGGAATAAATTTAATAAAATTGGTAAGCTTACCACACTAAGTAGTTTTTTTTTCTTTTCACATTCTACATGAACTATGGAGGCTGTAATGTCCAGGGCTCTTATGTATACCATAATACTCCTTGAGTCACTCTGTTGTTTTTTACCAGATGACTAGAAGAATGAGTATGATTTCTTCTTTCAAGAAATCTTATAGGCAGGCACTTGTTAGTTGGCATGAAGAAATAGAATTACATGATGATGAGCAGAGATACAGCACTTAAAAGTTTTTTACTCCATTTGATTTATTTTTGTAAATTTAGTGTTTAATGTTTCACCCCATGTTACTTTACTTTGACAGGTTGATAAAATATGCACTATCACAATTTTTTTTTACTTATTCCCTTGGATTAATATTGTTCATCAGTTAATACAGTCAAATCAGATTTTATAATATAAAATTCCAATTTCTGCCAGTATTTATTGGTTTTGCAATTTCTTTTTTTTTTTCAATGAGTTTTTTTCTACCAGTGTTAACAAGAAGCAAAACAATTCACTAAGTTTACTTTCCTCTCTTTCTTTTTATAATGTGACCCATTTCAAAAGGCAACCATATTTCTGAGATTGAAATGGATAATTAGTCTCCAAGTAACAAAAGCTTTCATAATTTAAGTTTACTAAGTGTGATAAAACAAAAATTATTTTTCTTCAGTCAAAAAAATGAAATAAAGATAATAAAATTCTTCAATAATTATTATATAAAAAAAATTCTTAATTAATTTCAAGGTATATACAAAAATTCTTATAAAAGATGATAAAATTCTTAACTAATTTCAATGTAACAGATAACAACACTTTTAATTTATTTCACCCTCAAATTTTAAATACCAAAAATAACTTTCACACTTATTAAAGTAATTATTATCCCAACCTTGTGATGGGGTTCAAACCTCATCCCTGTCGCAATATATTCTAGTACATTCTTAATTATTTTGGCATTTGGTTTATATTTTGTTGACTTCACAACTTTTTTATTTGTTTTTTTTTTAACCTCTATACTAAATCTTTTAATTTTTTTCTATTCTTCATAAAATTTATTACATATATTTTTTTAAAAAAAATCATGGCATTGCTGGTTTAGCATGAAATACGTATATTGGTGATTATTTATCTTTTCAACATATGTATGTTTAAGTGTATCAGTGTTATTAGATGGAGTGGAGAGTGGTGGGTCGTGTGAAAGTCTGTGCTCATACCCTAATATTACATGGCATTTTAAATAATTTTAAACTTCTAAAGACAACTTTATTTTCCTGGGGTCTTTTTTTTTGTAAATTTTTCTACATGCACCTGTTGTTTTTGGGTGTTTCCAAATTCAAAATGGCCACTGAGCACATACTATATCAGCACCCAAATGTCATATTTTTATATTTTTTAAGGCCATTATAAACTATTTTAATTATTGTTTTTCTGAATTCCATCTACTTAATTCTTATGTTGTAGCTACTTTTCAATACTTTAAATTTTTTTTGTTGTTTTGTCTCAAAAGAAAAGTTTTATGGTGAATTATTTTTTATACTAATGCTAAAGTATCCATTATTTTCTTATCAGTCCTTTTCAAGAATAAATCATTTCTAAGACTTGTACAATTTAAAAATATGTATAAATTCTATATTAAATTCTTTGATTAATTTTTTAATACAATTTTTTTTTAAGTGTCATAGCATTGGCCAGGACGTGAACCTGCAACCTGGGCAATTTCCTGCAAGTGCAAGGTAGTCTCGCTGACCTCTCGACCACCAATGCAAGACAATTTTTAATACAATTTCTCTTAATGATTTCTGTTTCTCTAGCTTTGTATGAACACATATTTTAAATACCTTGAATCAGTGATCACTTTCTATGCTGAATCCATTAGAAACATTATAGCCTTGAAGTACATATACTGTCAATTAGAATTTAACCCACTTCTGCTGGCTTTTGCATACTTTTATATTTTTTTTATTTAGATTTTCAAAAAAATAAATCATAATACTTATTTTTTTTTTTCAAAAATTATCACAAGTTTGTTTTCTTTCATTACTGTTTCATAACCAAATTTATTCACAATGATGTTCTCTTTGAATTGTTTTTCAATTTAGTATTGAAATTAACTATGACGTTGGTGGCCGAGTGGTCAGCACAGCGGCCTTACAAGCAGTTGTCCCGGGTTCGCTTCCGGCCGATGCTTTGACACAAAAAACTATGACAATTTTAAAATATTGATTGGTTTCAATACATTATATGTGTTCATATAAGAATTTATTTCTTCTTCAGAGTGAGAACTTGTTGGAAAATAAACCTAAATTATTTGCATTTGGCATCTTCCATTATTTTGAAAAATTATTCTTTCTAATCTATCTGATATTAGCCTCCACAGTTTATTTTTCTGGCTTTTATTTATAACAAATCTTATCCCACTTTAAATATCTCCATCTTTATACTAAAATACGAATCAATCATCTTTTTACATTTTGTTCTAGCTTCACATTTTTCAATTTAAGTAGTTCTTTTTCCAATTTCTTTTTTTTTTAAATTATCTGCAATCATAGGTGGATAAAATTTTTTTTATCAAAATTGAATGGAAGCACAGAACCATATCTTTATTAGTTTGGGCATTCTCTATCTTCACTCACCAACTATTGTCTTGAATGTGAATATAAAAAGAAACAGTTATTCACACATATGCTTAGTCATATACGTAATCCTACTTTCAAAAACTACCAAATGTCTGAAAGGATTCATGTGGTTGTTCTATTGCTGACAGACACGCTAGTTGTGTGTGCAGTTCATCTACATCTATTGACTACGAAAAATCGCAGAAAATAATACCTGCGATGAAAAGAAAATAGGAATGAATATTAAAAATTCATCCTACTCAATTTTTTTAATGTTTTAGAAACTAATCAGTTGTATTTAATATCAAATTCCTTTTTATAAACAATTAATGTTTAAAATAAATTAATATAGTCTAAATACTTTATTTATTGAAATAGACTCTTAGATTTTTAAATCTCTAAAAAAAAATTTAAATCGCTGTTTCAATGGCAAATACCCCCCCCCCCACTCCACAATTATTTTGTCTCCTTTAGCCACTGAAGTCTTTGAACAGTATTTGTTTTTAAACCTAAATAATCTGGGTTAAGAAAAAAATTCAAGGTTTAAAGTAATGTTTGATCAGAAATCCCTATACATCAAACAGTTAATCAATTTGCAGAATGTAATATTCCATGAGGGTATATTGCCTTTTTTTATTTTATTTTAAAATAAAATGATTAAAAAGATTAAGAGACACCAAATCTTCAAAATCTATTACAATCCTATATTATAGTTTTCGCAGTTTTAAACTTTCGCCTTTTCAGCAGTATATATAATAAATTCAGCATATATTAGTCAATATTTGCATAATTAATTTTATTTATCGAAATAAGATTACTTAATAAATTATAAGGAGCACATTTTTATAAGTTTAATGCTGGCCAATATGTTGCTTTATGCTGCCTTATTTCGCAATTAATAATAATTAACTGCACTTGACCGACAAATTCAAAATTTTTCCATAATTCTCTGGTGGATCGCTATCACGACTCTAAGTAAACTTGATGTAATTTTACCATACATTTTCATTTTTAATAATACTCTAAGGAATTGATAAATAAAACTTTCTAATTTCTTCCTGAACTCATTACTTACCCTACAACCTAAGGAAAATATAGTAATGGATTAAAAACATTTCAACTTTCTATATTTCCAATAAAGTGCAATCGAAATTGAAGTAGAGCTTAAAGAAATAATAAAGTCATTAAAAAAAAATCTTTATTTCTTAATTTATCCCTCCCCCCCTCCTTCGATTCCGGTTTTCTACAGAAAGGTACATTAGCACACTTTTCTATTAAATTGCTTTGAAACATGTATTATATATTAATTTTTGCCGTTGGTGCTAATAAATGTCCGTAGAAAAGAATGAGGAACATTTGCAGAATTTTTTATTGAGTTGATTTGATAGATATTTAATAGTGTGTGTGTATATATATATGTAAAAATAATAATCGATAGTGGATTAAAGCAGTACAAATGTTTGATATTATCTACTTATCCTAAATTATTTGCTATTAACTGAAAGGAGACCATTTGATTCCTCTTGGAGGCCTTAAAGGAACAGAGCAGGCAAATTCCTAATGTCCACTCCATACGTTCTTGTCGTTGCAACTGTTGTTACTATGTGATTATTCATATAGTATACGAACATGGATGGGCTGCTCACCAACACGCATTAGCCAGTGTGGTGAGTTTATTGGCTTTTTACCTCCGAGTTTAAGAATATTTTTTCAATATATACAATCATGACAGACAAAAATAAATCATGGTCCATATTCCCAGGAGGCTGTAAAGTCACCAACCAAGGCAGCGGTTGGTGGCCGAAGGCGGAGGGTGCTAAAAATCCCCTGATTGCGGACTCAGGCTGCCATTTGATGACGACTTTTTATTTAGGTACTTACAACTGCAGATCACTTTCAAGTGAAGGAAGATTGCAAAAGTTAGAAAAAGAACTGTCTTATATTAAATGGGATATTATTGGACTTTGTGAAGTTAAAAGAAAAGGTGAAGAAACAATTGATTTAAAAAGTGGACATATACTCTACTATAAAGGCACAAATATTGGAAATACAAGTGGAGTAGGATTCATTATAAATAAAAAATGGAAGAATAACATTGTGGAGATTGATGGAGTATCAGACAGAGTGGCAAGATTAGTTTTACAACTTAATAGCAGATACCAAATGCAGATAATTCAGGTTTATGCCCCAATAAGTTCTCATAGTGATGAAGTTATAGAAGATTTTTATATGGATGTACAAAAGGCTTTTGATCAGAGTAAACAACATTTTAAAATTGTTATGGGAGACTTTAATGCTAGAATTGGTAAACAAATGAAAGATGAAAATGCTGTAGGTAATTTTGGTTATGGTAATAGAAATGAGAGAGGGCATAGACTTGTGGAGTTTGCAGAAGAAAAAAAAACTTTATATTATGAATTCTTTTGTTTGAGAAAAATGTTATAAGGAAATGGACATGGATGCATCCACATGAAGGTATGGCAGAATTGGATTATATTTTTACTAACTGAAAATACATATTTCAAGATTGTAATGTTCTTAATAAATTTAACACAAGAAGTGATCACTGATTAGTAAGATGTAAGATACATGTTAATGCAAAACTAGAGAGACAAAAATTATTAAGAAAAACAATATTTACAGTTGATATTCCTAATCTTCAGAAACATTCTAATGAATTTAAATTAGAACTTACAAATCGGTTTCAAGTATTAGTAGATTTTGAACATGATTCAGATTTGAATGATATTAATAGGAAAATAAGCGATACACTTTTAAAAACTGCATCAAAGATAGCTGGTAGAGAAAAGCAGCAATTGATCAATAAAATTTCTACTGAGACTAGAGAATTTATAAAGAAAAGAAGGAATATGAGGATATTCAACAATGATGCTTTAAAAAGGATTGAATATCTCGAATTTTGTAAAATGGTGTGGAAAAAAGTTGAAAATGATATAAGAAAGTATAATTGTGAACTAGCAAGAAAAGCTGTAGAAGAGCATAAAAGTCTAAATAGTGTAAAATAACATTTTGGTATTGGTAGGAAATTTATATCTGCAATAAGAAACAAAGGTGGCATTATTACTAAAAAGAGAGATGACATCATATAATGTGTAGAAAACTTCTATCAAGAATTATATAGTAATATAAAACAAGTGCCTCCTATACATATTATATCTTCTGAATTTTGCCCAGAATTTTGAATGAGAAAGTGAGACATGCATGAAGAAAGGGAAGGCTCCAGGTAATGATGGAATTGTAATTGATATATTAAAAGAAGCAGGTGAAGAAATAGAATTTTTTTTAGCAAAGTTATATACCAAATGTCTAAATGATAAAGATGTACCTGATGATTGGAAGAATGCAGTATTAATATTAATATTTTAAAAAGGTGATAAAGAAAATATTAGAAATTACAGACCTATCAGTCTTTTATCAGTTTTATACAAAATTTTTACTAAGATAATTACAACTCGTCTACAGAAAACACTGGATTTCCACCAACCAAGAGAACAAGCTGGATTTAAAAGTGGTTTTAGTACAGTAGATCATATCCAGGTATTGAGAGAAATTATAGAAAGGACAAATGAATATGAGTTGCCATTATGCTTAGGATTTGTAGCCTATGAAAAGGCATTTGATTCTATAAACATTTCTTCAGTGATTAAAGCATTGGATCATCAAGGTGCAGATCCAGGATATTGTCATATTTTGAAGAATATTTATAAAAATGCAACAGCAACAATTAGATTACATAATGACAGTAGGAAAATCAACATTGAAAAAGGTGTAAGACAGGGTGACTCTATATCTCCAAAACGTTTTACAGCAGTGCTGCAAAAAATATTTTGTGGATTAAAATGGGATGCTAAAGGAGTGAAAGTAAATGGAGATTATTTAAGTCATTTAGATTTTGCAGATGATGTAGTTGTTTTTGCAAATAATGCATTAGAGCTACAGGAAATGTTGCAGGAGTTATCAGATGAAAGTAGGAAAGTAGGACTAAAGATAAATGTTAAAAAGACTAAAGTAGTGTTTAATAGATTTTCTCAAAATATGAAAATAAAGATTGATTATGATGAGTTAGAAGAAGTTAACAGTTACAAATACCTTGGTCAGATTAGTAATACAGATGGAAATATAATGGATGAAATTAATCTTAAAATTAAACTTGTTTGGAATGCTTTTGGTAGAAATAACCTGATACTAAAAGGAAATATACCTATCGTTTGAAAAGGAAGGTTTTTAATAAATGTGTTTTTCCAGTTTTTACTTATGGATCTGAGACTTGGACACTTAATAGAAGAACAATACAGAGACTTCAGATCACTCAAAGACATATGGAGAGATGCATGTTGGGAATAACAAGAAGAGATTGAAAACACAATGTATGGGTAAGAGAACAAACAGGTGTTACTGACCTCATTGAAAAAATTAAAAGACTGAAGTGGAGTTGGGCTGGACATATTGTTAGAAGAGATAATAACAGATGGACAATTGAAATTTTAAACTGGATTCCAAGAGATTGTAAAAGACCCAGAAAGAGACCACATGTGAGATGGGTGGATGAAGTAAGAAAGTGTGCAGGGGTGATGTGGAGAAGAGAAGCTAAAGATAGGAAAAGATGGATTGAACTTGGAGAGACTTTCATCCTGTAGTAGATTGATAATGGTTGATGATGATGATGGATGATTTGCTTATGTGCAAGTCTGATCCTTTATCTTTGTATCATTTTCAAGGTGCAAACTAAATTTGAAACAATATGTTCTTTGCATGCAACTAAAATGTTGATTTAAAACGTTTGTTAAATATATCACACTCTTTTATTTTTATTTACTGATCATATTTTTCATCAAAGACAGTGGATACATTTTTTTCTGGATGAAAGGCATAACTACTTCATTGTTTACATATTCTTGGGATTGTCTTGCTCAGGGACATTCTCTTTAAAATTATTAATGACCTATTGAGATTAATATACAAACTAAAAAATCCCATGACGTAGTGGTTAGAGTTTCTGTCATCCATGAAGATGATATAGTGGTAAGAACTATTGGAATTAAAAAAATTTCTGATAGTCAGTCTACATTCAAACTAGCCATCTATTATAGCCATTCAATAATTGGCTGGTAAAAGGGTACTTATTTATTATTTAATAGATTATGCCTGGTAAAGATGGGCTTATCACTAACTTCTGTGGAAAAAAGTTGATTTTTAAGTATAAAATTTCTTATATTTTGAAAAGCTATTTACTTACCGTGAAACATCTTGCAATTTCAATAACTTGTGATATAAAAAAAAATATTAAATGAAACAGAGGCAGATTAAGCAATAAGTGGACTAAGTAGCCGAATAAAGCCCTGAGATCTTAAAATGTCTTTTCAATAGGATTCGAGAAAAATTATGTTTTTTTGTATACAATCAACCCTTCTATAACACGGTATTATTTAAGCTAGTGAAGGGAATTTATTTGAGTTTTGGCAGGATTCTAAATTTCAACTGGATATCAGGGGATGAAACTAGTATAGCTTAAATAGAACCACATTAAGTAAATATATATATATTTTTTTAATTACATAAAAAATTTGACCCCTCCCAAAATAATAATTTGATTTCAATTTAAATACTTAGTTCCTGAAACTGATTTATCTCCAGTGAAATGGTATATTTCTGACCTCATATATGTTTCACCTATTTTCCACATAGTTACATCTGCGCCAGATTTAAACCGTCTATGAGTAAATGTATATGTGTCAACACAGTTGTATATGTATCATCATACAGATATATATGAACAAACAGTTGTCCTATCATAGGTTTATATATATATATTCCAGCATGTATATTTTATTTAAAATCAAATCTTTTAAATTATACATTTTATTTGTTAAATGAGCTTATTTGTTATTTTATTTAAAAAAAATCGCATGTATATTTGTAAAGTTCACATATTACCAAATCTGCCCTTCATTTATATTACAAAATTTATATAATAAATGTTTTTCTATATTCACATCTTCAGTTTCAATAGTAATTAAAAGTTGGACATTTCACCATATGTAAATACTTGAGACATGTTTAACTTCTCCGTTAATTTTATAATAGTGTAATAGATGATATAACACATCAAGTTTCTAAGTTACCAATGCTGATTAAATTAAGTATCTGTGACCTATTAAGACTTCTTCATCACAAAGCTGTTTTAGAATACTAGTTACATGTTCAGATACATCATCTAACCCTAAATATGTAGGAAAATATATAAATTATAAGATAACTTTTATTTATATTGATCCACAGTAAAGACCATGGTATTAAGCACTCCCTTCAGGTTTACATATCTTAATGATCCTATTCTGAATTTTTTAATATTTTTTTATTAATTCTCCCATTATTAGCTCAGGTACTGGTTTTCAGAAAGCATAGACCCTAAAAATATTGGTTAAACACACTAATTATTCTTACTTAGCTAAATAAAGGAGAAAATATTTATATAGTGAGAATGAGACAAAACTAAGAATAGTCTAAGTTAACTAATAGATAAAATTATATTAAATAAATAATGTAAATAAAAAAAAGCTATCAAAATCATTTCACCACATTATAGAATTTGAATAAGAATATTCATCAATATATTTTGACACACCAAAGGTTTCAAATTTTCTTACATTACAACTTAAAATAAATATCCAGGTTTTCTCTTCACATGCAATTTCATAATATCTCTTTCACAACTTCAACATAGAGAAAAATGAAAAGATTTACAAAAATTACACAATCCATAATATACTAAACTAAACTTCAAAATTTATGATTAATTAATTATTACCTTGTGATCTTTTTTAACTGAAGTATTTAATTTTCTTACTAGTACTTATTTATTTTTAATTCTCATATTATTGGGTATCTTATGTATAAGTTGTCTGAAGTTGTTTCTCAGTGATTTGACTAGTCATTTCTTATTTCTGACAGTTCACCAAGAGTTTTCAGTTCAGATGGTCTTAATAATACAATCATCAAAGTAATTTTAATATTTTTCAGGTAAATGTGTCTTGGCTTTTCACAGGAAACATTTAACAGTAAAGACAATCATCTTTGAATCAGTCATTACATTTTTTGGCATGAAAGGTAAAAATTTGCATTTTAAATTATATACTAAATTTAGACAACCTTCTTTTTAACCTAAGCACAACATGTTTAAGAACATTGGCTTGACTAATGTTTAGTCATTCTCAGCCAGTTATTTTAAAAAAGGTATAAATCTAAATACGATTTCCTCACCATTACAATGGATGTAGACTGATAAGAATTTTCTCACCAACAGATTTCTTATTTCTCTAGTAACCATAATTACAATTGTAAATAGATCATAAATGTTTCTGATCTTTCTGTAAGACTGAAAGATTCACTTTGCAGGCTAATGCCTAATTTGTAACCTAATTTATGGATGAAATACACATGCTTATATATACCTGTGTCTATATAGGTAATAGACAGGTATGAGCACAGACTTTCACATGACCCACCACTCTCCACACCAGCTCATAACACTGATATACCTGAACACACATATGTCGAAAAGATAAATAATCACCAATATACATATTTCATGCTAAAACAGCAATCATCAGTTGTCCAGATTACCATCTCCACACATATATGTTATAAGTGCTCAGATATATATTAAGATAGCAAATCCTCCTACTTTAATGGACAGGTTTCAATGTACTCCACATTCCAACTATTCACTTGTCCATCCAATTGAAAATCTGATGATGGAACACTCAAAGGCCACTCTTAGGCCGAGATTGTTGTCACACCCATATTTAATAACATCTGATATCTACTCTGCTCTGATATTATTTGATTTGATAAAATAATTTCTTTTTCAGTCTCTTACAACTTCCTATAATATCACACACCAATCCACCAAAAAATGTTTTCCATATATCAGAAATATATCCGCCCACCTGCATAAAGTATTTTATAAACACCTCAACATTTCTGATTTCTGTAACTTTGTTCTTCAAATTTTAATTATTTACTATATCACCTGTATAAACATCAAGTTATTTTCCAAATAATATTTTGCAATAGTTTTAAACTTTACACATTCTTAATTTTTTATACTATAATCATAAATATATTTCTATAATTAATTTGATCATAAATTACAATCTTTCTGATTAGTTACATACCATTAGAAATATATTTTAATAATAATATTTTTAACTAACATATGTATATTAGATACCTTGATAGATTGGCTGTTCACTTATTACCTGAACTCTCACGACTAAAGTGTTACTTAAGGTAAACAAGGAATATATTACATTCAGAATTATATCCAAAAAAAGTCAAAAGTATAAAAAACAGATAAGTACGAAATGCATCTTGGAGGTCATTTGTCTTTTATTGTATCTTTATTTATATGAATTTAAAAAGAATGGGGAAGTATGGATGTGTTTATTATTTCTATAAAATGGTAATATGTGGAGTTTATTCATATCTTGGGTGTTTTTTTTTAAATGTCATAGCATCGGCCGGGACGCGAACCCGCAACCCGGACAACTACCTGCAAGTGCAAGGCAGTCGCGCTGACCTCTCGACCACCAATTCAAGACATATCTTGGGTGTTTCAAAGCAAAATCTATATAAAAAATAAAATTACGTGAATAATTAACTTTTTCTTAGTACTGCATGATTCCTTCCAAATGCTAAAAATCATATTATAAAATATTTTTATCGTTTCTCTCTATATATTAATTACCTGTCAAATCTTTCTGAATAATTGAAAAATAAATTAAAATTCATATCAAATAGTTTATTGAAAGAACTGATACATCACTATAAATTATTTAAAACATTATAAAAAGCATTTCCACGTCATGTTTTATATTTTCCAGCATAAAAACCCTGATGTGAAATTATATAGATAAGATTATATATGTTAATGGTAATTCAGCATTTTAAAATAAATTTTATCAATCCATTATCTTTTAAAACAATAGCTAAGATTTCTAAATCAATTTCCAATTGAGAAAATAAATTTCAATCGTTTGCAAATAATTATTGTAATCAGTCTATCATTTAAAACTTCAATGGTCTATGATTTCTTATGCAATTAGAATACATGACTCATCATCATCATCAACCATTATCAATCTACTACAGGATGATCTCTCCAAGTTCGATCCATCTTTTCCGATCTTTAGCTTCTCTTCTCCATATCACCCCTGCACACTTTCTTATTTCATCCAGCCATCTCACATGTGGTCTCTTTCTGGGTCATTATGATTATGATATATTTATAATGAAGCCTACCTGAAATTGTATTGATGCATACTCGAATTAACTTTCTGGATTTTTTTTTTGACTATTTTGCTATACCACTTCTCATTATATCTTCACTAAAAAAAAAAAAAAAAACTAACAGTGTTAACTTTTCTAAATGTAAAATATTCATTTCATATATACTAAACTCGGGGAAAATTTTTTTACCTTATGACACATTAACTTGTTAATTCATTCAACAAAAATGACATTTGCTCACATTAGGAAACAAAACTTGAAAAAATTATACATATATTTTTATATAAATATATTAAAGTAAAACAAACTTCTCAGGGTACTACTTTTTTTTTTAAAAAAATGACATTTGTCCCACTGCAACAAACTCGGAAATTTTTTTTACCTATTATCTATTATTTCAAATCCCCTATTCCTATTCTTCCCAAAAAAATGAAATTCAGCTCACGTTGGTCGACAAAAGGCGGGGAAAAAAATGTACTGTGCCAGTCAGATGATGTATGTTGGTTTAACTCAGTTCGAATACTAGGCGAAAGTACCTCAAGGCCACCCATATGTGAGATATTAAATCAAGAATACTATGACCTCTGCCCTCTTTACCTATTACCAAGTCTAATTATGAACCAACAACATTATCTGAGACATACATAAATTATTTGCTCACCCGACCCAAACTTAGCATCAGGGGAGAGACATGGACAAGAATAGTTATGGAACTATATAGTTAAATGTGCATAAAAGTCTATGAAAATGTGTTTTGTGTGCCTGGATCATTGGAAAAGTAAAATAAAGCATTAAAATAAAATTAGAAAACTCAAGCTTTTTAGTTAAATAATATATTTAATTAATGACTCTTAAAATATTAGTAATGTTTTAATGGCCTCCGCTATTCCCCTGTGGATTAATGAAAAACAAATCAGACAATAAAAACAGATATAATATTTTTGCGGTCTAAGTCATTTCTTTCCAATTTTAATAAAATTGTCAACTCGATTCTCCACGATAAAGCGCAATAAAAAAATCTTTCGCAAAGCATTTTCTAATTGCTTTGCGCTAAAAACAGTTTAAAATTATTTAAGATGTATATAGCTAAATAAGATATACATAATGAGCTGATGATGGACAAAAGAAGCGTTATCAAGGAGATCAAGTTGGCAAACAAAGGAAACTTACTCGTATTGAATTTACAAAACAGGAAAGATATTTTAAATAAAAAATTAACCTTTACTTACACCGCAATGGAATACGAAGTATTGATAACATGTTAGCCAAGAGGAATAGCGCAGGAAAAGGGTTAAATATAAATAGATAGATGATCACACAATATATATATATATATATATATATATATATATATATATATATGGCTGCAGAAAGGAGTTTGCTATTAACTGAAAGGAGACCCTTTGATTCCTCTCGGAGGCCTTAAAGGAACCGAGCAGGGCAAATTCCTAATGTCCACTCCATACGTTCTTGTCATTGCAGCTGTTATTACTATGTGATTATTCATATAGTATGTGAACATGGATGGGCTGCTCACCAACATGCATTAGCCAGCGTGGTGAGTTTATTGGCTTTTTACCTCTGAGTTTAAGATCAAAAAACCCATGGTCTTTCTTCTCAGTGCCTGATAAGGCAGAATGAATGTTTGTGTAAATGATAAATATTTTTCCAATACATATATACAATTAAGACAGACAAAAATAAAGCATGGCCCTTATTCCCAGGAGGCTGTAAAGTCACCAACCAAGGCAGCGGCTAGTGGCCGAAGGCGGAGGGTGCTAAGAATCCCCTAATTGCAGACCCAGGCTGCCATTTGATGATGACTTTTTATTTCGGTACTTACAACTGCAGATCACTTTCAAGTGAAGGAAGATTGCAAGAATTAGAAGAAAAACTGCCTTATATTAAATGGGACATTATTGGACTTTGTGAAGTTAGAAGAAAAGGTGAAGAAACAATTGATTTAAAAAGTGGACATATACTCTATTATAAAGGCACACATATTGGAAATACAAGTGGAGTAGGATTCATTATAAATAAAAAGTGGAAGAACAATATTGTGGAGATTGATGGAGTATAATAGCAGATACCAAATGCAGATAATTCAGGTTTATGCCCCAACAAGTTCTCATAGTGATGAAGTAGTAGAAGATTTTTATATTGATGTACAAAAGGCTTTTGATCAGAGTAAACAACATTTTAAAATTGTTATGGGAGACTTTAATGCTAGAATTGGTAGAAAAATGAAAGATGAAATTGCTGTAGGTAATTTTGGTTATGGTAATAGAAATGAGAGAGGACGTAGACTTGTGAAGTTTGCAGAAAAAGAAAAACTTTATATTATAAATTCATTTTTTGAGAAAAATGTTATAAGGAAATGGACATGGAAGCATCCAAATGAAGGTACAGCATAATTGGATTATATTTTGACTAACAGGAAATACATATTTTAAGATTGTAATGTTCTTAATAAATTTAACACAGGAAGTGATCATCGATTAGTAAGGTGTAAGTTACATGTTAATGTAAAACTAGAGAGACAAAAATTATTAAGAAAAACAATATTTACAGTTGATATTTCTAATCTTCAGAAACATTCTAATGAATTTAAATTAGAACTTACAAATAGGTTTCAAGTGTTAGGAGATTTTGAACATGATTCAGATTTGAATGAAATTAATATGAAAATAACTGATACACTTTTAAAAACTGCAACAAAGATAGCTGGTAGAAAAAAGCAGCAATTGACTAATAAAATTTCTACTGAGACTAGAGAATTTATGAAGAAAAGAAGGAATATGAAGATATTCAAAAGTGATGTATTAAAAAGAAATGAATATCTCGAATTTTATAAAATGGTACGGAAAAGAGTTGAAAATGATATAAGAAAATATAACTGTGAAATAGCAAAGAAAGCTGTAGAAGAAAATAAAAGTCTCAAGAATGTTAAACAACATTTTGGTATTGATAGGAAATTTATATCTGCAATAAGAAAAAAAGATGGAATTATTACTAAAAAGAGAGATGACATCATGAAATTGGTAGAAGATTTTTATCAAGAATTACATAGTAATAAAGAACAAGTACCTCCTATATCTGTTACATCTTCCGAATTGCCCAGAATTTTAAATGAAGAAGTGATACATGCAATTGAATGTATGAAGACAGGAAAGGCTCCAGGAAATGATGGAATTACAATTGATATATTAAAAGAAGCAGGTGAAGAAATAGAAACAATTTTAGCAAAGATATATACCAAATGTCTAAAGGATAAAGATGTACCGGAAGATTGGAAGAATGCAGTAATAATATTAATATTTTAAAAAGGTGATAAAGAAGATATTGGAAATTACAGACCTATTTGCCTTTTATCAGTTTTATATAAAATTTTTACCAAGATAATTACAACTCGTCTACAGAGAACTTTGGATTTCCACCAACCAAGAAAACAAGCTGGATTTAAAAGTGGTGAATAGATCATATCCAGGTATTGAGAGAAGTCATTAAAAGGACAAATGAATATGAGTTGTCATTATGTTTTGGATTTGTAGATTATGAAAAGGCATTCGATTCTATACACATTTCTTCAGTGATTAAAGCATTGGATCATCAAGGTATAGATCCAGGTTATTGTCATATTTTAAAGAATATTTATAAAAATGCAACAGCAACAATTAGATTACATAATGATACTGTAAAAATCAACATTGAGAAAGGTATAAGGCAAGGTGACTCCATATCACCAAAACTTTTTACAGCAGTGCTGCAAGAAGTATTTTGTGGATTAAAATGGGAAACTAAAGGAATGAAAGTAAATGGAGAGTATTTAAGTCATTTAGATTTTGCAGATGATGTAGTTATTTTTGCAAATAATGCTTCAGAGCTGCAGGAAATGTTACAGGAGTTAGCAGATGAAAGTAGAAAAGTAGGACTAAAGATAAATGTTAAAAAGACTAAAGTAATGTTTAATCGATTTGCTCAAAATATGAAAATAAAGATTGATTATGAAGAATTAGAAGAAGTTAACAGTTACAAATACCTTGGTCAGATTATTAATACAGATGGAAACATAATGGAGGAAATTAATCATAGAATTAAACTTGGTTGGAGTGCTTTTGGTAGAAATAACTTGATACTAAAAGGAAATATGCCTATGTGTTTGAAAAAGATGGTTTTTAACAAATGTGTTTTACCAGTTCTTACTTATGGATCTGAGACTTGGAAACTTAATAGAAGAGCAATACAGAGACTTCAGACCACTCAAAAGAGTATGGACAGATGTATGTTGGGAGTAACAAGAATTGATCGAAAACACAATGTATGGGTAAGACAACAAACAGGTGTTATTAACCTTATTGAAAAAATTAAAAGATTGAAATGGAGTTGGGCTGGACATATTGCTAGAAGAAATGATAATAGATGGACAATTGAAATTTTAAACTGGATTCCAAGAGATTGTAAAAGACCCAGAAAGAGATCACATGTGAGATGGATGGATGAAATAAGAAAATGTGCAGGGGTGTTGTGGAAAAGAGAAGCTAAAGATCGGAGAAGATGGATTAAACTTGGAGAGACCTTCATCCTGCAGTGGATTGATAATGGTTGATGATATATATATATAAGATTAAGCTAATAGAAATATATTATATATATAAGATTAAGCTAATAGAAATAATTATGTTACAAATATAATTAAATAAAACAACTCAGAAATATACTACAATAATGCAATTTAGAAAGGTATGATCAAAAGGGTGGAATAGTAAATAGTTCATGAGGAGAGATACGATTACCATCCCAGTTCCTTGGTCTTGTTCCCACGATGTTTATGGCTTGATACGTCCATTGATAGGTATTTGTTTGGACAAGGAAAAATGTAAATATGTATCATTCTTTCAAGGAAAGTCCCACAGACATGGCATAGAGTTCAGATTAATATTGGTTGGATACTATGGCATTTTGATGGTTTTTAAAAACCCCGGCAGCAGGCAAAGCTATTTGCCTAACTGCCAAACATAAACAAATCCATCAAATTCATATGACTTTTAACTCATTGCTTGTTAAAACTCCTCCGTGATTCCTAGGATGACAGTTGAATAACTTTTTGGAATAAAATCTCAACGAGAAGCAAAATCTGAGAAAACTGAATGAATTCTTCCAAAGAGAAATCTGAAAACGCAGCAAGAGAAATCTCAATGAATTCTCCAAAGAGAAATCTGACTGAAAAGCAAGCACAAGAAAAATCTGAAAGAATTTTCCAAAGAGAAATCTGAGTGAAAGCAAGCAGGTGAAATCTCTAATAGGAAAAAGGAAGTCAAGTCTTTTGTTCTCTCTCCTATTTATACCTTTTTTTTGTAAGCTACCTTCTATTGTTTTGCATATGATCTTAGATCTTGATAACTTCCCCCCCACGCTCCTTTGTTTCAAGGTAACATTTTCTAAAAATAACTTTTACTTTTTTATTTTAAATTTCTTTCTTTAAACTTTGAATTTTTATTAATTAAAAAAGAAAGAGAAGGCCATCTTTAATTTGCCTTGAATGGGCTAAATTAATTAAAAAACATACATTCCTTTAGAAAATGTTGGTAGGCTTATCTCAAAATAAAATCATATGCCATATTTTAACAAGGTTTTAAAAAGAAAAATATATTCTTATTTCTTTTAATAAAATAAGCATTTTATTTCAGCAGAATTTTGCATTAACTCATATATATACGCTTGACGTATATATATATGTTTGATCAATAGGTTTTAACAAGTAATTTTTTAACAGCAATTTAATGATAGAACGGAATTTATTTAAAAGGAAATATTTAAATGCAAATACAAATTTAATAAATGTAATTAATTTTAGCTTTAATGCAAAACCCTGCTGATATTAGGCTATAAACTTAATTCAGGCCTACAATACTAATTAAGTTTATAGGAGGCTGTGAAGCATGGATCGGACTTTCAGACCCATTGCTTCAATACTGCAGATATACATTAAAATTTTCTATAAATATTAAGCACAAACACTTTTTAAACGTATATTATATCAATTATCAATATATAAAGCTAAATATGTTAACAATAATAATATTATAGCAAAAATATGGAAGTTATAATCTTAGACTTTCAAAATTGAAAAATGACAAGATACTCTATATCTGAGGTGCAAGATTTAGTCTTTGCAAAGTACTGAACATTGAGTACACATTAAATCAAAATGAAGACTTTTTTAAGGAAAATAATCCAGAATAACACAAAGTTTATATAACTGACTTCTGGATACTCATCATTTTTCTAAAAGTGATATCTAAATTTACACTAAACATGATATATTAAACTAATTCTAGTTACAATGATTCGATGATATAGCATAGAATCATATTGTATGCCCAGTTCTTACTTATGGATCTGAGACATGGATACTTAATAGAAGAGCAATACAGAGACTTCAGACCACTCAAAGAAGTATGGAGAGATGCATGTTGGGAGTAACAAGAAGAGATCAAAAATGCAATATATGGGTAAGAGAACAAACAGGTGTTACTGACCTCACTGAAAAAAGTAAAAGACTGAAATGGAGTTGGACTGGATATATTGCTAGAAGAGATGATATTAGATGCACAATTGAAATCTTAAACTGGATTTGAAAAGATTGTAAAAGACCCAGAAAGAGACCACATGTGAGATGGATGGATGGATGAAATAAGAACATTTGCAGGGGTGATGTGGAGAAGAGAAGCTAAAGATTGGAGATGGATTGAACTTGGAGAGACCTTAATCCTGCAGGGTATTCATAATGGTTGATGATGATGATGAATATAACATGCTTTAAATAATTATTCTTTATATATACAAACATCTCCATTCAAACTACTCTTATCTTTCTCTTTTGCATTACACTATATATTTTATATTTATAGAATATTTTATTTTTTTGGTATCCTTTGGGATAAGCATCTGAAGAAAAAGCAATTTCTTAGATTTTAGAATAAACAAAAAATATATTCAAAGGGTTTATTGCATGGAAGTTCATAAAACGATTATATATTGGAAGTAACTGGATCATAATCCATGGATTGATTCCAGATTCTGCATTACTACTACTGCAACTTGATGTACAAGATCGATCCTTATAATCATTTTGCTTCAATTGTATTAAAAACTAACCAATTCCAAGTTTAAAATTTAAAAAAAAATATGTTTGATATATTAAAAAAATATTCATGTGCTTGCTCTTCATGGTTTGATGCATTGGTGGAATGATGAATTCTGGACTCCAAGATGCATGGCTTGTGCCTAGTTCCTTGAGGTTTGGCATCCAAACTTTTTATGAACTCCCTAGCAATAAAGACATTTATTTTTTATTTATTCTATTCATTCCAATTAGTAATTATAGATTTAGCAGACACATACCAATGGCTTTTAATGATCAGATAATTGAGGATATTAAAATAAATGTATTACAGATTGAAGAAAACCTAAAACAACTTCTTTCTAATCGATAACATTTTTTCAGAAATGAAGTTATTAACAAACTTATAAAATCTTTAAAAGATGCTTTAAAAAAGATGAAAAATACACAAAATTTTACTGATAAAACAAAATTCCTAGTGCCCTGTTCACAGGCTGTACTTGGCTATAAAATATCCCTTTTAAAATGTCTATTTTTATCTCTACCAATATTGATAGAGCCAGAAAAAGCAATAACTTGGTTCCAATAATTAAAATCTAATAAAAAATATTGATGTTAGTAAATATGGACTGTCATTACTTTTCTTATCCCAAACCTTTACAGAAAGAAAAACTAAAGAAACCTGATAAATATTATGAGAATATAAAAAATTGTCATCAAGTATAATTAAAATATGTTTTTATAAGCTTTATAGAAAAAGTGATTTTAATAAAAATTATGCCAATAATAATTTTACATAAAAAAATGTTCAGGAATTCACAGAGTTCAAGCACCAGAACTGTGAGCACCAAAATCAAACCTGGTATCTCTCAATTGCAGGTTGGACACTTCATCAATCATGCCAAACCATATATGGCAAAGAAACACTAATGGCTTCATTGATCAGGAGTTCATAAGAAATTTCAATGCTAAAACTATGAGTGCCAAAATCGATCCTAGGACCTCAACTTGTCAGACTCTTTGCCAACAATACCAAACCATGCAAGGTATAATTTTATATGACTCTCTCAGATGCTTACTCATTTGTTTGCAAGAACAATTATCTTTATCTTATTATAGAGCCATCTACTGTGAGTTTTGTAACTAATGAATACCAGGTGGCATGGTTCTAAAATATCATTCACTGAATTGTTTTTAGTTTGGACCATCATTATGGATGATTAGGCTTTAAATCTGGAACCACTATGCATTATGCAGCTTGAAGCTGTATTTTGTTTCTTTTTACTGTTAAAAAAACTAAGATTTAGCCTACTTAGTGCATAGCTATACAGACTTTAAATATTGTAGAGACCTCAACATTATGCTAACATTGAGCCTCCTCTTATTCTTTGGCTATAAATATTAATGTCATCAACAATATGATGTGGTTAAAATTTTAGAATTTTTTTTATTATAAAGCATTAGCTTGAATTGCATAAAAAGTTAAATGGGAGCTATTGAATACCTAAATGCATTAGTCCCAGATTTAAATCCTAGTTCTTACTCATCAAGAGTAAAGACAAAAACCAGTCAGAAAATAAGATTATAATAGATGACTCTAACATACAATGAAAAGATCTGCATTGGAAGAAGAACTAATTACCTTTAAAGCAGAGTGTAATTGAAGCTGGGATAACACTGCTGTGATACATTAAATCTTTAATTACTCACATTGAAAATGCCTTTAAATATAGTGGACTTTTTAATAAAATACCACCAGTGTGTTTTGCCTATGAGTCATTTTTTAGTGACTTACAGGGGGGTTAAAAAAATTGACTCTATATGATTATGTTGTTCGTATGAGAAGACTATGGAGCACATCTTCTTTATCTGCCCTCATTTAATGGATCTTAGAAATAGACTAATCATAAGTGTCCTATCAGAGTATATTGAAATCCCTAATCTTAATAAAGCCTTAATCAGTGATAAATTTGCTGTCATAAGAATGTCTATCTTCATTCTGTTTGCTTTCTGGCTCACCAGGTGCCATCTAAAATTTCAATCAAAATATGTGGAATCCATGGGGTGCATACCAGGAAACCTTATGTAATCTCAAGATCAGAGACCACTTACTGGCACCTGAGAGACTATTCTTGGATACGTGGAAACAAATAACACTGAATGACAAACAGGACTTTTCCCTAACAATACAGTCTAACCTATTATTTCAAATATATTAGAGGAAATTCATCATAGTACCTGAAGGTCTGGGATATAAAAGGAGATGATGAGCTAAGACATTGAAATAAATTTACTTGAAAGAAGAATCTACGAATTAGATGACAAACAGGGTTTAACTCTGCAATCATGCTTCAATGAAAAAAATGAGAAACTGTGTAATAATGACAATTTGAATGATGGGGTCACCCCCCAGAAATAATAGTTGATTAGTTAATTTGACCCCTCATTCCAATAAATAAATGACTGAAAAATGATAAATCTCAAATGGTGATTACAGGTAAGAAGTGAAACTGAATTCGAATAAAACTTATGTTCAATCGATGAATTAACGAATGGTTCAATCTCCAATCTAATTAAAACAATAAAACTAATACATGAACTCCAAAACACAGTTTTTAATGCACACACATCTCAGTTGCACAAAATATACTAGCATAATACCTGAAATACTTGATGCATTCCTTTGAATCTACTGCCCAAGTTATTAATGTATAACAAGAATTTATAAGAAATGTTTCCTTAATAAAAAAAAAAAAGATGAATTGATGATCAATATTAATGATACTGATTTAACATTATTTTATGACTCTATTGATCAAATATCTTAAAGTTCTTTCATGCAGGAAAAATACTAACTTAATACATAAAGTTATCCACACTCTCCCCCATCCCCTAATCTTGTTTTACTATAAGAACTTTTCTTTTCATGTCTATCCTATCATAATATCTTTTCTAAGTCCAATCATAACAGATAATCAAGACCTAGAAACTATAATATAATATAATTTACACGATTTGTATAATAAAACAAGATATTAAGCATCGAAATTAATGGGTTATTTCAGAAAGAAAAAAAGAAAATTAATTGACTAATACTCTCCAATAGAAAAAACGGAGTCTTGTTAAATAATAACTGCTACAAGTTCGAAATTTTATGCAACGATCTTCTAAAAAGTTTATTTATCTCAGTAATTTTACTTAAAGAGAAACATGTTTTTATAACTTGGAAAAATCATAAGCACTAAAAGAAGTCTGCTGTGATCAGATTGAATATCAGCCATACATAAATAAAACACCTCTTATTCAAAAACTTCTACTATCCAACTTAAATTTAAATGGTGATGTACACAATCTTTTACAATAAATAAATTTGTTACACACATATTTACGAGCAAAATTAAAGATAAACCTTTCAGTAAATATTTATAAACTTGTTTGGACTGAGTTGCCTCTTTTCTTTAAGTAGCAAAGTTTGAGTTTGCGAGACGTTAAAACAATCTGCTCTTGACAAATCCAAAAGCTCATAAATCAAAAAATCACTGGAACTAGGGATAATTCATAAACCATATTTTAACTATGTATTCACCGTTTTTATTAAATGACTTCATTAAACTATTGTCACTTACTTATATGGAAAAATATCAACTTCAAATAAAAAGTGGAAAAGCAGAGAACAACTTTTTAAAGAGATTCAACCTCAGTCAGTTTTACATGTTAAAATCGTTATTAGTCACATATTTAGAGTTTTGTGTTACAAGAATCTTTTATATTATATAATAGACATAACTTAGGCGAATCTGTGTTGTATAAGTAGTTATTTTATTTATATTAATTTAGATGAAGAATGTACTGAATTCAAGATACGTAATCAAAATGTATATTATAAACACTTTATTATTTATTTACCATTTTTATATTTATTATTAATAGATGTTAATTCTGTTAAACAAGCAAATTTGTTTCAGTGATAATTTCATTTAGTTATACAAACCTATTAGCTAATAAAATTGTAATATTTAATGGTTATATATAGAATTACACTTTACATTTTACAATAAACCATTATAAAGTAATCCAGGAATCAAATGATCTGATTGGTAAGTGAAGTCGTTATGCATTACTTTCTTTTTTGTAAAGTCAATATATCATTGTTATTTGAGCTAGGTACATATTTTATATTTTTAATAGATTAAATAATTTATTATAGCCAGATGTTTGGTAACTGATTAGAAAATCATCTTAGTTATTTTAATAGTTATATGTGATAGTTATTTTGGATAAAATCCGTATTTGAGTTAATTTAATAATTTGTCAGGTATTAGTATCTTCATTTATTCAAGGTAAACAAAGACGATTATAATTGAATGTCGGTGTATTCACTTTAAATTATTACATATTGGACGTGTGTCATAATAATTTATTATTTGATTAGAAAGATAATAATTTTATGTTGTTATAAAATTAGTAATGGTATGTATTGAAATTGATACTTGAATTATACTAACTAGTTTGTTTAGATGTAAAACTTATCGATGTAGTTTGTTTAATTTAGATATTAAGATTTTAATATCCATACTTATTTAAAATAGATTTTTAATAGTATTATACATATTATAATTATTATAATTTGGTGTTTAATGTTCAAGCTTTATCTATTTGAAGGTTTGTTACAATTTGATAGTCGTATTCCTAAGGTATTAAATAAGAATCTTTCAGATATTTTGTGGTTATGATTTGAATATCTTAATTTGTAGGGCTATTTGAAGTATTGGTGTTTTTTTTTACCTTTTATGTCATTATAATTTGGCCCAAGTCATGAGGTATATCAGATAAGTTGATCTTGCATACAGTGTTTTGATATAGTTTTGAGGTTGTAAACATTTTATTCCATTACAAGATGACGCTCTAAATTCATCAGTATTGAGAAAGAATCTTATATGTTATAACAGTTATAGACTAATATATACAAATCTGTAGGTCATAACAAAACTTCTTATTATAATCGCCTTATACATTTTTATATTATTACAATATAGCTGTTGCAATTCAGGGACTTATTGAATAAAAAACCTAATTATGCATACCATTTTTGTATCATTATAATTGGCATCTCTAACTAAAGTTTTGAATATAGGGTAGTCAGCAGATCTTGCATACCTGATCATCATTACCATTTATAGTCCATTACAATTTGGCACCTCAATTCCTGGGGCATACTAAAGTCCTTCTTCTTCATCCATATTGCATTTTATTCCATTAAAATAAAAAAATAAGAAATTAATACCATAAATATGTAATAAATAAACACTTTCCGCATGAATATGTACATAATAATTAAGGCAACAAAATTAAGTATAAATACAAAGATACCCATATTGAAAGCCTGGCTTAGCAGTTGATAAATATTGTATTTATACTTAAATTTTGTTGCAGTAATTATTATGTGCATTAATATAATTTACCAGATTTCATGTGGATGTCAGAAATTTTACATCAGTGAATCGTGAATCGAGATGTTCTGTGGAAAAAAGATTGAAGGATCATCAATTATTATATAAACGAATTAAAAATAATGTAAACAGTCAATTTAATAGAGCTTCAGTATTCTTTGACCATGAAAAAACTTGTAATTATAAGTTTACATTTAATAGTAATGAAATAAAAATATTAATGGAAGAAAGAAATCATAAAAAGAAGAAGATTAGAGAGGCAATATTAATTGATAAATATAAGAATGCTGTTATTAATAGATATGGCCATACACAGCTTATGGAAATATATGCAACATTAAGTTTAAAAAATTTGAAATTCAGTTAAAGCTGATAAGGATTATCACATAATCAAAAGTGCTACAAAAAAATTTAAATTATAATATTGTATTTACCTTTAAAATTTTATATATATATATATATCATAACTTTGACACTATTCACTTAGTAAATGCATTAATGATTGGACTAGAGATTATAACAATATTCCTATTGAAGATATAAATTTTAAACATAATTAAAAATTAATATATCTGCTTTTTTAATTAAGCATAAACACATGGAATAATTAATTCAATTTCATCTCTTCTTTTCCATGTGTAATATCTTTTTGTATACACTTGAAATGTTGACTCCAATATATATTTTTGAAACATATGAATAAAGATATCTGAAACAAACAAATGATATCTTAGAGGCATTTTATGATGAATCGGAACTTTCATTTGGCATAAATCTCAATTTTTGGACGTTTTTATCATTTGTTCTGTATCTATCAAAATCAATTTATTACAATTTGATTTACAAGTGTCAAACTTTCTGTTTTCATAATATTGACATTATTCAGTTCATATGCATACATTAATTATTTTTACTAATCATTTATCTGATTAGAGATTATCATATCATATTTAACTCAGATCTAAACTTCTAATCCAGTTAAAGATTAATATATGTCTTTTTAATTAAACATACACACATGTAGCAATCAATCTAATTTTTCTTATTTCCATATATATATATATTAGTTGCTTTAAAACAATTCGAGATCATGGGGTGACAGACAACTGTTGACAAAAGTTAACCATAATAGACATATAAATAATGGAAGAATTAATTACTCAAAAGACCAGTCATATTCGCATAGGATATGACAAGTTGTAGAGATATTTGGCTTAATAATATCTGTCACTGATAAACATACAGATAATTAAAGGGTTTATATTGAAACGATCATATGCCATTCAAGCATTGGAAGTGACAGGTTGAGGGAATCTTTAGTTTAAGTATCCATTCCTTTAACATTCCGTTAAACTAGTCAGTGAAATCATTATCAGTAATTTGTCAATGCTTGTACCTTAATTTATAACATTTTTTTCTAGGTTTGTTGATTATTTAAGATATGTTTGTTTTATTATGAGGAAATAAGCATTATTTATAAATTATTTTGTTTATTCATTAATTTGTTTTTTAAAGATATGTTTAAAATGTTTATTCCATCTTATATTCTTAAAACATATGAATCAGCTATCTGGAAAAGATAAATGATTTTCCAAGGTCCGTTTCATGCTAAATTAGCACTCTTTAATTGGTCTAAGTTTAAATCTCTTGTACATGACTCCATCATTTGTTTAATATTAAGCAATATCAAATTTTTATAATTTAATCTATGTGTCAAACTTGATGCACTTAAACTTTAAAACTATCCTCCTTAGATAGATATAGGGAGTTTGAACTCGGACGTTCAAGCCACTTCACTATCCACACCATCTCATACTACTGATACACATGACAACACACATGTGTATCAGTAGTATGAGATAGTGTGGATAGTGAAGTGGCTTGAATGTCTGAGTTCAAATTCCTTATATTTACAATTAGGCTTCAGGTTTAAGAGTGCCTGGTATTTCAAATCCTCCTTAGATAGATATTTTAATGATTATGTCTAATTATTCATTAAGTATATCTAGATTCAAAACTTTATTATAATCTCTAGATTAATAAATAATTAATAACAATCATTAATCCATGTTGCAAATTTATCTAATAAACATTTTGTGGTCTTTCTGTGAGTTTTCTAAACATAAGTTTATTAACTATAATAATTTAACATACAGATACGCAATGCGAAGTTATATCAAATAAATGTTTTAAAAAAATTGTCTTAGTAAAAAAAAAATATATTTCATTAACATCAGGTTATACGAAGGAAGAAGATTATAACCCACATGTTAAGGTTGTAAGGGCCAACTATATTTATATGGAAACTGATATCTTAAATGTCATTTATTTTGAAATAAGATTACTAAATTATATATATAATTATAATTTATTTAATTCGTAAATATAGAAATTTCTTATAAAGGAAATACATATCATCCAATTAATAATATTTCTTAGTAATAAAATATATACTATGTTATATAAAATAATTAAAGTTATTGCAAAAACAGAGAAAACTTTTAGGCCTTTAAGCTTTAAAAATATTTAACTTTCAATTTATAACATTTATAGATAGTTATCTATCTATAAATAGTTGGCTATCTGTTCATAGATAACTTTATAGTGTGAAGATCTCACGATTAATCCAGTGCTACTACTTCCATAATCTTATGAACTCTCTAGTAATAAAGTCACCCGATTATTATTATTATTATTATTATTATTATTATTATTATTATTATTATTATTATTATTATTATTATTATTATTATTATTATTATTATTATTATTATTATTATTATTATTATTATTATTATTATTATTATTATTATTATTATTATTATTATTATTATTATTATTATTATTATTATTATTATTATTATTATTATTATTATTATTATTATTATTATTATTATTATTATTATTATTATTATTTTCAATCATAAAAATAAATATACTAAAACATTACATAATCACTATTACCTATGCTTACAAAAGCTGTTAAAACAATTGAAAATTTTCTATATAATACTGCCACCTAGTTCAAACCTTAGTATTCAATGGATGCAAAAAGTGCATAAAATATCTATTTAATGCCTATTTATCAAATATCCCCAGACTACTTTCTAACTTGTGGTTTTCAACAGTGAAGAGCCTTGGATCTGAAAGCATTGCACCTAGATATTAGGATTTAATAAAACCCTCCAGCCTTATAGTTAATTAAATGTGTAAAAGGTGTCTTCTGGAGGATTGCATTAGAGCCTAAGATGTAAATGCATTGTGCTTAAACCCAAGGCTCCTTACTGGTAAAAGCTACAGGCTTGAAACTAGTGTGGGGATATTACATGGGTAGGTTCTAGATAGAAATTTTATGCACAAACCTTTTATCTATTGATTATTAAGAATTGCACTAGTTGGCCAGTTTGCTACTGTTTTAATAATAAATATAGTTAAGTATTACCTTGCTATGTCTGGACATTACCAATACAGCAGTTCAATCAAACATACAATAAAATAGATAAACAAAACAGATCTAAACTAAATATAGACTGATGTTCATCATAGTCAGCAGTTAACAAAAGAATACAAGTAATACAAAAATATACTTACATTCTCATGGTCCTAAGGTTTAGAAAAATTATAATAAGACTGATGTAGCCCACAAAATTCTCTAGATTTATTTTAGCACTTTCAGAGGTAAATATTCACTGAGTAAAACTTCTTTTCTAAGGCAATCAAAACTTTGGCCTTGTAGCTCTTACTTATTTCCCTCTTCATTAATGTATGTGCACACTATTTCCTCTTCAGTTATGCCATTATCTGCATCTACCATTCACAGGTATCAATGTTGTAATCCCTTTATTTTTTCATACTAAAGGAATTTGAAAACTAATAGTAATCTAATTAATTATTAACTAACTAGTCATTTTTATTACTGTGACAGAAATATATTCTCCTTTATAATCTATTTAGCTAATACTTTTAAGACATCTTGTTTTGTATATTATCTATTATATACACATATTTTTCTAATTAATAAATGTCCAGACATAAAACTATCTTAACATATATATTTATAATATTTTTCTTAAACCAAAAAATATATAACTCAATTAAAAACATATTATTATGTTTTGATTACAAACATTACACAAATTCCCCCATTTCAAAAATTAAGTTTTGTGAATTACCATAGTATTGTAAATAGCTAGACTCTTTTCTATTTTTTAGACCTGTGTAACTATGGATAATTATCATTAATACTGTTGTTTTCTTACTGTGTGCTTAACCCAATTCTGCTAATTCATCTTTCTCCAGATTGTTCATATTTGGAAGTCTAATACTATTTCTTTATATTCAGTAATTTCCAGTTGATCAGTTTCTTTTTCAATTCAATGAACATGAATAAAGTCTTTAAGTAATTTGACACTTTTTGGGTTTTAACAACTGTTATTTGTTTTGGTAAATATTTCCCCAGTATTTGGGGTAATGTCTCTAATCCACCCACTTTCTGTGACCACATAGAGATTTTTTTAATGTACTTTGTATCTAAACCTTTGTGTGAATTTATCTTCCAAGCATTATCTCAGCTGGGGATTTTCCATCTATAGTTAAAGGCATCCTGTGCTAAAAAAGTAGGGTTGCATATAAAGTCCTTTCCTTTTATAATAGTTGTTTTAACATTTGAATTACCATTTCTGCAATGCCATTATTCTCCAGATAGTATGGAGGTGTGACAATAAGTCTAGTTTCCTATTCATTTACAAATTCTTCTAAACCATGTTATTTATGTTTTACTACTATTTTCTTTAAAGTAGTATTTTTAGCAATCTTATATTCACATCATTTAAAAAATATGTTGATTACTTAAACATGCCCTTTGAAAAAGTCCAATGTGATCAATATGATGGCTTCAAGATTCTGTGGCTGTTTGTCATGCAATATATTTTGTTAATACAATTGTTTTTCACCTGGATTTTATTACAAAATTCTTCTATCTTTATATTGATTTTAGAATCTCTATTCCTGCCTACAGATACTTGCTTTTGCATAAACAACACTAAAATGACAACAGAAAAACTTGTTGATGACCAGAGCTCAGTATTAGCACTCTACCAATCATTAAGATGCATCCATTATTTATAGACAATTTCTCTCTAATGTTCCATAAAAGATTTGTGGAATAGTTTGGGCCAATAATTTAGATCAAACTTTGGATATCTATTTGACTGGAAGTTATTATTTCTTATCTGCCTTTGTTCAAATTGCTACTTTTTATGTCTGTATTCCACCCATTCATAGAGTTATTGGCTGATTCAGTTACTTCTGGTCTGACTTGATCAGTAATTTCAAGAATGCATTGGTGTGTTGTATTACATCCTCCCTTTAAAATTTATTTCAAATTCATATCTGCTAATAAATTCAGCCAATGAAGCATTACATGCTTAAATGATCAGTAGCTGTCTTACTTTTAGCCCCAATTCCAAATAACAGCTTGTAATCTCATTAATAAGTTAAAATGATCATTCATATATTGCTGAAACAATTTTATGACAAACATAACAAATGGCATTTCTTTGCCTAATTGGCTATATTTTATTACCACACTAATTAAGATTCTTGATGCAAATAATATTGATCATTTACCATTAATAACTATGTGACTTAAAACTGCCCTATACTAAAATCAGATGAATCTGTAGTAAGAATTGATACTAGACTACTATTGTAATTCATCAATAATTTGTTTGTCTACAGCACATCATTTGTCTTTTTAAAAGCTTTTTCTTGTTTCATATTTCAGTACTATTTCTGCACTTATGAATTATACAATTGTTGATCCATATCAGCTTATCTCAAAAGACCTGTAATTTCTTCATACTTTTGAGCTTTGGGTCATCTTTAAAAATATGGTTTCTTTCCTCCATCAATTATTATATACCTTAAAAATGTTATTTCTTTCACTACCCAGATGCATATTTTAGAGTTTATTCTTGCTCAGAATTTACAAGTTTGTCACAAACCTTTAAAAGTCAATGGCACAAATATTATTCAGAATCTGCTACTATTAAAACATCATCATAATATGATATTACTCTGTTCAATTAGTGGAACAATCTGCCCTGTCCATTTTTTAAAAAAAATATTAGAGACCACTCTGATTTCATAACTATAATAATTAAACATAATTTCTATGCATGATGATTTTTAGTAATTCTAAACTGTGTTTAGAAACTGGAATTTAAGGAAAGCTGCCTCAAAACTATTTTTGCATAATGGTTTGTCTATTCCATGCTAGCCAATATTTTATTAATATTTGGTTCAGAGTACTAATATTATTGAATGTTTTTGTTCCCCTTAGTCCTGTAGCCATCATATACCCATTTAGCTTAATTAATACTAATACTGAAATAGTTCATCTCATGCTCTCTACCAATGTCAGAACTTTAGAATCTAGGTCATTTGATTCTTTCTCCATTTTTGCTTGAAGAGCAAATGGAACTTTTCATGGCTTATAAACTATATGGGTTACTGCATTCTGAAAAACTATGCTTATTAGTAACCTTTTTATCTGGCCGTTATTGTTTTTTAAATTTATCCTTCTATTCTTTAGTTTCTGTTCTATAGTGATATTTTTACTATACAGATTTAGATTCTCAGATCATTGAACCATTCCTTTTCTAAAATAGGATTTAAACTGCCTTGCACTATATGTAATGGTAAATTTTTAACTTTATGTTTTAACTTTAGAAGACCCTCAATTTTTTCCATAATTTTTATATTACCACAGGTATTTTTTTTTTGCCTTTAAGTTTGTTTTCATTAAGAGAAGGTTTTTGCAATTTAGGTCTCTGGATGACACCATTGATAGACCTGCCTTACAACCTATTTCCATGGTTATTGTTTTATTTAATATTTTAACAGTTAGTGTTATTTAACTATAAATTTTTTATCTGGGTATTTTTAAACTCACATTTGGATTATTTTACTTGGGGAAAAATAGAGTGCATTTTTATGTTCTTTTTTGCTCTTTTATTTAATATACACTTTTTAAATGGCCTACAATTCACAATCTCTACAATATTTTTGTTCTATTTACAACTACTAGCCATATACTTTTTTTCTTTCCACAACAATAGCAAACAATCTCTTTCATTTTACCATCTACTGTGTCATCTTATTTCACAGCTTTTGGTAGAATGGTATATCACATGATACCAAAATTTATAATTATTGTGCCACAGATTCAATCGGATATGTTTTGGGTCTTGGAATCAATTACAAATTATCATAAATTTTTATCTATGTACTACCTATAACATTCTAAAAATTCTTCCCAATTGTATAAAAATGTCACCTTTTCACATATTACTATAAGCTATGAGTATGTTATATATAATATATTAAAAGCATGCTAAGCAGTAATAAAGCTGAAAATTTAAAAATATATCTTTTCTGCATATATGTTCATTACCAGTCATTTATTAAACTATGGTAATAAAATTTTGACTTATGTATTAAATTTGAAAATCATAATTGCTCTTTAGCATAATTTACAAATATGAGATTTGGATGTAAATAGTCTTGGGTGTTTAATAGCAGAACAATATAGAGACTTTAAATAACACAGTAAAGTATGGAAAAATGTTTTGAGCAAAAAAGAAAAATCAAAACCAAATATTTAGTTGAGAGAATAAACATATATTATTGACACCATTGAAATTTTTTTTAATAAAACTGGCCTAAATATGATATTTTTTAAAAGAGATTGCAATACATAGGCTTTTAAAACCTTAAACTGGATTCAAGAATTTACAGCAGATCCAGAAAAATCATTTGAGTAACATGGATAAAGAGATTAAAAAATAAATTTCTTGAATGACATAGAGAGTAGAAGCTATGGATCAGAGAGAATTTGATTTACACCAGAAAAACTTTATCCAATAGTAAATGGAAATGATAATGGTGATAATTTGATACATAAAGTTTTTGAAAAGAGTATTTTGATTTTCTTTAAAGACTTGTCTGTGGAACATTTCAGTCTTTTCTCACAAGCTGAATTGTCATGACAGAAGCAAACTCTCTATACAGTAGTGCCACCCAGTGCAAACTATAGTAATCAATAGTTGCAAAAAGATTTATAGTTAACTAAATAGATAAAAGATGACTGCTGGAGGGTTACATTAGATCTAAAAATCTAGGTGCAGTACTCTTAGATCCAAGCCTCCTCACTGATGAAAGCCACAAACGAAAAATTGGTTTAAGAATATCCATTGATTACTATGGGTTGCACTATGTAGCAGAAGAGTTTGTTAGTGTTTTGACAGCTTGTGTATCCTTAGGAAATGGTGATCATGTGATGTTCAGCTAAATGGTCATTATTTCTCAACCTCAATTGGACTAGTACAGTGCATCATTACCCCATTTCCTGTCCTACTGTGAGTTTTGTCTTCCCCTAAATTTTAAGGTTTACTTTTTTAAAATGACTTTACTTTTGTATATGAGCAAGATAAAAGAAAAATTATTAATATTTAAAAACAATATTGCAAATGTAATTGCAATTCAGGAAAAAATAAATAAAAGCCCTTATCTGGAAAATATTAAATATAATTTTAATTTATTAAATACTTTCGCATCCTTTTATTTAGCTTTCAGCAGTTTCTTTTGTTTGATGTCTATCAAAGAAGCATTACCTTGTCGCCTTCTAAAGCTTATAGATTCATTGACTTAAAGCAGACTTTGTGAAACTCCATGTCATTTCATAAGACAGGTGATTATCTTATTGCTTGAAATAGCTCTGTTTTAAATTAATAAGAGCTTAACTTCCTTATTATTTTGAGGCTGAACAGTTTTAACTGCTTTATTCATATATATGTCCGTCAGTTATCAACTGACATTTGCAAAAACAATCACGTGATAGATATCGCTGATCGCTATTAGCATCAGTTTCAACTACATATTAATAAATAAAAAGTATTTAAAAACGTATTTTTATTTTTTTTTACTTTATGAATAATAAATAATATATATATATACAGTGACAAAAATAACAAAAGCTTCAAAATATATGTGTTGATTTCAAGATTGTTTTTATGAGTAAATCCCACATCTCAATTCTACAATATCACAACCACCTATCTGCGCAGAAACTCAGATCACCCTTTTTTTCACTGCGAATACATTTCGGAATAATCTTCGCTTAACAGATTACTGAAAGGTATCAAACGTCTGAATCTCCAAACCTGTGTTGATATATTGTTTTATCATCATCATTATCATTCTCAGCTATTATTAATCCAATGCAATTTTCCAAATTAAATCTGGTTTCTCTAATCTACAGCCTTTTTTTTTCACATCACATCAGCAAATTCTTCACTTCATTTATCCATCTCACATGTGGTTTCTTTTTAGGTCTTTTATAATCTCTTGGTATCTAGATTGATTCAATTATTTATCTATACTTGTAGGAAGGTGTATGTCTATTCTCTTATTCAAGTATTTCACATTTGATCCCTTGTTACTTCATTGAGTGGTCTGAAGTCTGTAAATTACAAAACTAATTAATAACAGGCTTTAAAAAACCATTAAAATAATTAATGTACAAATGTTAGCAAATGTTTAGATTAACTCAATTAAAACATAAAACTGATTAAAGTAAAAGTTGGAATAGCTTTTAAATGGTCCATGCCAAGTATCGTCTCTCCAACATCCTTCCTCCCCTTGTTACTTAAAGAACAATGAAGAACAAGAAATCACTCAACAAACTCACTAATTTCTAAGTGGTAAAGATTTGAAAAACTTTAATCATTGTTTCCCTCTATTCTTTATTGTACTAGGATTTGCAAACTCAGAAGCTAAAGGAATTTCATCCTAATGCATCACTTCCATTTCTTAAACATAATATGATATCCAAGTCATAAATCATTAAATTATTATACCATTTTATTCTTTACCTAAAAGTATCTAGGCATCCATATCTTATGATTAACTGAATTTTCTATGAAACCAACTTATCAAACAAATAACTCTAATTTTTATTACAAACTAAATATAAATTACATCCATATTCTACATTTGGCTATGAGGTCATGGGAACAGCAAGAGAATTTGTTATTATTATGTCAGTCAACCCTGACTATTGGCTATCATGTATCATACAGAGACAAAAGTTGGATAGTAAATGGATAATAAGTCTCTCTTGAATCCAATTCTTTTCAAGATTTTACTGGGTTAGTACAGTATATAGTGGCAGATTCTAAAGCCAAGATCTATGCTTGGCAAACTACAGAGTTCAAAATCCATGGATTGTTGCTCTGTTCTAATACTTCTGATGCTCAATTTCTTATAAGCAATAAATGATTTAATTGTTTCTATTATATCTTTAAGTATGTGTGGCTTTTTTCATCAAGTTAGTTGCTGAATTTGTAATTTTAGTTACACTCACCACCTGATGTGAGAAGTATGCTATTTATTTTATAAATGTGAAGCCAATGCTATGCTATTTGACAATATTACTACATAATTATATATTTAAAATTCTATAACACATAGGAACAAGCACAAATTACTTGGATTAGAGATGGTGCAACTATTTTCTATGCTTCTAAAATTGGATTTCATTATATCTAGAAGCTTACAATTTTTGTCTTAATTATCTCACTGATAACAATCATATTGGTCAGTGAATGGGTATTTAGTTATTCTTAGATAGTGATTAAAATAAAAATAGAACTTTTATTAGTCAGAAATTGCTTGGTAAATACTGTCGTTTTCCTTACAGTTCTTCTATAAGAATTTTAGTGAAGTCTTTGGCTTGCAGTGGGTTACTTTTAGACTATTGTTGCCATATCTTAAAATTAATGAAAGATGAAGCAAGTCTTTTAATAAATACTAAAACAATATTCACTCACAATTATCATTCTTTCTCAAGCCATAAAACATTGTGGCAGAAGTTTAAATGTAATGATGCTTAATCTTGAATGCAAGTCTTTTGTAGTTCTGTAACTGAATAAATGTTCATACACATGCTTTATTCCCTTATTCCAGCCAAAAATTGGATTAAACAACTTAGAGCAATATACACATTTCATGCAATAGAATCTCCATTAAATTGAATTTCACATCATCATCATCATCATAATAATAATAATAATAATAATAATAATAATAATAATAACAACAACAACAACAACAATAAAAAACTGAGTTTCTTGTTGCTCAACTAAGTGCTTTTTAAGGATTTATTTCATTCCTCTATTATGATTATAATGTTATGAGTGAATGCATTTAAGTTCTAATTAGCAGGTCATTATTTATACTAGGAAGTAAAATGTCATATAATAGTAAAATTCTGAAATTGTACTATTACAAAACCATTGTCACATTATATGAAAACCAAGACTTAAAATAACCCAAAGAAAAGTATTCAATAGCTTAGTAATTCTTGTTTGTTTTTTTTCCAAAAGATATTTACTGAGCTGTAAATACTATTTAAAGAAACAAATTTAACAGATATTTTGTGCCTATTTTATGACAGTTTCAGAGCTTTTTAAAAAATACAAGAAAAAATAACATTTATTATTCCACTGTAATGCAAAAAATAGCAAGATATTCATTTACAGAAAAAACCAAACACTAACTGAAATTCATATATATATATATCACCAAATGCTAAATTACCCTAGCAATTCTACATGAGGTATAAATAAATTTGTAGTGGAAGGATACAATGATGCAAATTAAATTTATAACAAAATGGATTAGTACTAAGAAAACAAAAATGATGAAATTTTTTTAATGATTATAGTCAATTTAAAATTGATAGTCAGAACTGTAAATGAACGATAAGATATATTATCTGGAAAGCTTTATCACATAAAATTGATAGAAAACAGGTAAATAGGACTGAGGAAAGTTTATAAGTTTGCGAAAGATTATCATAATCTATAAAACTGAAAAGTGATATACTCTTTATAAATTAAGGAAAGCAAGTCATACATTACGTGATTCAATTATTATTAACATATATATATTATTTATATAATCTATAATATTAATAAGCCAATAAGCTGATACACATGCGCTTTGCATATGTCACTACTATATGTGTGTGCCATATGGTAATTACAAACACTGTTTTAATTAATATATGCCATATTTAATAATTTACTGCAAAAGGGTATTGAACATGGGAGCTAGAGGGCAATCCCACTTCCCCCTTTCTAAAAAGTGGGTTATGTAAACCACTCCTATATATATTATTTATATATACTTTAAATTACCAGTCACCTCCGCTTTGCAGTGTACCGCTATAATTATGATATTGGTATAGAGATATCAAAAAGATGAACAGTTTACTATATTAAGCATATAATAATTCCATCTTAAGCTTTTTTTATTTCTCATTAGCTTGAACTGCAATTGCATAAAGAACGTCAATTGAATTAAAATAGTATTTGTAATTACCACATGACATTATTTACCATTACATATATAAATATAAATTTACTGATAACAATGTAAAATTAGTTCTGCTATATGAATGTGAAATGTTGAAAATAACTCATTAATTAAGTCAGAAGCTACAGAGATTTAACAACAGAAGCTTTTATGCTATTTTAGATATGTGATGATGAAGAGCAAAATAGACAATTTTTTTAAAAAATGGATTCAACTGAAGTATACAATTTAGAGATAACAACTGACAGGCACATACTATTTCTAACAAAAATATTGCAACGTAATTTTTAAACTAGAAAACATGGATACTGTCCTAAAAGCATATCTGCTATAAGATGTAGAATTGATACAGTTCCAGTATATTGAAAAACCATGGGGTTATTTCATTTGGTGACGCAAAATTGATTAATCGCGCAGTCTTTTAAAATTGATTAATCGCGCAGTCTTTTTTTTTTTAAAAAAAGAGATATTATTACCACCCAAAAACATTTTTTTGTCAATAACATGAGAAACTAATAATAATATTATAAATATATAATTTATTACATTTGTTTTTATGTAATTTAATTATAATTGTTTAATTAAATGATTTATATTTTTTCATTATAATGAATCTGGATTTTTCCTAATTAGAAAAAAAATGTTTTTTTTTCCTCCATGTCTTATGCCATTAGATATTAATGTGTATGTTTTTCTAATGTTGTCATATATATATATCTTGGAGAGCAAATTATAAGTATCATGTTCTTGGAAGTAATTTTATGCAAGAATTTGTGATATCTTACTTTTGCATCTTAGATGTAGATATACACTGATCATTATTTAAATAAATGAGTTTTGAGAATTGGTCAAAAACAGATTGAATTTTTGGTAATATCTTGGAATGCAGCTTCCATAAGATGCAAATTATCAAAGACATCAAGAGTTTAAATTTCACTGAATAATTAAATATATTTCCATATATTGTATATAAATAACTTCTGTAATGTTAAGAGCTTCATGGGAAAAGATATCATTATTGAAAACTATTCTGTATAATGGGAAAAAAAACCATTATTGAAAACTATGATTTCTAGACCTATTTGATAGTCACTTAATAAAACTTTGGAGTCACAATAAATAATATGAATTCAGCAAAATTTTAAATGTTTTAAAGTAAGTAATAACAAAGCACTTGTTTATATTTGCATTTATTTTATTATTGTCATACCATTTTTTTTTAAAAAAAACTGTCTATATGTCTTTGAAGTAACATGCAGTTTTTAATGGTGATGATACATCTGAAACTTTTGAAACTATCTACATAGTATAAAAGCCATGAGAAAACAATATTATTTCTAGGTCATTAAGATAGGCATGAAATAATAAAATTTGAAAACATTGCATTGAGGTGTTCAACAAATTAGCAATTTGGCCATGAATATTTTTTGCTGACTTTCATAAAAACCACTTTGCGTTTGAGAAAGGAGTCAAATTATTTAATTAAGGTTTTAGAAGAATTCTGCTCTGGCTAGCTTTCCACTAGATCTATCAAAATAAATAATGTCCAGCCTACAGTAATCTTCAATAGTCTTGGAAATGTGATTTATTTAGTGTAAGAATTTAGACAACTTCCAAACAGAAAATAGATTCATAAAGTTCTTCAATTGTAGCCATACATCAGACAGTTATTTATAACATAGACCATAGTTTGCATTTGTCTTTGTTTATAAATATCAGTGACTAATAAGTTCCATTTGTGAATCAAATTAGCATAATGCTCATGAGTTGTCCTGAATCTGTTGATGAGACTCCAGATGTCTCTAAGAAGATCAAATCTATCTATGTTTATTGTGGAAATGTGATAAATATTGTTAATAGATTTGATTGTTAGATCTATTAGCTAATAATTCTTACATCCTCATGTTTTCACTTAATATAGAATAATAATGACTCTTTCTTATTGCATTACTCAATGTATACTATATAATACTAAATCGTTCATGCATGCTAGTACTGTGACACAATGCTTTATTTACCACCCTCTTTTACAGTTTATAAAAGTTCTGAAGAAGATTGTTGGAGCAATCAAACTGTAAACTACAAAAAAGGGTGGTAAATAAAGCATTGTGTAACAGTAGTAAAGTAAATGGATGATTTACTATTATATAATATAGAATAGTTTATCATTGCCATGGCTACAGCACACAATGCCAAATATACCTTAGACTAAGTGTAGATAGCACTGAAATTATGAGTTTCGTATGATAAGCATCAATATTAATGACATACCTGCTTAAATGTAAATTACTTTCGAAAACTAAAACAATATCTGTGTCTAAAAGCTGTTTGTACTTAATAGTAAGTATAATCTCTTTGTAATTGTTGCTGTTGTTGTTAATTAAAAATGAGAATATATTTTTAATATTAACTAAAATATAATTTCAAATAGTTATTGTTCGTGATTTGTTTTTTATTACCTGTTTCTCTAAGTCAGAAATTTGAATCTTTAGATTGTTTTTTTATCTTATGTTCTTTTACAAAATAAAAATTTAAGATTATACATCTTTAATTAAATAATAAAATATTTCTACGCTTAAAGGTATATTTGGCCACAAGATAAAATAAAAATAACAATATGTGAGCAAGTGTAAATGAATATATTTAATCAATTATTTTCAAAAAATGTGTTAATAAGAAATAAATTCTTTTTTTTTTTTCAACCAGCAAATCAAAAAATTAAGCAAATATAAATCATAAAAGCATTTATTTTCAAAGCTGAAGTTGTATAATTTATTTTGAATTATAATTTTAAAATACGACTTTTATTAATATGTTCTGTGTAACTGTATAAAATATGTATATAAACAATAGATACACATTTCAAATCATTATTCTGGTTAGAATGAAATGACAAAAAACATCACTAAGATAATTTTTGACAAGAACTAAATTTCTATAGATTAACTAAAGTATAATTGTTTTTTCAATGCGGAAATCAATTTAACTTTTTTTAGCTAAAATAAATAAAAACAATACATGTATTATTTTTTACAATAAAACAAATAATTAAATAGGATTACGTATTTAAACCCTCTAGCCAAATATAATCACTATACTTAAATGTTCCTGTTGATATACATACATTCCATTGTGAGGCATTATATAGTGCTTCATTATTTGATTTATATTCATTTTGTGTGACTATATGTAGCAATCATTTGAGGGGAGAAACAAACTAAAATATATATTGTTTTTTTTTAATTTAAAAATTTTCTGGAGGTCATTACTGTTTACAGAATTTAACACAATACAAAACACTGAGATTTATACTCTCTTTACTTTCACAATAATCCCTGTTTTTGAAAAAGCTAATCTTTTATTTCAATTTTGAAAATTGTATATTTTACATAGTTTGTTTACATATTTATAATAATTTTTTGCAAAATATTTATAAAATATTTTTTGATAAGAATATAATGATTAGATTCAGATTGTATTCAATATTTATTTTTAGAACAATAATATTCAACAAAAAGGTAGTGATGTGAATCAGAATACTATGATTGGTAAAAAAATATTTTATAATTATCATAACTGTTATTTTCTGTCATTTTAATAATTATAAATGGAATTTTCAATTTTAAACATAATTTTGTTATTTTGTGCATTTATTACAAAACTTCATTTGGATGTTACAAAAGGAGTTCAAATAAAATTTATTTCAATCCAAATACATTTTAATGGCAATTGAAAATAACAAAAGCTATGTTCTGATTACATATTATTATTACTCAATTATAGTTTTTCCTTTTTATTGTCTTTTGGTGTATATAAAGTATATATTTTAGTTTATTATTATTTTTAATATTAGCTTGAATACTAAAATAGAATTAGTAGTTCTTACATGCATAAGTATATTAATTCCAGATTTCAATCACAAATCTCAATAATAAAAGCAAAAAACAGATCAGACCTGAAGTAAGGATTGAAATGTGCTACCATTCAGTATTCATTGATTACTCAAGCTTATTATAATTGAACTAGAACAGAGAGCTGTCTGTCTTGTCATAAAAAGGTTAACGTATCATAGATTGTTATTATTGGTAGATCAGTTCTAATAAACTTTCATTCTGATGATTCTTTGAAATATATATTCCAGAAACTATTTAAAATAACAGCTTTCATTTTGACTTCTGCATAATTATTTTAATTAAAGTAATTTCATATCTAATGAACTATGAGCTAAGTTTTCAACTTGTAGAACTAATAAATTCTTTCAGAAGCAATTCTCTTTACTTTATTCCCAAATCATTTTTTCATATCATATATTCAGTGTTCACTTAGTCAGTCATATGCTGATTTTTTTCTCTTTCATGATGCATTTTTTCATAACAAATCGAATTTTAAAGTGAAGATTTTAGAAATAAATAAATTGTATTATAGATGTTTCTATATACATTACATTCTGTATTGTATAGTGCTATTATCCATTGCTGAAGGTGTCCATAGAGAGATTTTAAACTTGAGTCAAATGTGGTATTTAAAGGGACTTCTGTATACAAAATTATTTAAAATATACAATTATGTATTTAATATATTACAGCTCTATATGTTATAATATTAGTGTTTTTTAATTTTTTAAGGGGAATAAAAAAAGCTCTGAAGAAGGATGCAATACAATCAAAACCATCAACTGGATTAAAGAATTTATTAAAGGTATTACACTGTATCAAATGTGGAAAGTATTAGATATTATTGTTACTTATAATAAAATTAATATTACTATGAATGATAATATTTGATTGCCCTTTATCTCCCATTACTGAAATTTATTACATATCAGACAAATTCCGAACATTGAACTATGATACTACAAGGCTCATGTGACCAATTTCAGAGCTGCTGAACCAAACCCTGACATCATTAATTATAAGTCAAAATGCACTTAATTTTTATTTATATTCAATCTATTCTGTTTAATGTTAGTTCTTGGCATAACAGGTAACAGTATTCCACCAAAACTAATCCTGTAAGCTTTGTATCATCATAATTTACAATTCAGAATTATACTAATAAAAAAGCCTGATATCTTAGTTAAAGAATGATTTGGAAAAAGGTACTTAACTCATAAAAGATTATTTATATAGTATTATACACAGTTTGATACATAAATTAAAAGATGAATTTGAAAGCTCATGTATTAATTCTAGTTTCTTCAATATAGCTATCTTTTTTACTAATAATTTTTGATATATTCTTCAATTCTGTGAATTTTCCCTTTATACTCATTCTGTTTTATTTTATTTTATATTAAATTTAAATTCTTTTCTTATAATTTTTCAAATCTATAGATTCATTATTTTTATATATATTTAAAAGTCACACATTTTAATTCACAGTTAGGTTTTTTTATCCATACTTTTACCAACATTTATGTTTACATTTTTTATGCCATTTCAATACTATTTTATTAGTTCCTACCCTTCTTCATAATCTGCTTTTTTAACTTCTTTTTTTAGTTAAGTCTCAATTCTTAATTTTAGTTTATTTTGCTTTTATTAGCAAATTCTTTATCTCTCACTACAATTGTGCCATCTAGTGTAAGCTTTAATAATCAATAAAGCAGTGTTATGTTGTGTCATATGATGTCTTATTAGGTTATGTAATATTTTTCCTTTGACTTTTTATTCAATAAATTTGAAACATTTTTGTTTATGTGATCTCAAAATTATTAATAGTAACTTTTTCTTTCTCTCATCACATTATTTTATGGAAAGAAATTCTTGAAAACATAAATTGTAATGAATGTTTAGATCTATATTTTGCAATATAAAAACTAAGTAACTAGTTACTTTTTTTCTGAATATTACTAAATAAATATAAAAAATATTTACATTTGTATTGTTCAGTACAGAATCACTTTTGACTGGTACTGCAATCATGATTTGGGAAGATCATAATAATATTGTACCAACATTGTGTTGGCACATAATAATTTTGTTTAAAAAATTATTAAAATAAAAATCTTTCTAAAAGAAAACATAAAATTAAATGTCTAAGAGTTTTTGAAATAAAAGTTACAATCAATTAATGAGTCAGAAGGAGGGATGGGGATAAGCTTTAGAAGCATCAAGTTAAAGTTTCATAAAAGAAGTTAAAGAGTTTTATTATTATTATTATTATTATTATTATTATTATTATTATTATTATTATTATTATTATTATTATTATTATTATTATTATTATTATTATTATTATTATTATTATTATTATTATTATTATTATTATTATTATTATTATTATTATTATTATTATTATTATTATTATTATTATTATTATTATTATTATTATTATTATTATTATTATTATTATTATTATTATTATTATTATTATTATTATTATTATTATTATTATTATTATTATTATTATTATTAGTTAAAATGTAGCATGAAGTTTAAAAATATAAATCTCTTTTCATTCGAGTTAAAGAAAAGAAAGTAATCTTAAAACTAATATCGAGTTTATTAGAATAAAATATACAGATAGAGAAATGACAAATTAATGTGTGCTTGTTAATAAAATATATATGTGCGAGAGTAAACAAAGAAATGATAAATGCGTGTATATGTGCGTGTTAAAATCATATTGAAAAAACACATGAAAATAAATATTAAAATGAAATAAAGGGAAAATATATTTAAAAACAGTGATAGCTACTAATTAAAGATATAAAAACAATACATTTGCATGGCTACTAATTAAACGATCTCCAAAAATATGTAATTAAAATATTATCAAAGGAATTTCAACAACAGATATAGCTGGAGGATATCAAAATGACAACACGTATGTATAAATAGTCAATTTTTTATCGAACAGTTAGTTGACTTCGAGTTGCATTTGAGATAACAGTTCAATACAATCTATAAGTGAGTTATATCAATCAGCTTATTATATATCCAGAATCAAGAATGCAGTGTTAAAACCTCGGAAAACATATGACTTTCCCCAGCCTGAAGTCCAATGAAAACAGTCAACCTACCCGATAAAAGTGATGCCTGCATAACAACTTGAAGCTGCTCAATATCTAATGGTCTTAAAGAAAATGCCTCAGAATAATCAGCATCAAATCTCCACAATAAAACTTTGAATCTAACTGGTTAGAAAAACTTCATTAGAAGCAGCAAACAGCAAGAAGTATCCATGTTCAAAATCCTAGGTAATAACATTTTTCTTATTTCTAAAGTAGCCATCACATTCATAAAGCTCCAAAAGTCAAGTTTAAGAACTCTATAGCATACATAGACAAACTATTAATATGTGTGTTTAAAATGTTGTGTGTATTCATGCGTTAGTATATTGATTTCATTGTATTTTAAATTTCAAATATTATTTAACACTTTCTCATAAGATATTATAGTGTGTGAATTAAAATTTGCGTGTGTTATATTAGTTACATAAGATATTTAAAATTAGGTTAATAAATGTTAATTAAAATAAATTCTTTCTTTAAAAATTAAAGCTTTATTTGTCGGTCAATTCTTTTCACCAATAATTGAAACTATAATTTGTTATTGATTACAAATAGCTGAGCTAGTCATGGGTATATCTTGGGTGTTGAATTAGTGGCCATTGTTTAAAGTGCATTATTTATCCTCTGGATAAATGACTGGCACCCGTGTTTATACAAAACAAAAAAGTCCTTTGAACATGGTGTTGAATTCAACAGTCGAGAAGAAGTTACATCCTGGAAATGTAACACTAGTTATATATTTTATAGCTATCATTTGGACATACATACTTTCTGAGTATGTTCTTTTCTGCCTAAGGAACCAGTTCATTCAATAATATTTATAGTTAAATAAGATTATAAATGTATTATAAATTTAAGATTCAAACACAGCTAAAACCATTTGCAGAAGAAGTATGTACTCAATGGATCGAACCCTGTACAATATGAAGTGGCATTGTTCAGTATTATTTTTCAGTTTCTTCCAAAATATTATATTGCAATATGTATTTTAATGATAATATATCTATAATTTAGTTTTTGTTTTGTTTCTAGATAGCAGATATAATTAGGAGATAAAAATAGCTTTAAAGTGCAAACGTTCTGTGCATAATTTGAAGAAACATTTTAGATTATGTTAGTAAAGATGAAACGTTTTTTTTTTTTTGGTAATGTAATTTTTTGGTTTCTAAATTATTTTATATATTAAAAATAATTTTAAAAATAAATATCAAATATATTTAAAAATTTTACTTAAGAAATAGAAGTATTTTTAAAATATTTATAATATTTTTATATATTATCATTATTCTTATTAGTTTTACAAATATTTAAAATAAAAATTATGCTAAAGAATTCTATTTTTCTACAAACTGAAGGCCCATATATAAAAAATAAGCATATTTTGAGCCTTGATGTGTTATATTTAATACTCTAGTACAGTTGTGTGTAGCTGTTAATCACTCAAGAAGGTGCAAATAACTTGTTCAGGGTCACAATATTTTTAAGAAATTCTCTTGGGTTTTGGATGACAAGTTTTTGGTTTCATAAGTATACGATTTTTTTTCAAAAATTTCATTTCAAATGGTATATGCTTAATATTAAAATATTAGTAATATAAATTTGAAAATTAAAACTACATGAACTAATTTTCGTTTGTTAGATAAGTAATAAATGTTAAAATGAATATAAAAAAAAAACTACTATTGAATATAAAAAAACTACTATTGTTTTATTATAAACATTTTTGCAAACTCGAACTTATAATTTAGGCATGGTAAAAACAAAGGATGAGTCGCATCAAATTTTTTTCCAAGGAAGGGGGTCACAAGCGAGGATCACATCAAATTTTTATCCAAGAAAAAGGGTCACACGTATAAAAGGTTGCGCACCACTGCTCTAGATAAGTAACAAGTAATCAAGAGGTCATAGTGAGTCATAATGGAAAATTGAGCATTTAACAATTTCTTAAGTTAATAAAAATTAAGTATTTATTATATTATTCGGCTGATAATCAATCATATCCTCCACTCATTAGAAAGCATACAAAACTTTTATGTCTGTGCATAAATAAATAAAAATTTAAAGTTTGTAATGATAATCAATTATATTTTTAAAAACATATGAAAAAAAGCATTAATTTTTGTATATATTAAAGATAAAAAATAAACATTATTTTAAAAAATAGAAAATTAAATATTTATGATATAAACATTTAAAGAAAATCCTCAATAAAACCAGTGAAATAGATTGATTAGGTTTGATAAATAAACAAAAAGCGAAAAAGGAATAAACTGTAATTCTTTTTTAATATATTTTTAGCTTATCGACATTGGAATCTAATTTCATTAACAACAACCAGTGACTTAGCTATTGAATATACTAATTAATATGCATTAGATATACATTGATTATTGCTCAATTATATGAACATCATTTATCTTATTGCTTTTCTACTTGAAATCTATTTTGTTTCAATAAGACTTATAAATAATCTTCAATATATATATATAGTAAACCTAATAAAGTTAATTTAAAACTAAATTACAAAAAAAATTACTTTCAATAGTCCTTCCATTTGAAATTGGAAAATGAAATATAAAATAAACAAATGTAAATATGTCTCTTATTTTATCTTTAATTAAAGATTTCCAAGAAATAATTTTAAAATAAGTTAATCTGAGAATTAGAAAAAAATCGACTTAAATAAAATAGTGTGCACTTTTGTTTCATAAATGCTCATAAAATTATATACTTGTAAGCCTGTGTGGGTTTCTGTATATGCGTGTGTAAAGTGTCTGCACATTTACATATACATATCGCTTCGAAGAACATTAAAAATTAATAGATGATCATTAGTAGTTATCAATTATTTAATATTACTAAAAAACATATAGGTAAATAAATGGAAAAATATATAGAGATAGACAGATAGACAGACAGACAGAGAGATACATAGATACATACATAGATAGATAGGTAGGTAGGTAGGTAGGTAGATATTAAAATAATTAAATACTGCAATATCTAAACCATGATTTATAGTAGTCATAAAATCAGATCATACATCACATGACCTCATTTCTTATTCAATATAAACTTACAAAATTGTAAATTGTCGTCTAAAATGGAAATTTAGATCTCTTTTTCTCTTATTATATATATATTAAACAAAACCATTTTCATCAGATAAGTTAGAGATTTGAACGTTGATTTCTACATTAGATCAATGTTTAAGATATAAACATCACATGATCACCATCTCTATACTAGCACATAATTGTTGTAAACAAAGGCAAAACTCTCCATACAATAGTGCCACCCTGTGCCAAACAGAGTAATCAATGAATGCCAGAAGGCTTGTGCATAAAATCTCTATCTAGTGCCTACTCATAGTTTCGTAGTAAAGTAGAGTTAAAAGGTGGCTGGTGGAGGGTTGCATTAGATCCTAAGATCTAGGTGCAGTGCTCTCAGATCCAAGGCTCCTCACTGATGATGGCCACAAGCCAGAAACTAGTCTGGGGATATTGGATGAGTAGGCACTAGATAGGGATTTTATGCACAAGCCTTCTGGAATCCATTGATTACTCTGTTTGGCACAGGGTAGCACTACTATATAAAGAGTTTTGCCTTTGTTTAAGATATACTTGAAACTTTCCACTCCATCTCGTGTTTTTATATCTTGGGGAACATTTATCTTTTTCAAATATCTTTATTCATATGTTTCAAAAATGTATGATGAAGCATAGGTTTTAAATGTATATTAAAAGATATTATCTAAAGAAATAGATAGCCAAAGTTGAATTATTTTGTGTATTTACATAAAATTAAACAAACATATATCAGTGTTTAACTGAAGCTTAAATTTAAATTAGGGCTAGATAAAATCTCTAGTTTCATAAATGATTATTAATAATCATTAACATATTTGTTTGAAGTAATTAGCATCAAAGTTGTGAGTCCAGAAAGTTTTTTAACACTTGTAAATAAAATTGTAGAAACAATATTTAAGTGTTGTATATGCAACTTGTATACTTCTAAAGTGCATATGTAGTTATTTTCTTTACTCTTTTTAAATGTATATCAAACTTTTCTATATATTCCTTTCATATACACTTCAATGCAATTTTTGTATTGCCCTGCAGCCTGCATCAGAGCTCCTATCTGATGAAGACTGCAGGACAGTTGAAACTGTAAGGAAAATAAAACAGAAATTATATAAAAATTGTATTGAAGTGTAAATGAGGAGAATATGTAGAAAATTTTGATATATATATATGAATAAGTGAAGAAATATGCAAAGCAACCCTTTTTAAATGGTTGGCATATTTCAAATTCAAGTATAATAAGAGAGAGAATGTTTAAAATTGTTATGTTAGATGATGATTTATAATCTTACATGTTTGTGGATATGTTGGAGAAAATCCATTTTTAAAATGAAAAATGAAACTGTGATTTTAGACTTGGAGCATACTACTAAGTAAAATTTATGAATTTATAGTGTACTTGCATTATATCCAAAAAGTATCTACTTCTTCTGCTAAATTGTAACAACTATAAAACACTAATGTTAATTTGAACTTACAGGATCGTTCTATTACTGAGGCATTGATGTCTCTTGGGTATTATGTTATAGATATAATTCATGAGTTCATGAAAAAAGTAGAATCAGACCTGAATTTTTGACGATAAACTCATTAGTAGCTTGATTAATAAATGTGATATTTTCTGCTTATCAGAATACTAAATTATCTACAAAGTTTTATTATCAATACAGATTTCAGGTAAAAAGTTGAATGATTGATAAGAAGTATTAAAAATCCTTAGTAGATGAAAACTGGAAAGAAAACATATACATTCATTGATATTGGACATTTTAGATTTTTTTTTAATATTCTGAAAGCAAGTTACATACCAGAGAAGTAGTATCAGATTCCTATTAAATTTATAATAGCATTATTTTATAAGACTGCAACAATATTTTGAACAGGTTAAGAAGTATTTGAAATGTTGACTTCCACCAATAAATGCAGGCAAAACTTTCCATACAGGAGTGCTACTCAGTGTGAGCCAGAGTAAGCAATGGATGTCAGAAGGCTTGTGCATAAAATCCCTATCTAATGACTACTCATCCAATATCCCCAGACTAATTTCTAGCTTGTGGCTTTCATAAGTGAGTATCTTTGGATCTGAGAGCACTCCATCTAGATCTTAGGATCTAATGCAACCCACCAGCAGCTCTTTTTATCTCTACATAACTACAAAACTACGACAATAAAATTTGAAAACACAATAATATTTTCGATTCAAGCTCATTAGCTTATATAGTCATATAGATCTGAACTCAGTTCAGTACCCATACATTTTGGTGTCTTTGGTTCTTTAATAACCATAGCCACCACTATCCTATTAGGCAGGATTGGTTTTAAACCATTAAACATTACATGATCACCATTTGTCATGCTTGCTCATAATTGTTATCAAAATAGTCAAAACTCTCCATAAAGTAGTGCCATTCAGTGCAATCCAGAATAATCAATCCTGCCTAATAGGATAGTGGGGGCTATCATTATTAAAATACCAAAGGCTCCAAAATGTATGGGTACTGAACTGAGTTCAGACCTATATGACAATATAAGCTAATGAGCTTAGATTGAAAATATTATGTTTTCAATTTTAGATTCATAGTTTTATAGTTATGTAGAGATAAAATGCAACTGCTGGAAGGTTGCATTAGATTCTAAAATCTAGTTGCTGTGCTCTCAAATCAAAGGCTCCTCACTAATGAAAGCCACAAGCTGAAAACTAGTTTGAGGATATTGGATAAATATGCACTAGATAGGGATTTTATTTCACTGAGTTGCTTGTAAGGAGAGGTTTGTCTGTTTTAATAACAGTTATGAGCAAGCATAAGAAATGTGATCATGTGATATTTAGTGGTTTAAAACCAAAATACATTTTACACATTTTGATTCTGACAAAAATATTTACCGTGGTAAAGTTAAAACAGTTTTTGTAAATTTAAAAATGAAAAGCCTGAAATTTATGTTGAAATATGTGAAGAAAATGTATAATATGGTAGTCATATGATGGATTGAATTTGGAGTCTTTCATCCTGAAGTGGTCTATAATGGTTGAATGTGATGATGATGATAGCTTCAAACCATCAGAATTTGTTTAGAATATAGTCAATTTTTAAAAATAATGGTATTTGATTAAACTTGCAATATTTATCCTGAAATATAATTGTTATCTATTACAACAAAGATGCTTGCAAAAATTTTATTTAATAGATTGTTTCTAGTCAATGAGGAATCTTGTCAGAGATTCGATGTAATTTTAAATAATTAAGAAGCAGTACAGACAAAGTTTTTGCTACCAGACAAATGCAAAAATTTATGCTGGGGAACAAAAGAGTAATTTATATATTAATTTTATTGATTTGGTCAAACCCCTTGACTTAATTAAGAGATTCAGCTAACAAGTAAATAACAGTATCTTAATTTTCTCAGTGGCTTCATGTCTTTTTCCTAGCGTTTTTACTTTTTAATAACAGAACATAAAGAATAGCTTTTAGTTTGGTATAGTTATATCACCAGAAAACTACACTGGAAAAAAATGTGCCATAAATTGTTTTCTTGTATTATGTTGAAAAATAATCAGATGCTATTTATTTAATCTTCAAGGCTTGATGCTAACTTTTAGGTTTAATAATTGTTTCATTTTTTTACAGTTTGTTAGTATTTCAAAAATCAACAGTTTGCAAGAAGAGATATAGCAAACTTTTAAATTGACATGTGATGAAGAATTGAGGGTCTTCCATCCTTCTTTTGCTCTATAAATAAGAATACCTAGATATTCCATTATTAATAAATATCCAATGATTAGCTGGGATTTGTTATAGACTATTCACCTAAAGCAGGCACAAATTTCAGTCTGGTTAACACTGGTAACTATAATTAAATTTAAACAGGCAAAACTCACTATATATATTGCCACACACAGCAAGCCAGAGTAATCAATGGATGCCAGAAGGCTTGTGCATAAAATCCCTATCAAGTGCCTACTCGTCCAATATCCCCAGACTAGTTTCTGGCTTATGGCATCCATTGATTACTATAGCTTGCTGTGTGTGGCAATGTATATAGTGAATTTTGCCTGTTTTAACAACAGTTATACACAAGCATAAGAGGTGTTGTTTATGTGATGTTATATTTAAATTTATTTATCCAGATTCAAATGCATATTATAAGGCATAGAAAGCAGACATGCTACCACTGCACTATAAAATAATTTTATTTGTCTAGATTCAGACCCAGATCATGAAGCATGACAAGCATATATGATACAATTATGAGACACACTGCCACACAGTTTATTATAAAAGAATCACATGGCAATTTATCTACAAGAATTGCACAGCACAGATTCCAATATAATTTAGCAAAGCCCAACACTGAGGTTAAATCTATACTCCTCGAACACGATTGTAAACATTGTCACAGCTTTGAATCCACATCTTCCAGCATCTGCTCTGAAAGAAATGATGCTAAACATAAAGATAAAGAGACCTGGCATATTGCCAACAACATATACGTAATCAACAAAAAAGAATCCTGCAACTCCCTATCAAAAAAATGGCTCATTCAAATTAACTTATTTACATCCTATATTCAAATTTTATGCAAATTCCCATTCTTATTTATTTTTTTATAAATGTCACAAGATTCTTGAACAACTATTGCTATAAATGTAGTGACTACCAGACAAAAGCATGCTTAATATACCATGTTGTTAAAGTATTAAACCAAACTTTTTTTATATACATTTTGCATGTATTTATTTTGAATTAAATATGAATTAGTCATATATATTTGTCATGCTCTGAATTTTGGCATTCTTTTCCTAGTATCATTGACAAAGAGGGTGGATTTCAGAGTTTAGATTCATGGATTATAGCTCTGCTCAACTTCGGAGCATCTTTTTATTTTTGCAATAACTTAAATGCTTATCAATAGCTTAAAAATATACTCATAAATTCTAGAAAATTTGACTTATAAAAAATTCTTTTAGTATGGAAATTTAAAGATTATTATTAATTCGTAAATATTTTTACATAAATAAAAGATAAAAATTATCACTTTCTATAACAAAATAAGAAATCCTCACCCCATCCAAGCTAAAAATCGAATAAGCCTGCCTACCTCACCTACCTTATATTCCAAAAATTGCATCTAAACTAAAAAATATATGTAAAGACAAATTGAATATACACTTTTGAAAACCTCCTTTATTTAATCAATTATTCAATAACTCTAAAGTCCCTTTAACAAACGAATTGGCACATCAAGTTGTCTATAAAATTAACTGTAGCCAACCAATCTGTGATGCTTCATATTATAGGAAGACAAGGACCAACCTGTCAATGAGACTTGCCAACATAAATATTTATATAATAGAGCCCTTAGAGACAAATAACACACATCAATATTTACAAATCAGAACATGGGCAGAGAACTGATCACAGATCTGGGCTAACAAAAGCAGAAATAGTGTATGCAGAGAAAGAGGGGGGGATATAAAGAGGAAAGTGAAAGAAACATGTGCAATAGCTAGTGATCATTTTTTATTAACAAAAAGGAAGCAAGCATATCCATATCAAAGAAATGGGCTATTTGAATAAATCTAATAAAATTTGAATATGTTGAATAATTTATTAGATAATAATTAAACACTAATATAAAGAACTTGTGATCGCATCTTTAGAAGCAATAAATATGGTATATTAGATATACTGAAAGCATGCTACACAGTAATTAAGCTGAATATCATCTTTTCTGTGAATCATCATCAACAAACATTATCAATCCACTGCAGGATGAAGGTCTCTCCAAGTTTAATCCATCTTCTCCAATCTTTAGCTTCTCTTCTCCACATCACCCCTGCACACTTTCCTATTTCATTCATCCATTTCACATGTGGTCTCTTTCTGGGTCTTTTATAAAGATATTTATAATAAAAATTATCTTTCTTATTTTATAACTAATTAAATTAAAATGTAATTTTTATTAATTCATAATTCCAACAGAAAAAAAAATAATTTTAACAAATTATACTTTTCAGGAGATGGCATGTAGTTATATAATATTTTTTTTTTATAAATTGATTTTTTAAAATCAATAAAATGTTGTATTAAAAAACAATAGTATAAGTAGTTTCTAATAAAAAAAAAACAAAAAAACAATATCAAATGAATAGTTAGTTGCTAAATATGTTGCAGGATATTTAAGTGCCACAAGTAATAAATTGAGTTTCAATTTAGCAATGTTTAACTCTTAATTCACTTCCTCTATCAATTGATTAAATACAGAAAACTTTCTCATGATATTGCCTGCATGATATTACTATAATCAACAAGAAAAATCTATATGAAATAATGACAGGAAAACTATAAAAGGTATATATATATATCCTATACAAAGCCCTTTTATTTTGCAATATTATTAAAATTAATAAGCATGATGGATTTGACATATAAATAATTTAAACACTGCCTAAAAATAATTCAAATGACTTGTGAGAATGTTCAAGTCATAAACACAAATGAGAAGATGAATTGATAATATCAGAAAATGTATAATAACTTTATAAAGCAAGGATTCTTGCATTTACAAAAGCTGCCAAGATCTTAGCTTTCACATTGTCTATATTTCTAGGTCTAAAAAACCTGTTGATTCAAATTTAATACATCAGTTGTATTCCTCTCAATGACATCCAACTTCTGGAAATTCATCTAAGCTAAATTCTTTAGAAATTTTCAGTCTTATTTCCCTGGCCAATTCAAAATCAAAGTGAAGATTTAAAATCTGGAAGAAAAAATAAGCATTTCGTTTTAACATTTTTTTCATATGTCATAGCATCAGCTGGGACGCGAACCCACACCCGTCTGCAGCCAATTACTTGCTTGCAAGGCGGGTGCGATGACCTCTCGGCTAACAACGATTGACATTTTTTGATTTGATTCCAATTATTAACAACGATTGAAAGACATGGGATTATAACTGGAAAAACTATAGAACATGTGCCAAACTTAATGAATTATAGATTTGTGTTTGACGCTTTAAACATCTGATTATAAAAATAAAAATAAAGGATAGATTTTATAAAGTAATACTATAATCAAATTTTAATAATACTATTTCAAAATCGATGATGTCTAATGTTTTTCTAGACTGTATTCTATTTTAAAAAATTGTTTGTATAAAACTAATATATGTGTGTATAAAAATATAGTATATATTGGGTTAATGCAAACCACTTATCATATCCAAAGCTTCATTTGACAAAGGTGACTGAATATCTGAATGTTCAATATTGAGGAAAAGAAATCTGCCAACTACAAACAACACTAATTAAAATTTCATAAAAGTCATCGAATTCACAATTTCCCTGAAATAAGAATATATTGTATTAAACTCTCAGTTACCTTTTTTGCTAAGGTGAAAAAGAGTTATCAAAGAGTTTTAATTCAGATAATTCGCATTTAAAAAAATAAACTATCTTTTAAAAGGATTTTCAGTCTTCCCTAGAAAAGATTTTCTAAATTAAATATTTCTAAGTGAGTCACGGTAAATATAATACTGCCTTCAGATAAAACGTAAAAAATTACATTAAAAGTTTTATTTTTGATATAGAAAATACAAAAACATAAAAATGTTAAAAGATTACTTTACTTAAAAGTATTCTGAATGCAAAATTTAATTATATAAGATATATGTGGGCAATATATATATATATTAAAATGATGTTGTAAACGCTAGATGTGAATAATGTTTACGGATTTTTCCGCGTGGGCCATAACTTGTTATTAATATTATAGCAGATGCAAAAAGCAAAATAAAAACGTTTGGTAGATTGCAGTTTATGGATAATAGGCGAATAGCCAAAATAGTATTTAATTGGGTTATGAGTAGAGGGTAGGCAACAAGATGGGTGAGAAAGGTGGTACGGTATGCAGAAGATTTGAATAAAGAATTTATGTCAGTATACTTATACAAAAGACGAGATGATTGTATTAGGAGAATTGTTGAGTGTTATAGTGGTAAGGAATGGGATAGAAGAATAGATGTATTAAAGAATAGGGAGTTGGAGAGATGGAGAACTAGTATAAAGAGTAAAAAAGTTTAAATATTTATAGCAGTAAACCGAATATTGGCTACAAGTTAATTTATGATAATAGCAAGCAAAGTGGGTTACTATTTAAGGCTCAGACAGGATCTTTGGCAACAAGAGAATATACACATAAATGGAAAAATGTGGGTGATTTAGTCTGCAAGTTGTGTAAGGAAGGCATAGATAATATTAGGCATGCTGAGTTTGAGAAAAATAAGAGGGATTTAGATATAAAGGCCATAGAATTGACAAAGATTATATTGTGGAAATGGGATGAAGCAGAATAGAAAAGAATGTGAAAAAAACTTAGGGTGGGGAATGAAAACAGAAGGTAAAGTGGCTAACAGGTTTCTCTGAGCATAGTGGCTGAGAGATTTCTGACTCTAAATAAGGAGAAGTCACAATGCATAGCATCGCATCACATAGCAACAACAAACCCAAATAATGATATTTTTGCCATGTCCATTATTAATTATTAGTATTACAGCAGCAACATTTTGGCAGGACTTTATGCCTAAATAATGATAGATGAACTCCAATCAAAAAGATCAGTGTTCAATCCCACACAAATATGACTTGAAAATTGATGTGTACTGGGAAACTAAACTTATCTAAGCTGGCTGTACACTCATTAACAAATTCTTTTAAAGTAAATACACACTCAAACTTAAACTTAAACAAAGAGTTTATTACTCAGAATATACAGTATTATTAAATGTTAGTATGGCTTGCTGGTTATTTTGCATTAAATTTACTCACATATACAACTAGGAAATCTTGCTTTTCACCTAACAATTGTACTAATTTGTCCTTTTCTCATTTATAGATGCTATATACCCAAATATTGTAATTTTGAAATACATTTCATTTTGCTTCACTGTACTTTATTCTATGTTATTAACTCTTCATTGTTAATTTTCCACCATATGCATTCCTTGGTATACTAAACTGTTCAAGCATTGCTGTGCTGTGTACATGGTACTGATCATGCAAGCATCAAAAAATTGCCAAAAGAATGGAATGATAACACCTATTCCTATATATTATATATATATATATATATATATATATATATATATATATATATATAAAAGTATATATATATATATATTGTAACCATATATTTTGGTATAAAATATAATTATTATTGATGTAACTGATATTAAAATTTCTCTTTCTTCTTTTGGTGATTTGATTGGCTTGAGTTGCATTTGAACAGACTACTCTCTTACATTATTTTAATAAATTTAAGTTTGCTTCTTCCCATATACTAATTCATATCAAAACGTTTAACTTTTTAAAAATTTGACTACACATTAAAATTTGGTAAAATATTATTAAAAATAATATTTTAGTTTTAATTGTTTAAAATGATCTTAAATTATTATTTCCATTGAATTAAAAAACCATTTGTTCAATTAAATATTAATTATTAAAAATAAATACAGTAATTACGTAGGCGTCTCAATGTAAAAAGAAAAGAGCGCGAATTTAAGAGACGATTGTCTGATAGTTTGCTTTTGGAGGGAGAATGAAAAGAAAATGGTAAAGGCAAGTAGTGTAAATTTGCCAAGCTTATTTTAAAGTAAAAAATAAGTAATCGGACTACCACAAAGTTTGCTATAAACGTAAATAACATAGTGGTATTTAATTAGAAGATGCCTTGCTAAATTAAGAAAGTCTGTTCAAGTCGGCTGGCCAAGTGGATCGAATCGCCAATAGTAAGAATTTTCCAATATTACATTTTAAAATGTCGGAGCTTCCTAGTTTAAAAGAATTGATTGAAAGAATTTGGTATGTTTTGAAATATTTATTATTTCACAATTTGGAAACATTTAAAAGTATTTTAATTACAGAAGTTATGAATATGAAAATTTGCTTTTTAAATAAAAAGAAGTCTAAATTAAAGTAAAATGTTAAAGTTATCAACATATTTTAAATATTTCCGTTTCTAATTCTGATAAAAATATAGTATTGATTGATATTTAATTCTACAATGCCAGTAATATATTTGCTAATTAATTTGTTTAACATTTGGATAATAAATAATCTTCAAATAATTAATCAAAGCTATTTCTAATTTTATCGTCAATTTGGAATGATTGAATTAAGTGCTATAATTAATATTCCTATATTTAAGCATGGATGGATAAATATTCGCATGGATGTAATAAAATTGGAACATTTTAATAGAGAAATGTAGAGATTAATAACTTAATGAAAAACATTTTCATTTAAATTCTGCGTTTCATATTTTGAAGTTGTTCATGTCTTAGGAGCTACGTAAAATTGTTCATCAAATATTAATTATAATAACCAATACAACGGATAAAATTGCATGTATGGGATTAAATTATAGTTATAATTATTGCTTCATAGATTTATTGTTCGACATATCGTACAAGGATCCCACGGATCATATTCGGAGTTATAAAACGTTATACAATCCAAGTTGTGACACACACACCTGTTATAATTCATGTATTGAACTGTAAAATGCTTTACATTTAACTTATATCACACACACACCTGTTAAATTTTATGTTAGATGCATAATGCATTATTTTACGTTTATCGTTATCGGAACTTGCATGTGAAGTTCCTAAGTATATTTATTAAGTTTAAATCAATAAGGGTTGAATAAAATATTTATTCAAGAGAATAGCGCTCGCGAAACAGCTTGAAAAGTACTAAATGTATTCATGAGATGTATAAATCTTTATGAGGTATTTTGTTAATCTTTCCAGATTTGTATTCCTATATAATACTATTACTTATATTATATTACACATGTTTTAGTTTAAGTAAGAGAAGTTAGTACATTAGTCGTCCTGATTAGCTTAGCATTTTATTATACAAGAACCCATATTTGCTAAAGTGTTAGTGTTTTCTGAATAGTCAGAATAACTGAGGATGATGATTTGGCACTTTAATGTGAAGTAAATGGTAATGTTGTTTTTAATAATGTTAAAGGGCATTAATCTGTGCTGGTGGTTAATCTGCAGATTATTTAATTGCCATTTTTGTATTTTATACTCATTCCTGCACTGGTGGTTAATCCGCAGAATGGTGTATTTGTACTTATTGCGTTATGATGGTATAAATCCACAAAACGTTTAGTGTTATTTAATTCCTTCGTGTAGATGAATACATCCACAGGAATATGTTTACTTCATAGATCTAAGTTGGGCAAAAGATTTTAGTTGATCTGCTAAATCATCTTCTTTCATTTATCAGTATAATTGATAAGTTAAATCATCAAATGGTAGCAGGACATTCTAATCAAGTTACTTCAAAATAATTAACTGTTGGTTAATTATTATTTACCGGGATGTAAGTTTAAATTTTTATTTACTTAATGATTACATTATAGCTAAAGCTTACAGATATAATATTATTTATTATATTATTATAAGTTTACGGTAGGGATTTATTGAGTCTGGAAATGACGTTGAATATCTCATGAATTGATATTGAATTTAGTATAATGTTCTCAATACATTCACTACATAAAAATTTGAAATATAAGGTATGATTAGATTTTAAAACTGTACCTATAACATGTTCTTGAAGAAAGTTGATGGAATTTTAAGTTAGTTATCTTATTTGTTTATTTATTTATTTATTTAATTATTAAGTTGGGAATTAATTACTTATTATTAATCATTTTGTAAATAAAAGTTGATTTTAATTAAACTTACTGTGCCGTTGCTATGTGTCATTCCGTCATTCATTCATTTATAAAATCAGAAATCATAAACCTTGAAATAGAGCATACATTGAAGTACATACTATCGTCAACATGATATAAGAGTTTAGTAATATTGTGATAAAACATTTGGATGCTTCTCGTCTTTGGTAGTTTATGATGTGTGGGGTATAATAAAATCCCATTTACCTTTTCCATCATTTTGGCTTTGCGTATTTGATTCTAGTATACCATACAAATTAATTATTAAACTTGTAAACAGATTTACCAAATAATAACATGAGTGAACGTATTTACTTAACGTTTAAATTATCATTTGTCAGCAATAAGAGTCTCAATGATATAGTAAACTATAATAAAAAGAACTCAAGTATTTATATTTATTTATTGCAAAGCTTTACCTGGACTAGCATTTGTATTAGAAATCATATAGATGATTTAAAATTTCATAATCTTATGTAATTCCACAAATTACGCCATCTTGTACATGGTCGCCATCAGGTCTCATACAATAAAATTTGCCAATTAAGGTTTGAAAATAACAAAATTGCACTTATAATTTGTTTAAGGTGTTTTATCATACTATTATGATATGTCTTCGCGGTACACCCTGGCTGCGATCAAATTAAGTCATAAAAGTCTATGTTAGATCATTGGTTTGATCTGTGGTAAGTTGCTTCAGATGTTGATTGTGGTCTTTGGTGCATAAAATAGATAGCATGAAATGCTTTTGGATACAGCTCTTAATAGCTCATAATGTGCAGCGGGAGTTGATCAGTGATAGAAGTTAAGATTCTTAGTGCACTTACGTTATGTAGTTGGGATCACACAAATTTACGGTTACAATTATATATATACACCTGGGTCTCATTTTATGCAATAGATAGGTTCCTCAGAAAACATGCGCAAATGAAATCGTGCAAAAATAGACGTAACTTACCTTGAAAAAGTGGGGATATGAACTGTGATTTTTCAAAGATCACATAAAAGCAAAGCACCAACATAAAATTACTTTAAAATTTGTGCAAAAAAAAAAAAAAGGAAATAAAATATGACTAATAAAAAATTTCAAATTTGAAAAAAATTGATACAAGACAAACTTTTTTTAACTATAATATTTAATTTTATTCAAAACAATATATTTTTATGCATAATTTACAGTAATTTACATTTTTTATACACATTTTAATTATTATCGCTATTTGCCGTTAAACAGGTTCATTTGCAAAGTGGTAAAAAATCAGACTCTGCACAAGAGGAAATACAATTAGCACCAACATCACTCTCATGTTGTGTTAATGGTTTTCTGGTGACAATGTAATTAGTAATTAATCTAACAATTAAAAATTAAATTCTTATTTTTGTCTTTAATTTTTTAATTTTCAATTTTAATTGTGCCCACTGCTATTACTCACCTTTTAAAAATAAACTTGCGGACACTAAATGATTAATAATTGATTACATTTTTTTTTAAAAAGCAAAAACAGAATGGGATTTAAAATGCAAAATTAACATGCACAATGTTTGAACAAATTTACATTATAATGTAAAATTTAATGTGTGTATACATAAAATGTGGAAATCATGATTTTAATTTCATTATTGCATAAAATCTTACTATTACAAAGCACTGAAAATATTGAAATTACTAAGATAAAAGTTGAATTCCAATAATGTGCTATTACTTTCAATATGACGTAAGTGCGCAAAATTTATTATTTAAAGTAATAGCGCATTATCGGAGTTTGACTTCCAGAGAAACATGAATCATGTAACTTCAAAATTGTGTTAAATAAATCTGCGTAAAAAGAGACCCAGGTGTATATATACATCAAAAGTTGCATGACAATATTACTGATATCAATTAATCCTTGATTTTATTTAGATCTCAAATATTCACTCTTTGTACCAAATTGATATAACTCCTTAAAAACTAATATTTTGCATAAAAGTGACTACTTTGATAGCTATTTTATGCTTTGCATATGTAAAATCATTTATTTTCTGTGAGACAATTTCATCTAATTGTACATTATACTGATCTATATTGCAGTGAAGATTAGGACAAGTTTAAACATGAGAATTAAGTAGCACGTCTACCAATACAACAACTCAACATCTGATCTCAATTCCAACTCTGTTTTCTTAAATCATGAAAACAATACATATATTTAATCCTGGTCATTTTTGGTATTATGTGTGAAGAAAGTGTTATATAAAATAAAAGATAAAAGAAGCATTGTTTATTTATAACTTAAGTTGTGACCTCAGTTAACATTGCAATAGCATCCAATTAAGTTACAATAGGAATTTTAATTAAATAAAGAGTTTATCTTGCATATCATTTAATATTAATCATGAAGATGGTATAATAGCACTGAAGAGTTGTTTGGAAAATTTAAAAATTAAAATTATTTGCAAATTACTTATGTATGTGTGTATAATATGTAAAGCAAATAAAATGTTCACATGATCACTGTTTTTTATGCTTGCTCATAAATGTTATTAAACAGGCAAAACTCTCCATACAGTAGTGCCACTCAGTACAAGAACATCCATTGATTACTCTGACTTGCACTGAATGGCACTACTGCATGGAGAGTTTTGCCCGTTAAATAAAATGCTTGTTATAGATTATTGTAAAACAACCAGATATACCCAGTTTTTTGAAAGTCTGTCATTTCGATATCTCAGATTATTAAATATATTTGTAATAATTGTTTAAATGATTACTTTAACAAATATTTTTTTCAGAAATGTTATAAAAATAGTATCCTTTCAGGCCATCAACTTGTAAAAGACCATTCTTATATGCTATAGTAATAGTGTTACAAACAAACATATGGCCAATGTTTTTGTAATAGTTTTTTTTAATTGTTATTTTAACAAAATATTTTAAATAAATGTAAGAAATGTCCTGCTTACCTGTTCTATTTGATATGTGAATTTGATAGTGTCATTCACACAAATGTCTAGTTGTGTTAACATTTTTTTTTTGCTTTACAGAATTACTTGCTGTGAATAAAATACTCATAATCAAATTAAGCCTCTAAATCAGGGGTCCCCAACCCTATGCCTGCGGGAACCATGTCACCCGCAGACCATTTTATGTGTGCCCACCGCTGTCCAAACATGATAAAAAATTATTTATCTGATACATATAAATTTAATTTTTAAAATTTCTTATAAATTATTGTATTATATTGTAATCAAATTGTAGGTCATACTATACTTTTACAGCGTAAAAATATAAACAGCGTAAAAATATAAACGTTAATTAAAAGTAATGACTTGCTTTTTTAATTATTAAACGTTAATTATATGTTAAAATTTTATTTTTGAAATAAATATTTTTTTGTACATTATGTGTATTATTAACAATATTCAAATATAAATTTACATTGAAAAAATAAATGGTGCCCACCATCTGGTTGAAAAAAATAAATGGTGCCCACCACCTGGCCGGTATTATAGAATGTGCTCTTAAGTGCAAAAAGGTTGGGAACCCCTGCTCTAAATTAGTTAACCCTACTATTAATGATGTAATTATTGTGAACTATGTGTTATCAAAATACATGATTTCGATTATATGCTAACCAAAATTAAACTTAAATTAGATACTAACAAGAAGAGATTAAAATCACAATATATGGGTAAGAGAACAAACAGGTGTTACTGACCTCATTGAAAAAATTAAAAGACTGAAGTGGAGTTGGTTTGATCATATTGCTAGAAGAGATGATAATAGATGGACAATTGAAATCTTAAACTGGTTTTTCAAGAGATTGTAAAAGATCCAGAAAGAGACCACTTGTGAGATGGATTGATGAAATAAGAAAGTGTGCAGGGATAATGTGAAGAAGAAAAACTAAAGATCAGAGAAGATAGATTGAACTTGGAGACCTTCATCCTGCAGTAGATTGATAATGGTTGATGATGATGATGATAGCATTTACTTTTTTCCTCACTAAATATCACATCTCAAACATGAATTTATTTACTGTAATCATATTTTTCTATGATTTAAATACTAGATCTATTCCATTCTTGTTTAAAACACATATACTGATTTCTTTCTGAATGCTTTTTTCTCCCAAAACGGTTCATAAAAAATTATTGCATTTTATTATGGCAGAAAAAATATAACTTTTTATTTGAAAATACATCTTGTTGCATGTGACATCCTTACAAAAAAATTTATACATTCACCATTTAGACAACAGAAAAAATAGAGATTTTATATATAAGATGATAAAGTATTAACAGTGATAATAAATTTTATATATAACTGTTATAAAATGCAAAAGAACTTTCAGTTATTTTTACAACCAGCTTCAAATTACAACTTTTTAAATTTGGCAAAAATAAACATCATTATTTTATATCTCAATGTGAATTTTAATATTTACACTTCATCTATTAGTTAATGATTTCTTATTTCTGCTTATAAAAAAATAAGAGTAATAATGATTGAGTAAGAGCATCTGTTTTTTATTCATAAATAGTGTGTTTTGTAATTTTGATCTGGAAAATACTACAATTATTCAGAAATCATAATTAAAGAAAATTTAAGAGGCAATTTTAATAACTACACATAAGAAATCATGAATTAATAGATAAAGTGTGAATGATCAACTATGACATTTATTTCTGCCAAATTAAAAAGATTTTCACTTAAAGGTGATTATGAAAATAACTGAAAGTATTTCTGCATTTTATAGTAGTTATTTCTAAAATTTATTATAACTATTCATTTTTTATTGTTTAATTACATATGTGTATAATTTTTATTGGTAACCATCACTTTTACAGTCACTGATATATATATATATATATATATCATGACATATATATATATATATATTACAGTCACTGATATATATATATTAGTTTCCAACCAGTAACCACCTAAACATTCATAGTAAATATAGCAACCAATATTTCTAACGGCTGTCAAGGCAACCTTCACACCTTTTAATAGCAAGAATGGAAATCCATTCTTACTAATGGTCCATTGAATATATATGGACACTTAAAGATTGCAACTTGACTACAGAGTATGATATATTGTTACAATGAAGTTTAAATAAACCTCTTTAAACATGCCTTGACAGCAGTTAGAAATATTGGTTGCTATATTTACTGTGAATGTTTAGGTGGTTACTGATTGGAAACTATATATATATATATATGTGTGTGTGTATGTGTGTGTGTGTAGTTATCCATTTATAATTACTTAATTAGAAAGCACTTTATCTAGAACAATAACTAATAAAAAACAAGTGTCCTGGGCCAAAAATTAAAATAAGCTGACAGTTTTACTACAACTTTTGTCCTGAGAAAATTGGCTTTTATTAGTTACTGTTTAGGTAATGTGTTTTCTAATTAAGTAATTATAAATGAATAACTCCACACATTAAATTTTTCCATCTAAAACATCCATTAAAAATATTATATATACATATCAAATAATCATAGCTAATGTTTAAAATAAACCAATACAATATCAGTAATCTAATATTAAGGCAATACTCAACTGATATTCTATTGATTTATTTTAAGCAATAATTGCTGTAATGTGATTTATATGTGATAATGAATTAGCTATATGTACATATGAGTTAATATATACTAATAATTTTAATAACTTTGTAAATGACTATTAAATATGTAGCACACAGAAAATATAATAATATTAATGAAAAAATAAACTCCCAATTTGCATACCATAATAATAATTCTTAAGTCAGACTTACATGAATCATTTTAACAAAGTTGAAAACAATGATCCGTCTCAAATTGATGCTAATTTATCAGTTTGATCAGTAAACTAGCATTGAATTTGAGAAGTCATTGTTTATAAGTTTGTTAAAATGACTTTAGCAAATTTGACTTGTGAATTTATTACATTGTGTTCACTCTAAATTTATTTCTTCCCTCATTATCATTATTTTCAATCATTATCTGCCCACTGCAAAATGAAAATGTCTTTAAGTTTAAATCAGTTTCTACTATCCATAGATTCTCTTCTTTAAATCATGCTTTCACATTTCATTATTTTATCCACTAACCTCTATTAGTATATATATATATACACACACACGAATAATAATGTTACTATTAGCAAATAGCATAGATTTATATTAATAAAATTTAGAAAAGAAATGTGTAATAATATAAATTCTACCACATTTATGTAAGTCCAATTTCACTCTCAATCAAAACATTTTTAAAAAACAGACAGATTAATAAGTTTTGTAAGCAACAGGCAATTGGATCAATTGTATTATTTAAATAACATCTTGTCAATTGGTGAAGACCCAAAAATTAATCTATTATTACAGGCTAATCACAAATGATGATAGCAACTTATCCATTAATAATTATAATCTTTGAGGCAATTAATATTTTAATTTTATATTAATTAGACTATTTTCATTAAGATTCATTATGAGGGTATGTTCATTATGTGGGTGTATGAGGCAGATAAATAAATTTAAGATTCAGAAGAAATCTGCAAACCTTTACATTTCTGTAATATAAGCTCTCTATAGGTTCCAACACCAGTTTTGGCAATACATCTCACCCAGGCCTTATTATTTTTGTAAACCTTTGGATTAACTATGGATTTAAAAACTAATGTATGAATAACCATAATAAATCCATTCTTGCTTTTATTTATTTAAAGACAACTGAGTTATAATACATAACAATTTTATTACTAGTAAAAATCATACTTCTGCTGTTCAGATGTCATGTAGCAATAGACTAACTAGATAATTTTTTTTTACTTTTCTCTACTAGGATTAATCAATGAACTTTGGATCTTGAATCTATTATGTTATCATAATGCTAAACCGTCAGCATAATTTGCTTCTACTTATAATATATTAAAATGTTAACTAATTTAACTTTCTAAAAACATAAAATAAAGAGTAAAAGATTACACACCACTAATGTAAAATCTATAGTACTAGAACTTTTTTGGATTTGCCCTCTTCTTGGAAATCCATTCCCCCACTAAGATAGAAAAAAAAAATGGCAGCTTTAGTATTATAATTAGGATTATTAATATATATATATTTATTAAATGTTTTTTTCTTCAGTTTTATTTGTATCTATGCATGCGTATAAAATAACTTATTTCTAATGAAAGTTAAAAATTACCTTTGAAATTTTGTTTAGATAATAGATTTTGCTTAATAGGAATTTATTTAAATTATATCTATTTTACATATATGATATTTGCATATTTTTAACACTGTTCAGCTTTTTTTTTATATATATATACAAATATGTAAAAAAAATATTTTCTGTTACTTTTATTCCTAATTAAATTATTACAGTTTTTATATAGCAAAACAAATTTATTAATAACATTTTATCGGTAATTAAAAGCTTATTCAAGACGTAAGTTTGGAACAAATCAATTAAAAAAACATTTAAAAAGCTAACTTTTTTGATGAATATTCTACATAATTAACTTCTAAAGGACTAATTTGCACAATTAATTACTAATAGACATCTATTTAAAAAGCAAAAGGATAGCAAAGTATTTTTTTTAAAAAAATGATTACGCAAAATATGTCGGACTTTGAAATAAAATTGATATAATAATTATACTTTTTTTTAAAAAAAAAGTTTTAATTAGATAAAAGTTTTTTCACATAAAACTTTTAACATAGCAAAACTTTTCTGTTTATATAATATATTTTGAAAATTTTATTTAGATTTTTGAAAAAAGTAAATTTTTTATATATTTCTCAAACAAAAATATAGACACTCGTGTTTAAGTAAATAGATACAAACAAAGAAAAAATGTAAATTAATTTCAAGCTACACTATATGAACCATGTGATTGTAAAGGAATTAAAGTGAATATATATGTTATAGTTGGGAAATTAGTAGTCAAGTGTTGGTGGTCTAGTGGTCAGCACAGCTGCCTTACAAGAAATTGTCCCGGATTAGCGGGTTCGCTTCCCGGCCGATGCTATGACACATGAAAAAAAAATTAGTAAGACAGCACATAAGTAGATAGTGCATTAAAATGTAGACTAAAAATGGACCTGTGTTCATAACTATTAATAGCTATATTCAATCTCTAACATTGCATTAAAGTATATATTTAACTTAAAAATTAATAAGTTCTAATCTTAAAAACAAATATTAGTCATTCATAGGGATGTTGTTTAAAGACAGCAATTATTTATGAATGTTGTTAATAAAGTAGCATAAATTGAACTGTCAGAAATATTATATGAGTGTAACATTTTACTTTTAAACGTTGTATACTTTCAAATGTTACATCATATCATGTTATAAGTGTCATTATTTCACATGACACATTTTACTTAGCTTAGATATTGACATAACTTATAAAATAAACTTCTCCAATCATGCCATTAGCAGGATATATTACAAATATGTGTCAATTATATAAAATTTAAATTATTTCTAAAGATTAAATATATTCATATTTCACTGATACTTATTATTTATTATTAACTGAATTTTGAACTCTTTTTAAATTACATGTTTACAATTAATTTGTATGTGCAAATTAAATCTACAATTCCTTTTATTAAAAAGCATGTATTTAAAACAAAGTTCATGTGTATAGTAAATAATGAATGTGAGTAAAATATGAATATAGAGTGGTGCCATGAACTATGTTGTATCTAACTACCCAATTTCAATTATAGCCTGTCCAATGTAAACAAACAAAAATCGAAATAAATCAACAAAAAAAAACATTAAAATTCAAAAATTTTAATATTCAGCAGTCATTTTTCTTCTCTGAGCTAAGGGTATGCAAATTACATATACTAATCAAATATCTTTAATTTATGTTGAAAGTGCACATATTTAAATTTTCCTTTATTCAATCAATCAATCAATAATATTCTGTCTTATGGAGTGGTCCAGTGAGCAGTCATGATTACCAATTAATTTATTTCTCTACTTCATTCTCTTCATTGCCCAGTTCTTTAATTCTACATACCTCTTCCATTTCTTATATCATCCAGTAATATCAATCATTTCCATTTTTTTTTTGTTCCTATTAACTATTCCCTCCCAAACATCTTTCATTAAACTATACCTTCTTCTTAATATATGTCCAATCCAGTTTCTCTTTCTATTTATAATTTTTCCAATCAATCTTTTTTCTCCCATTTAATCTTTAAAAACTTCTTTATTTGTTATTTTATTTATCTAACTGATTTTTCCCAACCTTCTCCATGACCAGATCTCAATGTCTTTCAATCTGTTCCTAATTTTATTATTCAATGTCCATGTTTCACAACCATACAATAGTATACTAAATTTGATGTACAGTGTTTTGCTTAATGAAATATTTTCTAAAAGTAAATGTTTTGCAAAGTTTTAGAATAATCATTAAACATTAACATAACTGAGGAGATAGTAATTTCTTGAAAAGAGCCAAATTAATTGTTCTATAAGACAAAAACATTACATGAAAAAAAGAATATTTCCCAAAGCATATTTTACTATTTACTTTGTTTTAAAGATATAAATGCAGTAGGAGGTTTTTTTCTTATTCTTATTGCTTCAATAGAAGCATGAATAAACACACACTCTGTAAAATCAAATAGATATCTCCTCTATTATTATTAATAATTACAGTTTTTTTTAATTCTGTTTATACTATAATTTTGATTTATATATAGATATAAAAATATCTTTGTTATATAGGTGAGCTATTATAAGCTATTTTCTTTATACATGAGCAGAGCTTGAAACAAAATATAACATATTCATGACTCCACTGTATTTCATCTTTAAATATGATATATATGAAATTTAATATTAATGATTTTAATTAATACATAAATGAGTTGATTGCTGCTTCATGTATTTCAATAATGTATTTCAACATGTTTGCTTTGATTTAGAATTATATATTTTTAACTTTTTATTTAATCAGCAATCAATTTAGTTGATTATAATTATTATTATATCTAAATTAATATTTGAAATAGCTTCATTGATATAAAAACAAAGCTATTGGAGTTTCATTCAGCTTTTTTTCGTATCAATGCTTAATTTATTTACAATATGTCATATAGAATTCTATCTTTTAATCTGACAAAATAGATTGGCATTGATAAGGTGGGCATATTTACAATTTTATTTTTAAAAAATGATTTTTTAGACCCTGCTTGTATTGTCTCATCCTATCAATGCATTTAAAAGTATTTGTTCCTTGAAATAAAATTATAATATTTTATATTTATAATGTGATTGTTGAATTTTTTTTTGTCAGTTCCATTAATATCCAAAGTGTATAAGTGTTATGAGATAGAGTGGAGAGTGGTGAGTCATATGAAAGTCTATGCTCAAATATCCTATATATTACATATATTGATACAGGTATATAATAAGCCTGTATTTCAGTTATTAATATCTAAAGTGAATAGTATAAATCATTTAAAATAATTACACTTTAAATTTGACAACATGTGAATTTGTTCAGTTAATTAAGAACAAAATGCTTAAGGATTTTCAAGGTGTAATTAGTTCCATGATAACCTGAAGTAACTGTTAGTCAAGCGTTGGTGGTCGAGTGCTCAACACAGCAGCCTTACAAACAGTTGTCCCAAGTTAGCAGGTTCACTTTTCGGCTGATGCTATGACACATGAAAAGAAAAAAAACCCATCTACAATTAGACAAACATGACTTATAAATGAAAATCTATTAATATAAAGCGCTGAAAAATCAGAAATTATTCAAACGGAAGTCAACGTCCAATAATACGCTATTTCTTAAATATTATAAATCCTTGTGCTCACTTGCCGATCAATAAGAGTTTAAAAACCTTAAGTGAATCACTTAAGTTTAGAGCATAAACCAATTCTCAGTGACCATGCTTAAATCAGGGCTTGAGTCTATTTTGTGCCTGATGTTATAATCAATGTTATAATTGATTACGTCAAGGTATTAATTTTTTTTAAAATCTAGTTGTTGTTTTTTTGTCAATATTTATTTAAACTGTCTTAAATTTATAATTATAAATAATATATATATATATATTATAACAATACAAATTGACTGCAATTATAATCATTTATATTACAAAAGCTATCTTATTGCCAAATTATTAAAGAAAGTTTAATAAAATAATATAACATATTGATTTATAAAATTTTATAGATTGTCACAGGTGTAAGCTCGTATGAAATATATATGTGTAGCACTAACTTACATAGATTTAAGTAACTGAAAGAAAACTGGTTTATAGATTTAATAAAGCCATGAAATATTTTGTAAAGAAATATTTAAAATAAAAGAAAATAATTAATTTATTAATCATTAAACATCACATGATCAGCATTTCTTATATTTTGTAAAGAAATATTTAAAATAAAAGAAAATAATTAATTTATTAATCATTAAACATCACATGATCACCATTTCTTATGTCAGCACATAGCTGTTATTAAATCAGGCAAAACTCTCCATACAGTAGCGCCACTCAGTGCCACAAGCCAGAAACTAGTCTGGGGATATTGGATGAGTAGGTACTAGATGGGAATTTTATGCACAAGCCTTCTGGTACCCATTGATTACTCGGTTGGCACTGAGTGGCACTACTGTATGGAGAGTTTTGCCTGTTTTAATTTATTAATGTTTGAATGTACACAAAAATTGTTTTAAAAAAAAAGAAAAAATATACTATATTTTATAATCTTTCAGATTTGCCTTCTGTAATGAAGTAAGTTGTCTTTTTCTTATGGTAAATTTGAGGGTAAATTCAAATATTTCATTAAAAATTGTAAAGCATTAAAATTAAAAGGGCTAGAGTATAAATTTCAAAAGTTAGACATTACTAGTAAATAAAAAACTATTTTATAATTATTTGTAAGATAACTACCCAATCGGGGGAAAAAATGTGTTTTGTAAAATTAAATATGTTATTGAAATTTGAGATAAAAGTTGTTTTATAAAGCATTCCAATTTAAAATTAATACACAGTTAATTAGTCTTGTGTAAAGGATAAGTTTGCCCAGATAACAGATATGAATATCATTAAACATTTGGCATGGTAGAATAATAATATCTTTGATTTGGGGCAAAAAAGTATAAATAGGTCTCAAAAGCAATAATAGTTTTAGTCTTAAATCAGAAAAAACAGTCATGCAGATTGATTCAGGGAAAAGAGAAGAAAGCACCGCTACAGAAGTAGAATGTTGTTACCAGCGAGAAAGCAGGAAAGACAAAGAATTGTAATAGCTAAAGAGTAAGTCTGATGCAACTGCTGTTTTAACTTATCACTAATAGAAAATGAAAAACACTAGTTAAAATATTTTCCTACAGAATAGTTTTAAATAACTTTACATTGCTGCCTGTAGTATTTTGAATACTACATCCACTTCAGCAAATATCACAATATCTGCTACCAAAAGACTATATGCCATGAGTAACTAAACAACTCAAGTAACATCAGTCAAAGCCTAGATATATATAGTTTTATCAGATATGAACATTTCTTGTACATAGGGTACAAATTTTCTTGCTTACAAAAAGAAAACCGTGCATAAAAAGTGAGACAAGTCTGCCATATGACCTACCATGTATTTTTCTGCAGTGGGGACCATTTCCATTGTCTACAATCAGTCAGACCCAAGGAATAGATATTGAATTTATAAAAACTGTTTTTAAAGATGTGAGTGAGATGTAGAATGTAAGTTGCAATATCAACAAAAACAAGGCAAACACCCTGTGCCAACCAGAGTAATCGATGAATGCCAAAAGACTTGTGCATAAAATCTCTATCTAGTGCCTACTCATCCAATATCCTCAGACTAGTTTCTGGCTTGTGGCCTTCATCAGTGAGGAGCCTTGGATCTGGGAGCACTGCACCTAAATCCTAATGCAACCCTCCAGCAGCCACCTTTTATCTCTACTTATCTACAAAACTATGAGATTGAAATTGAAACACAATAATATTTTCAATCTAAGCTCAATAGCTTCTATAGTCATGTGGGCTGGAACTTCATTCAGCACCCATACATTTTGGTGTCTTTGGCTCTTTAACAACCATAGCTACCACTGTCCTATTAGGCAAGATTGGTGTTAAACCACTAAACATCACATGATCACTATATCTTATACTAGCACAATTGTTATTAAACAAGGCAAAACTCTCCATACAGTAGCAGCACTCTGTGCCAACCAGAGTAATCAATGGATGCCAGAAGGCTTATACATAGAATCCCTATCTAGTGCCTAATCATCCAATATCCCCAGACTAGTTTCTGGCTTGTGGCCTTCATCACTGAGGAGCCTTGGATCTGAGAGCCAGAAACTAGTCTGGGGATATTGATGAATAGGCTCTAGATAAAGATTTTATGCACAAGCCTTCTGGCATCCACTGATTAACCTGGTTAGCACAGGTTGGCACTACTGTTTGGAGAGTTTTGCCTTGTTTAATAACAATTATGTGCTAGTATAAGAGATAGTGATCATGTGGTGTTTAGTGGTTTAACACCAATCCTACCTAATAGGATAGTGGTGGCTATGGTTGTTAAAGAGCCAAAGATACCCCAAATATATGGGTGCTGAACTGAGTTCAGACCCATATGACTATATAAACTATTGAGCTTAAATTGAAAACATTATTGTGTTTTCAATTTCAATCTCATAGTTTTGTAGTTAAGTAGAGATAAAAGATGGCTGCTGGAGGGTTGCATTTAAGTAGAGATAAAAGGTGGCTGCTGGAGAACTGTATTAGATCCTAAGATCTAGTCTGGGGATATTGGATGAGTAGGCACTAAATAGTGATTTTATACACAAGCCTTCTGGCATTTATTAATTACTCTGGTTGGAACAGGGTGGTACTACTATATGGAGAGTTTTGCCTTGTTTAATAACAATTATGTGCTTAGTATAAGAGATAGTGATCATGTGATGTTTAGTGGTTTATCAACAAAAACCATGACCAAAACATTTTATTATATGGATAAGATCTTTGTTTTATATTCAAATTAATATTTTGTATTTTATTTATTTTTATAATTTTATGGTAGTTAAAGAGGATTTGAACCCAGACTTTCAAGCTCCATACAGACATCCACTCTATCCAATATAACCAATATGCATAAACACATAATGCGAAGAAGATAAATGATTTCCAATATATACATTTTGTGCTAATGCAGCACTTATTACTTGGACATAAGCATCAATTTTGTTACTTTATTTATTTTATAATTTAGTGTAAATAAATTATTATACTATTTTATTATTAAATTTAGTTATTTTGCTTTTGAACTCATTCCAAAAACATATTGTTAATATGTTGCTAAACCTGAGAAGTTATGCAATCCTCTGATGGACTTGTTGAAATAATGAAAGTACATTGAAATGATAATGATCAGAGATAAAAATGCATCCAGAAATTCTTTCTATAAAGAAAGTGGCATCTATGTTTAATTTAAATTGGTTCTAAAAAATATATAAAAAATGGTTTTGAAGTAAGTAGGCAGGATTTAACATTTACTTTGTTATCAATATCACTACAGTGATTTTTTAGATTTAACAATCATGTTTCCCTAAAAATAAAATGCTGTCTTATATTAATTTTTGCTCCAAAACATACTCTAGGGCAGGGGTCAGCAACCTTTTAGTAGTGTGGTGGTGAATCTATGTTATAATGTTATTCCACATGCCGACATGATTTTTCCAATCTTATTATATTATATTATCAAAATTGGTTCATACTACTATATAATATATACTTTGAAGTCCATTATAACTGGATATTATATTATTGGTCATTCAGTATTTTAAAATACTTAGAATCATGTGAAAAGTACCTTTTTTTTTAATTTATAATTTTTAACATGATTATTAAAAATTATATTACAAATTATAAATTACAACTCTTTACTTATACAAAATGTACAATTTAAATAATAATAAAAAATCATAAATTCTAATATGATTAGCCTTTTTTTATTATTAAAATAAAATTAATGTGAACCTTGCCCTTGTACCTCTTTTCTCAGTTGCTCAATGTCAGGTATGTAATTGGTCACTTTTAGGTTCACACATGCTTCTGAATGTTCAGGTGTTAGGCAACTTCTTTGTGAACTCAAAATATTTTTCATAAGTGAGAAAATTTGTTTACATAAGTAAGTTGAACCAAATGCCGAAAGCAGAGCACAAGCAGTTTTTTTTTTCAAAGAATTAAATCTTTCAGAAAATGATATCCAACAAGTGAGAATGACAACTGACTTTTCTAGACACTTCCCTTCAAGAGTTTTCCGCAGTTCTACAAATTTAGTTTTCCACAATTCTGATGACAATAATTCGATTAATTCCATTTCAAAACTATCAATATCTATCTACTCAAAAAGAGATAAATGAAATGGAGTCAACTTTAAATCAATTAAGTCAGGTTTGATAAGGAAAGAAAATATGGGTATGTGTATTTGAAAATCTTCACATCATTTGGAAAATTCTTCTCTGAGAGCTTCAATGTATTTTGGAAGTTCATCTTTGTTAGTGTTAAATTGATTTGCATGGGTCTTTACATTTGGAAAGTACTTGTAGGTGTTAGTGGTAATATCATGATGCAAATTCTTTCAAATATTCAAAGAGTTCTAGTACTGTTTGACCCTTCCCTTGCAAATGCAAGTTTAACTCATTCAGGTGTTGAGTTATATCAGTCAGAAACATCAATTTGCATAACCAGTCTTCATAATGTATTTTTGGATAATGTTGTTCTTTTTCATCAAGAAACATCTTGATTTCTTTCAGACATGATACAAACCTGTTCAAGACATTATTTTGACTACATTGCTGTATAGAGGGAGGTCTGTATATGCACTATATATGTACTATTTATTTCTTGCAAAAGGGATTTAAATTGCCTATGTGTTAATCAAGAATGAGATACTATGAAATTCATTATTTTAATGACAGTGTCCATTACAGAATTCAAACATTGTGATGAGATTTTTTGAAACTAAATTTTCCTGGTGTATAATGCAGTGGAAACTCAATATTCGATGTTTAGTATGATTTCCAAGGATTTTAACAAATCCCTTTTCCTTTCCGACCATTGCATGGCTGGCATCAGTAGTAACAATAAATATTTTATTTATGTTAATTTTCTGATTTTCAAAATAATTGAAAAATGCAATGAAAATATCATGCCCCTTTGTTGTACCAGTAGGAGGGATGAAGCAACACAATTCTTTATAAATATGATTGCTGTCATGATGTCATGCAACTATTTCTAGGCACACCACATCATTTACAACAGTGCTTTCATCAACAGTAACACTGAAGGTAACAGCTTATTGTAAACTGTTTTTTCTGTTTTGTTGTTACATCTTCAGCTATGTCAATTATTCTTCTTTGAATTGATCTTGCAGAAGCTGTTATTTTTCAAATTCACGACAGTATTGTTTGTTTATTTGGTAGATCACTGAATAAGTTTTCAGCACTGTTTAACAACATTTCTTTGATGAATTGTCCATCTGTGAAAGGTTTTTCTTTCGAAGCCACACAATGAGCAATTGTATAACAACATTCAGTGCCTTTATTTTAGGTTCCAATTATTTGACTAAAATAAGTAGTTTGTTTTTTAAAGGTAGAAACAGCACTTTTTATAGCTTCACTTTTCTCATCTGAGTTTTTAAACATGAACACATGTTTAGTTTGATAATGTCTTTGTACACTTGAGCATAATGTACACACAGCATGATTATTTTGCTGTACAAATCCATATTCATTTGTCCAAGAGTTTTTATCATGTTTTTGTCTTTTGTGGGACATTTTGGGAATCTCTCAGTCAGAATGCCATGAGAATCTCTTTTTTGAAAGAAGCACTACCAATGAGCATTGATTATTTACCATTCAACTACCGAAAGTAGCTTTCTAAAATTAATAACTTAATAAGCTTTTTATTTGGATTACATCTTATTTTTTAATATTACCAGAAGTAAAATATGAATATGTAGAATTTATTTTGCTTGCAAACAAAAATGTCTTTTAAATGAAGTCAAATATATTATTTTCTGATAAATAATGATTTAATCATAAATTCAGTGTTGAATGTAAAAACAAACAAAAAAAGACACTATAATTAAAATATATTTTTTTAGTATTTCAATTTATTCCAAGTGCCATTGATAATTGTTGATGTGCCAAGCATGGCATGGGTGCCATAGGTTGCCGACCCCTGCTCTAGGGTTACATGGGAAAAAAATTGCAGGAAGTAAAATTCTGAAATCGTTTGTTCGTTTCACATAAGTGTATTATTGTAAGCATGCCTATTACAACACAATAATCAAATTAGTTGAGAATAGATGGTATCCCATCAAAGTGTTGATATTTTAATTTTATTTTGTTAAATGTAGTGCTCCCAAAAACATGATTTATAAATTCTCTTTTGCCTGCGAAATACATTCATTTTAACATATATATATAAAAATGCCAGTCATCATTACAATTCATTATTTTTATTATAATTACATATTATATATAATATGTTTCATGGAACAAACAAGTTCAAATATATTAGTAAAATAATTTACAAGCCAGATTCACAAATGATCATTTTTGAATAGATCTGTAAATACTGCTTGCTCTCTGTTATATTAATGCCAATCTATATTGCTAGATACAAATCTTTTGCAGTTTGATTTATAAGTGTAAAAATGTCTGCACTTACAATTTTGACAATACCACTTCAGATAAATACACAAGTGATCACTATTACTCATTTCTCAAGCTAGAGATAAATAATTAGTAATAAGCAATTTATCTAAAATGAATGATGACATCATGATGGATACAGAAAATTTTGAAAATCAAAGTGTGAGAATTTAGTATTGATGAATACAAGTTTAAAAATGAAGACATGGGCTATTTAAAAAATGTTGTCTCAGCATGAAGTTCATTTTGGGGATCAAGTTTTTTCAGATATTTTATTTACACCTGGGTCTTGTTTTATGCAGTAGATAGGTTCCACAGAAAACCCACATTAAGTGACTAACATTGAAAGGGGGGGGTATGTGCTGTAATTTTCAGAATTCGCATAAAAGCAAAGCAACAAGGAAGAATTATTTTAAAATTCGCATTAAAAAATAAGCAATTAAAATATAACTAATAAAAAATTTCAAATATTTGATAAAAATTAATACAAGATAATTTTTTTTTACTTTTTTTATTACTAAAGTATTTAATTTTACATTTTTCATAGATATTTTAATCATTGCCACTAGTGTTTATTTGTGAACTGGTAAGAAATCAGAATGTGATGTATTGTAGCTTCTCCTTAAACGAAGTCAAAAATCTCTCAGCAATTATGCCCAGAGAAACCTGTTAGTCACTTTATTTTTATTTGTGATGTGATGTACAACTAGCGCCACTTTCTGTCTTATGCTGTGTTAATGGTTTTCTGTTTCTATATTAAAAAAATAAAATCGCAATCAAAACAAAATATTATACATTGTCATTAGAAAGATTATTTTCAGTTTATAAAATCTTCGTTTTTTATTTTAAAACTCTAAAAGATTATTTATTTCTGTTATATATAACAAAGTATGTTTTAAAAATTTAAATTTTTTGAATATTTATTGCAATATTTTTATATGTAAGTATAAATCTATTATTATTATTCACTCATTAGTATAAATAGGTTATTTACATAGAAGCTAAAAATCTAAATACTGCTACAGGCCATATTCACGTTAGCTGCTAATATAACGTTATATTTTTGAAAAAAAAAAACAAGTATTTCAAGTGAAAATAAGTTATTAATAATTTAAATTTTTTGATATCTAATAAATATAGTGAAATATGAAAGATATTAAGAAGAAACATGAATCGCATAACTTCAAAATTGCATTAAAATAATCTGCATAAAACGAGACCGAGGTGTATATGTTTCAAGAATATGTGACACATTTTAATTATATAATATATATATTGAATGTTATATATAATATTTTCATGGTTATATGATTAAAATCAAGTCTTTTGTCAATTATATGTGTATTATTTAATTTCTGATAATGCATTAAAATAAAAACAAAATAATGAAGGGTATAACCCACAAATAAAAACTTTATTTTCATATATTGAAATGATAACTGATTATAAATATCTATCATTTTATAGTATACTAAAATAAGGAGTGGTGTAGCACATCTAATATATTATTTTGGAGACAAGCTAGATGAGAGAAGGGGGAAATGAGCTATTTAAATATAATACAAATAAACATATATATCTAGCACATAATTAACTCATAACACTAATAGGTAAGCATGTATTATATTGTATATTTTAATGATTAGTTAAGTTTTAATATTGATTAGAGTAATATATATTACTGATAAAGGTAATATTAACATTAGTTGATATTTTAATGTTATAAAATACTGAATAAAAGTTAAGTTGATATGCATACTGTTATTATTTTCTAAAAATAAATGACTTAGAAAACCATGATTGGGAAATATATAATTTGCATATTTATAGAAAAAAAAAATGAAGGAGAATCATATTAGAATAAAATGGCTATAAATAAAATCTTTAAGGTAAATTTTACTTTGATGGCAACTTTAAACCATCAAAATTTTTGTCTAGATATGTAAGAAAATCTTATCCAAATGTCTCCAAGATGAACAAGCATGAAATACAAAAAATTGTCACTCTTTACAGCAATTTAATTAATATGCAAAAGGATTTGCATGCAAAACAATTAATAAATTTTTTAATGAAGTTAAATATTCAAGCAGGATTAAAAGGATTCATAGTTAACAACTAGGAAATACTAGAGCTTTAAAATAAATAATGTAGGAATATTTCTATAAATGATTATAAGATTGATCAAAGTAAAGTTAAAGTTTCTGCTAAAGACATCTCTACTGTAAATACTGCTCATTTAATCTATAAACTTTGATAGATTGACTTAAACTTAATTATGTTTGAATAAGAAAAACATTGGATTTAAATTATTTATTATTTATATTCTAAAATTTTTTATAAGTAGTGTATATATATTATAGTTATTATTATAATTTAAATATATTAAGTGTACATATGATTTGAAATTTGTTTTGATAATAATAATCAAATTTTCATCTGGACTTATTTAGTAATAATAAATAAAGGAATAAATTCTTTACTATTCAAATAAATAAATTATTAGAATTTAAAGAAATATATAGAAATGAGTTTATACAAAATGTTATAAATTTTAATGTATATATGATCTTAAGGCAACATTAAATAAATTATTTGAGATCGTTGAATAATGTAAATATTTTTTAATTTTGAATGACTATTCAAATTTTGTTTTAGATGCCTTAAATGAATAAATGTTAAATATTTATAATAACTTATTTTAATCTTTTTGCAAGTAATAATATAATTTAATCAATTTAAACTTATACATTTATCTGTTATTTATTTATGAAGATGTGAAGTTTAGCTGTATAATATTTATATAAAATTAATATTGTTCACTGGCATGTAGAAGTTTCATTATTCCACGTTTGAGTTATATTATATTCATATTGTTCTGACTTAAATATATATAAAAAATGCAGATATAGAATTCCTGCTTAAATTGAAATATTGTTAAGATCGGTATTCTTGGAGGTGTGCTTTCCTATATTACTTTCCTATATTACACTGCGTAATATATGTATATTATATAAATTATAAATGAGGTCATGTGACATCTGACAATTTTTTTTTGTAAATACATACATGCAATCTTTATGTACATTCTGGGTATTACAGTAGGGATTCTGACATATGATGATTAGTTGGCTGTTTCTTAATGCATATTCATCTAATAATGTTTATGGGCATATATATTTATGCATGCACTTGAAAACAACAAATGTACTGTTGTTAGGAAAAAATGATGATGAGTATCTTATTTTTACATATCTGATTATATCTAAATATTATGATGGGTACTAGTGTATTATACATCACTAAACATCACATGATCACTATTTTTTATGCTAGCACATATCTGTTATTAAAACAGACAAAACTCTCCTTACAGTAGTGCCACTCAGTGCCAACCAGAGTAATCAATGGATGCCAAAAGGCTTGTGCATAAAATCCCCATCTAGGGCCTACTCACCCAATATCCCCAGACTAGTTTCTGGCTTGTGGCCTTCGTCAGTGGGGAGCTTTGGATCTGAGAGCACTGCACCTAGATCTTAGGATCTAATGCAACCCTCCAGCAGTCACCTTTTATCTCTACTTAACTACAAAACTATGAGAATAAAATTGAAAACACAATATTTTCAATCTAAGCTCAGAAACTAGTCTGGGAATATTGGATGAGTAGGCACAAGATGGGGATTTTATGCACAAGCCTTCTAGCATCCATTGATTACTCTGGTTGGCACTGAGTGGCACTCCTGTAAGAAGAGTTTTGCCTGTATTATACATCTATAGCTTGCCTTTGATACTTCATGTAAATTAATGAGATAATAATAACAAGTTCTAAGATAGTTGTTGGTAATAAATTTACTTTATTAAAAATAATATGTATAATATGAAATCATACTTTGGTCATGGACTTTAAACTTTGTCTAGGGATCTCATTTTATTTTCATGTTTAAATTAAATGATTTTTAAACTTTGTTTGAAGATTTCATCTCATTTTCATGTTTATATATTTAAATTAAATGCTTTTGTGCATATTCATATTATGTTATATGTTACGATACAATAAACTATATTATAAAATTCAAGTTAGATTGAGTAATATTTCCATTATAAAATTTAAATTACAAAAATAATGGAGACATGTAAGGTAATATGTATAATTAGGAATTATAATATTTGATTTGGTAGATTATATAATTTTCTGGGTATATTTTATTGATTTTGTTTTCACATTATGTGATGGATATTTGAGGTGTCATTACAATATATATATATATATTGTATCGATTAAATGTTTATCATCACTTATAAGCTTTATTATTATTGATAAGGTGTATTTATATCATATATACTACCTGGTCAGCTCATGGGTATTTGGTTATACCCATTATGTACCCATTACCTCATTATGATAACCAAATGTACCATTTATTAAATTAATATTATCTTTCATGAATAGGTACTATTTTACTAAGCCTAATTGTGTATATATATATATATGTCCACAGATGGCGTCCTTATTTAACTTGCATTTTTGTTTATCATATATATATAAGTAGTTAGCCAAAAGATCATGCAGTAAGAAAGATTTATAATCAATGAGTGCAAGCCATTTTCTATTCCTGTGGCACTTCGTTATTGCATGATTCTTAATTACTAAATTGGTATTTACTTTCTATTAGATAATTCATGATATAAATTCCACAAACACACTGACAATAAGTAATGAATATTTTGACAAAAGGCTAAAATAAGAAGACGGAGATTATAATACCTTTTTTTAATAAATTAATAATAATAGTTATAATAGGGTCCCAATTAGTACCCCCTCACCTAAAGAACATTTTCTTTTTTAGACCACCAATAATAATAATCATTTAAAAAAAAACATAATCACAAATAAAATATACATATATATAATCCCTTTTACATACAAACCTATAAAACATTAACAAATTAAAATCAAAATAATGCAGGAACAATGAATAATATTATTGTATTCTCACCTCAGGTTTAAAAGTAATTTAAGTTTTATAGTTCACTGTACATACATTTTTTATGCTCTATACTTGTGGATACATAGATACACAGATATGGAGATAAATAAACAAGGAGTTAGGGGGGATATGGAGATTATGTGTGTACATATATCTTCAAGGTTACCTTTCATAAATGTCATGACTCGAGAGTTAATGTTCACTATCATGGTTAATATAATATCTAGTTACTCTGCGCGCGCACACACCCACGTATACATATATATTCCATTCTTGCTATTAAAAGGTGTGAAGGTTGCCTTGACAGCAGTGAGAAATATTGATTACTATATTTTATTGTGAATGTTTAGGTGGTTACTGGTTGGTTTGTCGGTCTGCACTCTTATAAAGCATTAGCTATAAGGTTACTACTTTTATGTGGACTTCATTCTTTATCCTCTCAATATACTATTTAAATAGCTTACTTAGCAGAAATGAATTTTCTGGGCATATGGCAGCCATCTTTGGTAAATAAAATATGGTCAGTATCCATAGAAGTTAACCTTTGCTATTCATATTCACTTTTCTATTATAAAATTTATTGCCTTCGATCTCTCTATATAAAATACAAGCTAGCACGTTAGGTTCGATAATCAACAGCAATTTTTTTCCAATTTAGGACAGTGGTTAAATCTTTTTTTTAAGAGAGATTTTCTTTTTTTTTATTCCATGTCAGCAGTAGCAGAAAATGATCAACCAAAAGAGCGTGAAAGATAAAGCCCTAATTCACACAAATCAAATCAATTAATTTTTTTAATTAATCTCATTTTTTGTTTTTATCATAAAAATAACTTTTCATAACTGTAATCTTGTTACAGATGTGTTTATCGCTATTGATAAAGTTCACAAAGAGAAATAACTTTCAAATAAAGAAAAAATGTTTCTAATTTATTTTCTCTCTCTCTCTTTTAATGATTAACCAACACAAATATTTTGTCGAATAATATATATGGCCAAGCAGGACTTTATCTAAAAACAATGTGGAAATTTTCTTTATTTTCCTATTAAAGAGATTGTTCTTTTAACTTTTAGTAATATCGGCATTGAAAGATTCAAACCCATGTCCATAATATTCTGGTACAATATATATATATATATATATATATATATATATATATATATATATATTATATATATATATATATATATATAAAGAATACATTTTACTAGAGTATATAGACAGTTGTCAACTATTATATTTGTTATTTTGCTAAGCCAGGCTTTCAATATAATACATCTTAATCAAAGTAAAACTACAAGAAACATTAGCATATCTTGTTTTAACAAAGGTATATTGTATATAAAGTCTGATTCATCAAAATAACAAATGTTAACATTTATTACCATAATAGGTGACAATTGTCTACCTTAAAAAATATATTCTTTAATATTGTTTTTAGATACATATTATATGTATTATAAGGGATTTGAACTCGAACATTCAAGTTCCCTACATCTATCCAATCTATCTTATACAACTGATACATATAACCACATACATGTAAAAAAAAGATATCTAATATACATATTTCTTGCTGAACCAGCACTCATCACTTGGTCCAGATATATATATATATATATATTCTAACCTCCCCCCGCGCATTCTCACCCCAAAATATACTGTTTATTACGAATATTACGGGTTCTAGCTCAGTTAACAAATAAATAAATGAAATATTCAGCATTAATTAAAATGATTACTAGCTCTAATTTTTAAAATACAAATACGGTTCAATTTTAAAATGAATTAAACATATATTTACTATTTTCATGAGACATGGAGTGACAATACGGGGAACGAGATAGACTACATTGAGACATTATCCACACGATACTACCTCAATGGCATAAGAACACTATCCCCTCTTTTTTTTACTATACCAAATAACTAACTCATAGTATTCTTATGACTTTCGAAGCTCTATGCACTATGATTAAAATAATAATCATATCTTAATCTTCTTTATAACAAGAATCTAGCTCAATTAAATAAAATGAAGTAAAATAAAATAAAATATCAGGTTCATAAATTGTATTCTAACTGATTTAAAATTACGTTAGTAAAATATGAAATATGAATTTTATGTCATAATCTACTACACAGCAACTAATAATAATAAAAATAATAATAACAATAATAATATAATATAATCTTATTTCTTCCTAAATGAAATAAATAAATACATACGTGGTAGTATTTTAATAATTTGACAACAGAATACGTGTGGCAACATTAGCATATAATTTAATGTAATATTGTTGCAACCGACTTATGACCAATAAATAATATAAAATTATGATCTTTTAATTTTAACATACCAATAAATTCTCAAAAATTATTATAACACTTTTATGTTTACCCTTTGTGCAAAACTTATATGTCTGTTTCAATTATAAATGTATCGTGATTTCATGCATCTATGTGGAGAAATAACAACTCGGACACAAAACTTTAGAACAAATTTAAAACAAAGTTTATTAACAACATAAATAAATTAACAATATTTTTACACTATATACATTGGATATCCCTTACTTTCATATCTCAACTTAGTTTATTAGTTTATAAAATGAAATCAAATTTTTCTTTTCCTAGTTAAATCTTATTTTTTAACACTTAAGAAAATACAGTATTATTACTTGATTTATTATTATGGTTAGCTTATTACAAAATGCATTTCTTATATGATTATCACAAACACTTTTCATCCCTAATATTATTAAAATTACATTTTTTCCAAAATTTACATTCGTAATAAAATTCTACAAAATAACAAATTTTAGTTTTATATTGGTTGTATGGAATCTTACAAAGTCAAAACATTGTTCTACATTTGGTATTAGGTTTTTATTGTTCATTATCCGATGTTTATTAATCCTAATATTCTCATTCAAACCTTACTTCGGATGATATAATTACAACTATTAATATACCATGCACAAGTATATGTTTATTATACCTTATTGAACTATTTTCTTAATAAATATGCAATACTTATTTTCTAAATATTATTTAAAAAAAAATTCAAAATTTATTATCACTTTTAAAAAAAACAACTTTGTTTAGATTTCTCTTTCAAAAATCTTATATTCATTTCCTAATTAATTTTACAATGTATTATATGATTCGTTCTCTCTTTATGATATTTTGGACTTTCAATTTTAAAGTTACACAATTCTATACATTCCAGCAAATAAACTATTCTTACATAAACGATAACTTATCTTCAGTTCTATTTTATTCATTATTTCTTTAAAAATATCTTTCTGACCGATGCAGATTCACAAAATAAGGATAGCAAAGATAGATGCATAGGATCAAAATACAACTAGAATATTACTCGTCATATACCTTGACAATCATGGCTCACTGAATTAAAAGACACTATAGAGGAGTGACCTTTACCTGTCTACCAACCTCTATTATAGGAACGATGCTAAAGCTATTTCTTCAGCTTTATTATAACATCAAAAAGTTTAAAGATATGCAAAAACACTGTCCAAACTATATGTGTTCAGTCATAGGGCCTAGTTAACTATACTGAAATCACACAAAACTAAATATGATCCAAATCCTTTATTTTTCCTATTTTTTAAAAAAAAACATCATCTTGGTTTCCTCTCCACTAGTACTTCCAAGTCACTATCCGATCTTATTTCTCAAGATTTTTTCTATACTGTACATCGACAAATACATATCTGCATTACTAACAATAATAAAATTCATTTATTTTAAAACTATTCCACTGTTCTATAAGAAAATCTCTTTACTACTTTCCTCCTATATTTAATCATATACAAACTATTTAAATATCTGAATACTTTATCACATGAAAGTTCAAAAGAATCACACAATTGTTCTGTTAAATTATATTATTAATATACTTTAAATAAATTATTGCATGCATATTCCGAATTACTCCTATCTCATTATATGTTAAAAATGTTGTATAAAATGTGTACATATAATTTAAACTTTCACACTTCATTCTTAGGTCAACAGATGATCTAAAAAAAATACATTATGCATTATAAATAACTATCAAAATTACCAAAACGACCTTTATCTTCTCGATCGCGTTCCGTAGGCTTCACCATCCATTTTATCCTTGTAGATATAAGATTCACATCCATACACTTTATTTTTAAACAATATTTTTATAATTTTATCAAGCTATTATATTTAAATTTTAATATTACTAAATTTATGTTTATATGTTTTCCCTAATCTCACATAACATTTTATATTCTAAAATAAATTAGTAAAAAATATTTAAACTATATTTACTGTACTTCTTTATCAAATTTCCTTGAAAACCGTTCATATTAAAGCTAAAAAAAATGTTTATTATTTCTTCTTCAGTCACTTAATGTTCTTCTCCCTGCTTGTTAAATTCTAAGGCAAAACAATTATTGCTCTGTTTAATAAATATTCATAGATGACAATCCTTGGTTTTTATAATTTTTAATACAATTATTAATTATGACATTAGTTAATCCCATAAAGAAAACGTCTACATATTCTCTTCTAATATTTTCTGCTAATATTTTCCCGCGCGACTTTTATGATGCATCTTCTAGGTACTTTGATTTAAATATTCAATAAAATTTTTCTGTTTCCATGTATCCATTTTCATTAAGTAATTTAAATTTATATTTTCTAAATCAAGCATTTCTCCAATGAACCCTTTATAATATTTTTTTTTAATTCTTCTTAGAGAAAGTTTTTCTATTCTTTTTTTTTTTTTTTTTACAAAAAAAAAAATAATGACTCTTTCATATCATTATTCGGTAAATTTTTTACCTTCTTTTAAAATTCTGGTACTATATACTTTATAATGTTTCCTTTAAAAAGATAAACATTCTTTCTTCATTATAACTTTTACATAATTTTTTCTTTATGATATACTCATCTTAATTTTCCCATAGAGAAGAATAAAAAACTTCAGAGTAGCCTTATAAATTTGTGCGTCATAAATTTTTCTGACGGCAAGTAACTTCTCTTTTAAGTTTTCCGTATAACGTCCAAATTATATTCCTCTGAGTTACAATAATAAGTTTCTGGTTGAGCATATATAAAGCTGTATCGAGGCACTTTACAAATGTTTTTCCTTTCTCATAACTTCTATATACTGTTTTCTGTAGTATTTCCATTTTTACTGTAAGGTTTTGGCTAAACTTGAATAAAATATCCTGGTAAGAAAACTTTTAAAAATTAGCCCTCCATGTAAAGGTAGTTCAAAATATTATATTTTAAAAAACTTTTAAAATAAATATAAAATTTTAAAATTATATCACTTTTCTAGCTTACGGTCTTATACAGCTAAAAAATATATTACTCCCTCCTTCACTTACACATTACTTTCTCCCACTCTGTCTAATTCTTATATTTTGTCTGCTAAATTACCTCCGTTGATTGGTTAATGACTTTTTTTAGCGCGAACAAATTTACACATTTTAGTTTTATAATAGATTAAACCTTTTTAAAAATAAAGAATTTATGACGTCATGTCTTAAATATTATTTAGAATGTATTTTTAACTCAATTATAATTTTATCAAAATCATTTAAACTTTAAAACAATTATTAAAATAATATTTAATATTTCAAATTTTACTTTAACGATCGATAGCAATTATATTTAGCTTTATAATTCACAATCTTTATTATTATATTCTAACAAGCGTGTGTGTGAAGGTATATAATATACAGTCACATGATTACTAACTTTATCAGATGATTTTTTAATTTACGTCTCGGTCTAAATTACCAAAACTGATATATTTTATAAAAAATTTGGAAAATAATTTAAAATTATAGAACTAAATATAATTCTCACCATCCTAAAGTTTATTTTAAAATATACTCTATTAATTTTGACTATTAAATATAATTATAACACTACATATAGCATTTATTTAATTTATTAATTTTAAAATATCATACTCGAATTATTAATATATTTTTAACTATTTATAGCTGTGTTATTTTATATGGCCAGCTTTTACAACCATAAGCAAGGATATAATTAAGCTTTATTTAACTGTTTTCTTTTAAAACAATCCATTACACTTTTATATACCAGGTATTTTCAGCCTTAAATTGTACTATAAGATCTAATCGATCATACAATTATCAATATATTACACAAACGTATTTTAAAATTTAAAATTTTTTAGTAATTGACCATTCTACCTTATTATGACCTATAGATAAGGGCACAATATATATTGGAGTTCATTAATCTTTTTTACATTTATGTGGTTAAGTGTATCAATTGCATAACACATGTTGGATAGATGTATGGAGCATGAAAGTTCGAGTTCAAGTTCCTTATAATTACATTAAGTTTAATATAAACAATATACATATATTAAAATATTATTAAGTAATGCATTGAGATTAATACTCCAATACTTTGTTTATTATAAATGAAATACTCTTAATCCAAAGAACAAGATAAATAATGAAAATGTTAATTAAAATAATACAAAGCAATTTGAGATGTAGCTTTAAAAAAGTAATATGTTCATTTAAAATCTTCATGCTTTTTTCCCAATGTATTTTGGATAACCCTCTATAATTAAATTGAAGTAAGAGGGAGAAGTTGGACTGATATTTTCTCTTAAAAAGTTATCTTATTCTTTAGAATGAGAGTATTTCATTTACGTAATAAACCCGTGTTGAAGAATTCATCTCGATTGGTAACAGATTGAGATTGTTGATTGTTGCAAGAAAGATAGCTGGTAGAAAAAAGCAGCAATTGACTAATAAAATTTCTACTGAGACTAGAGAATTTATAAAGAAAAGAAGGAATATGAAGATATACAAAAATTATGTATTAAAAAGAATTGAATATCTCGAATTTTGTAAAATGGTACAGAAAAGAGTTGAAAATGATATAAGAAAGTATAACTGTGAAATAGCAAGGAAAGCTGTAGAAGAAAGTAAAAGTCTCAAGAATGTTAAACAACATCTTGGTATTGGTAGGAAATTTATATCTGCAATAAAAAAAAAAGATGGAATTATTACTAAAAAGAGAGATGACATCATGAATTTGGTAGAAGATTTTTATCAAGAATTATATAGTAATAAAGAACAAGTACCTCCTATATCTATTACATTTTCCAAATTGCCCAGAATTTTAAATGAAGAAGTGAGACATGCAATTAAATGTATGAAGAAAGGAAAGGCTCCAGGAAATGTTGGAATTATAATTGATATATTAAAAGAAGCAGGTGAAGAAATAGAAACAATTTTAGCAAAGTTATATACCAAATGTCTAAATGATAAAGATGTACCGGAAGATTGGAAGAATGCAGTAATAATATTAATATTTAAAAAAGGTGATAAAGAAAATATTAGAAATTACAGACCTATCAGCCTTTTATCAGTTTTATATAAAATTTTTACCAAGATAATTACAACTCGTCTACAGTGAACTTTGGATTTCCACCAACCAAGAGAACAAGCTGGATTTAAAAGTGGTTTTAGTACAATAGATCATAGCCAGGTATTGAGAGAAGTCATAGAAAGGACAAACGAATATGAGTTGTCATTATGTTTTGGATTTGTAGATTATGAAAAGGCATTCGATTCTATACACATTTCTTCAGTGATTAAAGCATTGGATCATCAAGGTATAGATCCAGGATATTGTCATATTTTAAAGAATATTTATAAAAATGCAACAGCAACAATTAGATTACATAATGATACTGGAAAAATGCACATTAAGAAAGTGTAAGACAAGGTGACTCCATATCTCCAAAACTTTTTACAGCAGTGCTGCAAGAAGTATTTTGTGGATTAAAATGGGAAACTAACGGAGTGAAAGTAAATGGAGAGTATTTAAGTCATTTAGATTTCACAGATGATATAGTTGTTTTTGCAAATAATGCTTTAGAGCTGCAGGAAATGTTGCAGGAGTTAGCAGATGAAAGTAGAAAAGTTGGACTAAAGATAAATGTTAAAAAGACTAAAGTAATGTTTAATCGATTTGCTCAAAATATGAAAATAAAGATTGATTATGAAGAATTAGAAGAAGTTAACAGTTACAAATATCTTGGTCAGATTATTAATACAAATGGAAACATAATGGAGGAAATTAGTCATAGAATTAAACTTGGTTGGAGTGCTTTTGGTAGAAATAACTTTATACTAAAAGGGAAATATGCCTATGTGTTTGAAAAGGATGGTTTTTAACAAATGTGTTTTACCAGTTCTGACTTATGGATCTGAGACTTGGACACTTAATAGAAGAGCAATACAGAGACTTCAGACCACTCAAAGGAGTATGGAGAGATGTATGTTGGGAGTAACAAGAAGAGATCGAAAATGCAATGTATGGGTAAGACAAAAAACAGGTGTTACTGACTTCATTGAAAAAATTAAAAGATTGAAATGGAGTTGGGCTGGACATATTGTTAGAAGAGATGATAATAGATGGACAATTGAAATTTTAAACTGGATTCCAAGAGATTGTAAAAGACCCATAAAGAGAACACATGTGAGATGGATGGATGAAATAAGAAAATGTGCAGGGGTGTTGTGGAGAAGAGAAGCTAAAGATCGGAAAAGATGGATTAAACTTGGAGAGACCTTCATCCTGCAGTTGATTGATAATGGTTGATGATCATGGTTGATGATCATCAACCATTATCAATCCACTGCAGGATGAAGGTCTCTCCAAGTTTTCCGATCTTTAGCTTCTCTTCTCCACATCACCCCTGCACACTTTTTTATTTCATCCATCCATCTCACATGTGGTCTTTTTCTGGGTCTTTTACAACCTCTTGGAATCCAGTTTAAAATTTCAATTGTCCATCTATTATCATCTCTTCTAGCAATATGTCCAGCCCAACTCCACTTCAATCTTTTAATTCAGCGTTTCCCAACCTGTGGTACGCGTACCACTGGTGGTATGCGAAAAATAATCAATAATGGCAGACATAAAAAAAATCAAATCATAAAAATATCATAGAAACGTTTTTTCCTATAATTCATAAAAATTATTTTAATTAATAATATTATACAGTAAAGTTGTTAATATGTACAGTCGATGATCGAAAATCCAGCAATCGATATCGTTTTTTTGGAGTGCATTTTTAAATTTAGCCGTTAGCCATTAGTAACTTGAGATATTGCCGCCACTGTTGTCATGGTGCTGCACTCTTGTTCACTTCCCCGCGCGGCTTACAAGTGACAGGTTATTGTTTGTGATTGTATCGTCTTTGTTTATTAAAATTCATTGATCCCCATATAACCCGCTTATTCGAATTTAGACAAGAAGGACAGTTTTTTTTTTGAAGACAATTCTTTTGATCTTTCTTCGAAATTGTATGATTTTGGTTGGCTTCATTCAGGTGATTGCATATTTAACTGATATTTTTTTGCAAATAAATAACTTAAATTTGACACCTCAGAACAACTCGATAACGATCTTTAATGTTAATGATAAAATTGAAAATATGATTAAGAAATTAGATTTTTGGAAGCAGTGTATTGAAAACAATCAACCGAAAGTATTCAAAACTCTACATATTTTTTTGTTTGAAAATAAGGTTAGTCTGTCTCCAGATATACGAGAAAATATAATAGCACATTTAACAGGATTAAAATTGTCTTTAATGGAATATTTTGCAAAACCCGAAAACACAAATGATAAGTGGATTTCAAACCCCTTCTATGAAGAACATTTAGAAAAAGCTACATCATTATCAATAAAAGAGAAAGAAAACTTAATAAAATTATCGACACAATCTAATTAATTTTGGTTAAACATTAAAGATTATGAACAACTTTCTGAGAAAGCTCTTAAATTATTATTACCATTTACTAGTATGAAATTAGTAGAGAAAGAGCTTTTTCTTCATATATTTAAAAAAAAAAAAAAATTGAAACAAATTGAATGCAGCTGTAGACTTAAGGGTATACCTCACATCTTTTGAACCAAATTTCAAAAAATTATGTTTTTCGAAACAAGCACAAGGATCTCATTAAATTTATTTTATAAAAATATTTGATTATGATAAAATATATTAATTGGTTTTTTATAATTTTGTGTTTTTATTAAAACCATTTATTAGTAAACGAAATATGACAAAATAGTAGATAAATATGAAACTTTGAACAAACACACATATATATATATGTTACAGTGAATTTATATTTTCAGTGAGTTTATAATCGTTTAAGTGTGTTTCAATGTAATTTGTCTCATTGTTATGTGAATACATGGTCACCCTATAATATTTATAATGCAAATAAAATAACACACTCGCAATAAATTTCACAAAATACAATCATTTTTACGAAGTGGTACAATTTAGCGTGATGTACTACCAAGTGGTACGCGAGCCAAAAAAGGTTGGGAAACGCTGTTTTAATTTTTTCAGTAGTGCCACCCTGTGCCAAACAGAGTAATCAATGAATACCAGAAGGCTAATGCACAATCCTTCTGGCATTCATTGATTACTCTGTTTGGCACAGGGTGGTAATACTGTATGGAGAGTTTTGCTTTGTTTATAAACAATTATGTGCTAGTATAAGATAGTGATCATATGATGCTTAATAGTTTTCTTTAAAGTTCTTTTTAAATAAGTTCATTCATTAAAAAAAAAAAATAAGTCCGCAAAAAACAGTGAAAATTGATTAAAAGTTATTAAAAGTGTAAGAAGAAGAGAAGAATTTACTAGTTTTATTCGCAATAAGCAAAGCAAAAACATTGAAAGAATAATGAATAAATTATTTTTATTAGAAATAGTCATAAAATGTTTTTGTTTCATGATTCCTCGTTGATATATAGACACACATATCTTTACATGGATAATCACAATTTTTTTAAAAAAAAAAACTATATAAATAAAACTACGTTATGTAAAATTCCACAAGCAATTTTATTATATAATTTCAGTTTTTTTTTTAAGACTTTATAACGTATGCATAATTTCTATATAAAACATTAATATATCGCAGAAATTATTTAATAAACTATTTTATGCAAATATCAAGTCAAAATATTTAAATGAAATAATTTGTCTCCATATTAATTTACCACAACACAGATGTTTATTCTTTCAGACACTTTCAATTACAGTTAACTTGCACATATGTTGCCATATTTTTCAAAATTTAATATCTTGTCTTCATAATATATATATATATTTCAAATTTTAAACATTTTAAAAACAATTATTAGTTTTTAATTTTTTCAACAAAAATCACATTAAGCCAATAAACATCACATGATCATCACTTTTTATGCTTGCATATAAGAAGTGGTGATCATGTGATGGTTATTGGCTTAAAACCAATCCTGCCTAATGGATAGTGGTGGCTATGATTATTAAAGAACCAAAGACACCAAAAATGTATGGGTACTGAACTGAGTGCAGACGTATATGACTATATAAGCTGATAGGCTTGAATTGAAAATATTAAGGTGTTTTCAATTTAAGACTCATAGTTTTGTAGTTAAGTGGAAATAAAAGGTGGTTGCTGGAGGGTTGCATTAGATCCTAAGATCTAGGTGCAGTGCTCTCAGATCCAAGGCTCCTCACTGACAAAGGCCACAAGCCACAAACTAGTCTGGGGATATTGAATGAGTAGGCACTAGATGGCAATTTTATGCACAAGCCTTCTGGCATCCATTGATTACTCTAGCTTGCTGTGTGTGGCAAGACATATAGTTGAGTTTTGCCTGTTTTAAAAATCATATTACTAAGCAAAAATTTGTGTGCATATCTGTCAAGTTCTGTTTCTCATCCTAAGCAAATGAGGATAGTACTATGTCATCATTATTACTAATTTGCCATTATTTTTTAGTCTCTGTATTTTGTTATAGTAACATTTCGAGTTTTAATAATCTCTTTATATGTTACCTGGGTTTCAATTAACAAAAAGAGAAATACTGCAACCTAGCAGACAGTTCATCAAAAATAATCAAGGAGATAAACTCTTTCTTTATTTGCTTCTTATAATAGCAACCAATGAGTATGACAAATTAATGGATCACAAAAGCTTCAATTAATTTAAGGTACACAGTGGTTAATGGAACCAGTAATCAAACATAAATTAAGTTATTTCATAGAATCAATGGTTCAGCTACAAATAAACACTGTCTTAATAATCAGAAGTTTCCACTGTTTATTATTGCTTTTTGCCTCAAGAATCCAATTAAAAAGTGAAGTTAAGATACAAATAGGTTATCAAAAGTTGTATTGAATATTCTATGGAAATTCAATGTGGATTCTTGAACATTTGTAGATATGAGACTGACAAAAGAAAGAGTATTTTATTTAGTTTCCTTTGAGGTGTTCAATATTAATTTTAACCTAATTTGTTTTGTAATCTAAAGACCTCATAGCATAGTTATAATAGGTTTATCAATCCTTCAATAATTTTTGAAAAACACCAGTAGAGCATCACAAACTCTGCTTACTTATTACTTTAAATTATAAAATCTATTTCTGCTTTAGTCTGCGACCTTGTGTAGGTTTGAATAATTAACTTATACACATTACTTGAAATCTTTTTAGATTAGAACTTGACCTCCAGCTAGTCTATCTAGTAATGTAAAAGATTTAATAATGATCTTTAATAACCCATTTCAGAGCAACAATCTTTTCAGCAGTCTTTTATAAAAGGATAGTGAAAAATAATATGCTTATCAGGTTTTACAGTGAGAAATGTTATGGATATGAGCATTTTTCTCTTTGTTATTCTCTCAGCTATGATATCCATTTGTCAACTACTATTGAATGGCTACATTGGTTGAATAAAAATCTAATCCTATTTAAAGACAGAAAAAAACTCTTGTCCAATTCATATTCTAAGTAGAGATTATAAAAATGGTGATTTAGATGATCTAATCATGATGATAAAAGATCCTCTATGCCATTTCTAAGAATTCAAAATGGAGATTTTGCAAATTTTCACATTTCAATTGTACTGATTTTTGCTATTCTCACTAAAAAAAATTAATAAGTCAAAAAAGATAAGTGGGGGGGGGGCAGTTAGTAAAGCAAATGCAAAGTACTGTTATCTATTCATAAACCAGATAGAATAGAAAGTAGTGATTAATAATAAAAAAAATAAAAAGTTTTTACTATTTTTAAACTTCTTCAGAAACTTTCTGCAAAAGCTAAAAAAATATATTTTATTACTCTATGTCATGAGTTTTAGTAAATTGGAAGATTGACATCTTAGAACTATCTTAAGAAAAATTATTATTATTATTAATGTCTGTGAAAAGGTGCTATGAGTATTAACAATATGGGTGAGAAAGGTAATGCGGTATGCAAAAGATTTGGATAAAGAATTTATATCAGTATATTTGTACAAAAGGTGGGATGATTGTGTTAGGAGGATTGTTGAGTGTTATAGTGGTAAGGAATGGGATAAAAGAATAGATTTATTAATAAAGAATAGGGAATTAGAGAGATTGAGGACTTGTATGGAGAGTAAAAAGAGTTTAAATATATATAGAAATAAACAGAATATTATGTGCAAGTTAATATATGATAATAATAAGGAAAGTAGTTTATTGTTTAAGGCTTGAACAGGATCTTTAGCAACAAGAGAATATATATTTAAGTGGGAAAATATGGGTGATTTAGTCTGTAAATTATGTAAGTAAGGAATAGAAAATATTAGGCATCTGTTAATTGAATATACATGCTTGAAAACAGAAAGGGCACATATAATGAAGTTATGGACGAATAAATATGAAAAAAGTGATTTTACAGAAAGTGGATTATTGGTTTTTATGCTGGGTTTGGGAAAAGATAAGGGGGATTTAGATATAAAAGCCTTAGAGTTGACAAAGATTATGTTGTGGAAATGGGATGGAGCAGAATATGGGAAAACTTAGACTGGGGAATGGAAAATAAAGTGGCTAACATGTTTCTCTGGACATAATTGTTGAGAGATTCTTGACTCTGTTTAAGGAGAAGCTACAGTAAATCACATCACATCACTTAATTCATCCTTTAACATGTTTGATTTCAGTTGAGACAGTAAGCTTTATTCTTTCATCCACTGAATGTGTAAAATTAGTGTTTTTACATATTTAATGCTATGATGCTAATGTATTGCCATTCTGCTAGTGTTGACATAATTTTTGTATTTTTATAAATCATTGTGGATGGTCCTTACTCCAGCATCTAAGAATTCTTGTCAGAAAAATAGTCCCAATTATAGTTTATCATCCAGTTCAGTGTGGGCAATCATTTTTCTGCCAAGGGCCATTTGGATATTTATAATATCATTCGTTTGCAATACAGAAAATTAGCCTGTTGTATTTGATCAAACAATTAATTTACCCTTAATTATTAAGAATGGGCAATCTTTTCAGTTGGCAGACCAATTTCAACTTGCCCTTTATAAATGAAGACAATATTTCTTTTGATGAATTAAAAATAAAATAGCATTATTATTATTAATGACTGTTCCACATTTAATGACATTTTTTTCAATTTGCCTTGTAACTATTCTTCATGACATATTTATATTTTTAATTTTTTTTAATGTTCTGGACAGATTAATTCTATAGCAGTAGGATGAAGTCATTTATAAATTCACCTCCAGAAAATGATTTGAAATTTCTGTTGTTTTTTTTTTAATGTAATTTGCCTTCACAGAATTTTCTGACTTGCCTGGATTTTTTATAAGACATATCAACCACTTGAGAAAGCTCCTTTTCAGGTTGTCTATTTTAATATTTCTGTCTTTCCCAACAATTTTGTTATAATAACAATGTTTTGATAAATAGAATTCTTATTAACTAAAATACCCTCTCAGATATATCAGCCTCATTAATTTACTATTTCTTTCTATTAAAAAAAAAAATGCATTGATCCATTTCTATTGAAATATGCAATTTTTTGTCAACTTTTTTTAATCTTACTTGGTATAATAAAACAAATAATAAATGCAAAATAATAATAACAAAAAGTCAAGCATTGGTGGTCGAGAGGTCAACATGGCTGCCTTACAAGCAGTTGTCCCGGGTTAGCGGGTTCACATCCCTGCTGATGCTATGTTACATGAAAAAAAAGTAAAATTCTAATTTTTATTTTGTGAATATACAGTTAGTCAGATAAAACCACTATAAAAACAAACAAAATGCCCTCAGCATCATAGATTAAATCTGTAGTCAGATAGATCACACAATATAGATAATTTGTTGGAACTTTGCAGTTCTGATAGAATGAGCTAAAACTATTATAAAGGTTAGATGTAATTGAAAAAATAAATATTTTATTTTACTTAATTCTTATTTCAATATTTTAATTATGTGCATGTAAATGTAAGTTTTATACAGAGTCATTTTATATATGTTTTTGGAAATATTTGTCGGCCATATTGAATACTTTCAAGGGCTAAAATTCATCCCAGAGCCAGAGGTTTCTCACCCTAACCTTGTTGAATTGTTTAATTTTTTTAAAAAATCAAGTTTTATTTATAAGTTTTCAAATGCATTAAAGTGTCCATAATAATACTCCTGTAGAGCACAAAATTTTGAATGGCCTTTATGTTCCTCATTTCTACTGAATATTATCTGTGAAAGAAATGCCTAATTGGTTAGACCATTTATGAATATAAAGATTTTCATTTCAATCCATGTACTAACACTGTCATATAATATGATCAATGATAGCAACATTTGTTTTTAAATTAATATCTAACAAGTTTTAAAAAAACAAATTCTTGAAACACGAATGGCAAAAAAAATGTTTCCTACAGATGTTTTAGGTGTTATTTTTAACTAAAGCTTTATGAATTTAGATTCTAGATACACATTAAATTTATAAATTAAATTCATAGTAGTATTACTATAATAAATTGCAAGTCAAGACCATATTTCTCATTTTTGAAAAAATAAAAAAAAAGAAATTTTAAAATTTCTAAAGCCAAAAGAAGAATCAAAATTTCCAACTTATTTGTCAATTATAAATAAAAAAACGATGTTTGGAAATTCATGTACATCAAATATTTTGTACATCAATATTTGGTAGGTATTATTACAAAAAACCAACCATGAAAACTCAAGTGTTGTTAGCCGAGAGGTCATCACAGCCGCCTTGCAAGCAAGTAGTTGGTTGCAGACGGTTGTGGGTTCGCCTCCCGGCCGATGCTATGACATATGAAAAAAAGAAAGAAAACTTATAGCCTCTCCCATTTCTCTTCCACTTCACCTTCCTCTCCCCTTTTTTCAAAACCCAATAACAAACTGAAAAAAAGAAATAAAAGTTCACCAAAAAGAAAGCAAGACCTGTCAATAAAAACTAATACTACGAGATTTTAAATTACACTTTTAATTCATAAATTAAGCCATAATAGTGCTATTACAACAAATCACCATTTTTCCAAAGAATTCTTCAATTGATTGACTTATCATAACGTTATTCATCCATGATATGAAAGCAGTGTTTAAAGAGTAAATTATATTTCTAAAAAATCAAACATAGATAGCCAACTAGATGGGTACCAAACTGTCAATATAGTTTTATATTATATGTTCACAGATAAACGACTAATGCAAGTTAAACTTCAATAAATTTGTTACCCTGATAAGAATAACCCAAAATATACTTCGGTATAAAGACACTACTAAAAGTAAAGCACTTTTGATGGATTAATATGTTACTATAAACCAAGCCATAGATAAGACAGAAATCCATCTGCAGGCTCTTTATAGTAATAGAACTAATATATTCCAATGCATACTAAACCAAGTAATTTTATTTATTTACTAACTATTTATAATTGAAGATAACATTATAAATGATTAATCATGTTGTTATTAAATTAGTAATAAATTGAAAGGTTGCTAGACACCTGCACCTACTGTTGTTTCTCAGACAGCCAATCAGATGTTAAACAGTGATCTCATATATATATAAAGTTAAGTAAAGAGAAGGGTGATATCATCCTTTTCTTATCAAAATCTCTGTCATGTATCAAGGCCTGATCGCTCTTCAGACCGCTGTTTAACATCTGATTGGCTGTCTGAAAAACAACAGTAGGTGCATGTGAAAGACTAGCAACCTTTCAATTTATAATATAAATGATTGTTAATGAAAGTTATAAAATCTAAAGAATTATATATAAAATATACTAATGTTATAAATAAATAATTATTGAACGGTTCTGTCATTTGAATCTCTTGTTTACATACAGCAAACATTTAAAAGCATTAACTTAAGAGACATCTTTTTCTCCCTTGCCTACTTTAAGATGCCAGAATTCAATTTTATCTCATCCACATTATATATTATAATAAAGTGAAACTATCTATATTATTATTTTTCTTTAGTAGTAATGGCTTGCTAAATCAGAAGAAAAAAATATCTTTGTTTTTCAACAAAACATAGTTAACAATTCAATTATTAAAGAATAGGTTGATCATTTATATATAAATGGAAAATAAAAACACTATAGGAGAAAAAGACAGTGATTTCAAAAATTAACAACTTCTATGTAAAAAAAATAAAACTGATAATTGAAGAAATAGATACAATGCTTGGTCAGTTATTAAAGTAATAAAACTAAGAATACAAATCTTTTTTTGCCTTAATGTAGTTAACTAATTATTTTCTATATGTTTATATAAGTAGATGACAATTTGTTATAATATTAATGATATCATAATACATATTATTATACATAAATAATTATCTGTCAATTATTATTATGTTAAACAGTTTATGAGTGTTCACCCTCTGTATTCAAGACAATTTTGATTGTCTATATTTTAGCATTACCTTCTATTCAGTTTCTTATAATGGTATCTGTTATTTTTAATTATTCATTTTTAAATATTACTAATTTTAATGTATTTTTTTAAGCTTCTTATGTTGTGATAAAGATTTTATGACATTACATTATTACATAATTAGAGGAAATAAAGTCTATAGCAGTTCATAATAGATTTGTATTAGATGGATTTGTATGCTCATGTATATTTGTATTCATATATTTGTATTGTGTTTGTTATAGTTCTGAAGAAGATTGCAGGGTAAATCAAAACTGTCAATAGTGGTTTGCAAAAAGCATTGTGAAAAGTAATAAATAACACAAATGATATTAATATTATATTAAATGGATATTAATATGGTTCAATATCTTCATTATCTATTTATTGTATAATTTAATACATTATCACTTTCCTTTTTGATATATTTACAAAAAAAAATTCTTTTTAATTGTTTTGGCTAAATCTAATAGCCTTCATCATATATCTGAGATCTATATAAAAGATTAAATGGAGGGCAGAGTTGCAAAATAGTTAAAAGAAAATAAAGTAAAATTGCTTGAAGTGAACTGGCTCTGAAGAAGACTGCAAGACAGTCGAAATGTATGTGTATGTATATATGTACAAAATAAAGAGTTTTGTTAAAAAGTATTGGAAGTGGTTTGGATAGATAGTATTTATTTGCTTGAAAAGTATAAAAAAAAATATATGGTGCTATTGTACTGGATATCGTGTGCCCATGAAGTATCCTTCCACAACATGATAAATAGATTTGACAATATGTACAGACCTTTATTGCTGATTAATCAATAATAGATACTCATTATGTTAAATATGATTTCTTTTAAATCAACTACCCATCATGAATATTTGCTCACAAATATCAGAAATAAAAATATAGCCATTTTCAGAACTCAAATGTATTTGTTCGTTGCCCTGCATATTTAATGCAATGATATCTGGCAGTTTTTGAAACTCAATACTCATGGATTGTGAACTTGCTCTATTACTTCCACTGCTTGAATGCTTTGTAAACTCCCAGGTAATAATTTGTTTATTTTGCTGTGTGATTTGGTGCAGTGGTACAGTGGTAAATTCGGGATTTCAATGACCATAGATTACACCTCAGCTTTGTTAGTTGCAATACTTAAACATTTTAAGATAACCCATTTCATTATTTTTATTATTCACTTATCCTAATCTAGAACTATCTATTGTCAGCCTGAATAACTAATCTAGTTCTGCTTTATAGGATATCTTTCAAGATAGCAAATGGAGTGATGTATTTCTTTTATAAAGAAAATAGCAAATTTGTATTTTTATATTGAACTATTTCCATCATCTAATATATGTATTGAATGTTTTTAGAAAAATTTAACTTTATTTAAAAATTCCAAATACATTCAACTGCTAGTAATAGCACATCAAACAGGTTAGTATATTGCACAACATTTTGAGAGGTATTAATCTCCCCTCTTCTTCAGGTATTGCTGGCCTGACCAGTGACAGTACTAGCATGGGATTCGAACCTGGGTCCTTAGATTTTTGATTTTTGAATTTTAAGGTAATGGTATAACCAACTGAGCCATCCTGCCAAAGGCAACAGTCTGTAGTAATTTCATATACTTATCTATGAAATTCCTCCTGATTTCTCCACTTCTTCCTAAGAGCAAAGTTGATTAGTCATTTCCATACATTATGTATAGTCACACTGAGTTGGCTTATGGGATTTTTTGCCATTGTTATGTGAGCAGCTTCTTTAAATTCTCTTCTTGGTACCTTTTCTTCTCTATTCAATATTTTTTGCTTTCCCAATTGAACATATGTTCATTGGCACATACATGTTCTGCTACCTTAGACACATCTGTTTTCTCTCTTCTAATAATCAGTTTGTGTTTTTGCAAGTGATTTTTAATGGGATGACTGTTTTCGCCAATGTATGTTCTTCCACATTCAAATAGTATTTCATAGATGCAGTTTTTTCTTTTCATCATTTCATGTTTAGGCTTTATAGATGTTAGAATTTCTCATAGCATGGTATCGTTCTGGAAAGCTGTTCTGATATTATACTGATTGCAGATTTTCCTTAATTTGTCTGTTATTTTTGGAAAGTATGGGTACACTACAGTACCAATAATTGTCTTTTCTCTTGTCTTTTTGTCTATTTAAAGTTTTATTAATAACAGCTGATGGGTAACTATTTTTCATAAGAGTTTGTTTTATATAGATATTTTCTTTTTCCAAATCACTGATTTCTGAACAAACTTCTTTTGCTCTGTTTCATAGTAATAGTATAATTCCATGTTTTGTATTTCTGGTGTGGTTGGATGTATAGGCTATGTATTTTCCTGTATGTGTAGGTTTTCAGTAAACTGTAGTTTTGATTTTGTCATGAGGGAGTCTTGTCACAAGAACATCTAAGAATGCCAATTTTTGTTCTTGTTCTGATTATATTGTGAATTTAATTGAAGGGGATATATTGTTGATGTGTTTCCAGAAAGTTTGTAGCACCTCTTGAAACGTTGTGTAATATACTAACCTGTTTGGTGTGCTATTACTAACAGTTGAATTTATTTGGAATATTTAAATAGTTATTTTTTTCTAAAAACATTTAATACGTATATTAGATGATGAAAATAGTTCAATATAAAAATACAACTAGAACACCATCATCACAAACCTTCAGAAAAACACAATATAGTAAATTGTTTAATAAGTCGTACAGTAGTGCCATCAAGCGCAAGTCATAGTAATCAATTGATGCATGATTTTTGCATAAAATTTCTTATCTAGTGCCTACTCTTCTATTGATTACTCTAGCTTGCAATGCTGAAAAGAGAGTTTGCTTCTGTTTTAATAGTTTGTGTAAACATAGGAAATCGTAATCATGTGATGTTTAGTTATTTGACAAAGCTTTTTTAGTAAACATAAAAAATAGCTGGAAAAAAGGAAGCATTGTGGTAGTGAATAATTGTATTATATTGTATTGCACCGCAAAGCAAACAAAGAATTACTGTGGAAAGAAAAATGTTGGAATAGTAAGCGATGATAAACAAAATAATTATTTTTTTATAATATAAAGCAATAAATAAATTACTTTAGTTAAATTAGGTAAGAATGAAATGTTATCATGAAACATGCTAAATTTTTGGAAAAAAAACTAAATTGTTTTAATCCAATTTCTTACGTGTTTTCCAGATAGATTTTTTTCAAGATAGAAAAAATAATCAATTGATTTAAAATTTTATTTATTTAAAAATGAATAATAATTTTGTTTTCTTAGATGTACTATTTCAGAATTTACTTTTAAGAGTTATTTTGATTTCTCTTAATGCAATCAAATGAAATATCATTATCATATCAACAACCAATCACAAATGAGTAATACTGTTGCAATTTCAAATAAAAAAAGGTAAATACAAATAGCCACATACAACGCTATTCTGCTTATTTGACATTTTGCAATGCTATCTTTTAACTTCAGCAGACTTTTTTTTTCCTGAAATACTTCAAGACCATACCTAGTTGTAGCTTTCAATTTATTTTTCCCTCCCCCATATTAAACAAACAACATTACATTATTTTAGAAAATGTATGAAGTAATCATTATAATGTGCATGAAGTATGCCTCTACCACAAAAATCATGCTCAAAATTACCATAAAATACCCAAACAGCCTTCAAATAGTAGGCAGACGTGTAAAAGCTCTTTCTAACAGTACTTTGAAAAAAGAATATATTATTTCTCAGACTTACCAAATGCTACATAGTGTGGATTTTCATAGTGTCCCATTCTTATTTTAACACGAAATACTCAAATTTATTGATTATTTTCAGATCGGTAATTGGAATGATTTTGGTACAGCTACCTAAGAAAAAAATGGAAGCTATTTGGAATCTGGAAAAAAAATTTCCAAGTCTTACCCAACAGATTCAAACCCATGCATGGAATGCAACTGATCTTCCATTGGCTTTGAAGCCTTCATCAATAATGGAATATAGACACTCGCTAATGCAGCCTTACTTAGAAATAAAAAATAATTAGTCATCATCATCATTAATAAATGAATGTGACCATTATAAATCCACAAATAAAAAGATAAAGATTTAAAAGTTAAACTTGAGTTTGTAAAAAAAAAAAGAAGAAGAAGATTAAAGTCATAATGGTTCTGATATAATTTAAGAAGCACAAATACTAATATCATCATTACAATTAGTGTAGCGAGATGACCAATGACATGAGAGATTTGTAACAATTCTAGATAGAATATATTTCAGCAGTTTTCCATTTTTATTTTATCCTCGGATACCCATTTGCTAACCAATTTAATTAAAGTAGAAAGACGATTATTAGTATAATAAGTTTACTAACTGGAATTATAATATCATAAATAAATAAAAAACAGAGAAGTAATAGAAAAACAAATAAAAAGAGGATGAGGTGTCAAAGACAAAAACAGAAAAGATTGCACTAAAGACATTATCTAAAAACTTTCAAAACTTTTCATCCTTTCTATTATAATTAAAAATATTACCTTGCATGATTTAATGCAATAATAAAATGGTAGATGCTATAGCTCAAGGTTTATGGATCATGACTTAGTTTGTCACTTCAGATGCTCAACATTTTAATGAACACCCAAGCAATAAATCATTCGATTGTTTTATACTTTTTTTAATATCAAGAATGTTACTCTAGAATCTTATAAATACTATTCATATGTTTATACGCATATTTGTAGCGTTAATTAAAAATATAAACAGATAAACAAAAGAAGGTGAAATAGATTAATGTTCAGTTAAAAATACAAAAAATAATAATAATAAAGAAACATAATCCTATTTGTTATTATTACTTTCAAAACCTTTTAGATTTTTGCATCAATAAATTATCAAAAGTTGTCTTTGGTTTAATATGAAGCAATTTTAAAATAGAAAGAAATTTGAAAAATAATACATTAAAATTTAAACGTAAGAAGTTGTGAGATAGCCTTTGATGAAAGTTAATTAATTATCTCTAGTTACACAATGATATCTACAAAGGATTTTTTCACTCACTTTAATAATGCTATGTTTTTGTTGTTTTTAATACGGAAAGATATATATATATTCTAGAAAGGATCTCAAGATACAATGATATTACCTTTACATGCCATTTCCATGATTTGGATTCAAGCGTGAACTAAGTAAACTTAAGATTTTTTAAAATAACTAGCTCATATCCAACCCAATTAATCACCTAATGTTGGTCAGTAAATGGGTATCTAGTTGTTGTTATAAGGCCGGTAAAACAAAGAAGAAAAGCTATTTTTTTACTACTTAATAATCGGCAACCTTATTGAATGCTGCTTTCTTTTTCATTGTCCTCTAAGAGGAAGTTTTGGAAATCTTTTGTCTTGTATTGGGCTATATATAGATTGTTTTTCATTTTTTATTGTGAATACAGTTTTAATTATATTTAAACATTTAAAATCAGTATTATATCTTAAAAAAAATTATTTCAAAATTCTTTATCAGTCAACATATTAAATAATACTGATAAATGATTTTTTTTCTCGGAATCTATAAAAAAAAAAAAAAGTTATGTTATAATCCTTGAGCTAAATAATTTGCGTCAAAATTTTTTTAGCAGTTTTTAATTCTGCAAAATAAAAATTTAAATTTCCATTGGCCCTGTATATTTATAATATAGGTCACATGATCTATTGAAAATTTTTTTAAACACATTTTCTTTTAATGTCAAGTTATTGCTACAAAATGCAATCAATCTAAGTTTAATTCTATGATTAATTTCGCGTAACATATTTCATGCATATATTTAAAGATGTTAATAGATTTTAATGTGCAGTATATACTATTTTGATAATCTGGACCAACAGACGAGTGCTGGTTTAGCACGAAATACGTGTATTGGTGATTATTTATCTTTTTGACATGTGTCTGATGAAGTGTATCCGCGGTATGAGATAGCATGGATGGTTGAGTGTCATGTGAAAGTTTGAGTTCAAACCCCCTATATATTACATATATAAGTGCAGGTATAAAAAAGCCTGTACTGTTGAAAAAAAATCATATTTTGATGTAGATAAAGAATACGTTTTAGAATATTAATAAAGTTTTGGCAGAAGATAGGACTGGTGGCAAAATGTGCTTTAGACCTTCAGGGAATGATGTAATAGTGATCAGATAAAAGCAAGAAAGCATGAATAAAGATAAAAGCTTTAAACAAAACTAAATTAATGTTCAATGGATTTTTTCAAAAGAAAATAAAGATCGATAACAATGACTTAGCAAAAGTTAACAACTTCAAATATATTTTTTAGATTATTAATACGCATGAAATATGATACACGAAATTAATCATAGAATTAAACTTTGATTGCATTTTGTGGCAATAACTTGATAATCCTTCAACTGCCTGACTCGTAAAAAAACGAGAAGATTTGACGTCACTGTAAATCGGCTACTTTTTATCCCACGTATACATATGAGACGTCATTAAAAAGATTTTCAATATATTATGTGCTACATTATAAATATACAGGGACAATGGAAATTTAAATTTTTATTTTGCAGAATTAAAAGTTGTTAAAATTTCAACTTATTTAGCTCAAGGATTATAACATAGCATTTTATTTTTTTTATAGATTCCGAGAAAACACTCATTTACAAGTATTATTTAATATGTTGACTGCCAAAAAAAATTGAATTTATTTTTTTTTACATACAAAACTGATTTTAAATATTTAAATTTAAGATACTGTCTTTATAATAAAAGAACAATAGTTTATTAACTAGATGAATGATAATAGAATCATCAGAATAAATATTAATATCATCTATATTCTTTATTACTTTTGTAATGCTTTTTTTACAACTTGACAGTTTAGATTGCCCCACCAATCTTTTTAACAACTTCTACATATATCTCCAAATCTTAATTGCTAAATTCAAACTTTTACATTTTACAGCTGAAGTATAACTATAAAATTTAAACGTTTGAATTTAGCAGTTAAGATTTGGAGATATAAGTAGAAGTTCTGAAGAAGATTGCTGAGCAATCGAAACTGTCAGGTTGTAAAAAAGGTATCGTAAAAGTAATAAAGGACATAGATGATATTAATATTAAATGGATTTGGCAATGCAATAGGAAAGACAACGTCAGAATAAATATTGTTAGCAACTTTAATAATATATATATATACCAAATAATGTATTTTAAAAATTGTTACAGATGTTTGGTTAAGATATAAATACAATAATAACAATCAATACAATATTTTATAACTACATAATAATTCAAATTTTTGAAAAAACAAATTAGTCACCAAAACTATGCATTTTTCCTGGAATCGCATGACCGTGATATTCATTTATGATCAAGCACAATCATATATTCAGTCATTTTTGTTGCAAAATATTTACCAATCTTGTATATTTTTACAAACTTTTATTTTTATTTTTAAATTTACTCTACAAATAAAAGCAAAACTTTAACTACTATTATTATTTTTATATGAAAAAGGTAAAAAATGTAAAATTCTTTTATAACACAAGTTTGTTTTCAATATAAATTAGTTATCAGACGAGAACTGCTTTCTTATCTAAGGTCTCTCTCTCTCTCTCAGTTTACCATAAGAGCATTACTGCGTTCTTTTTTTTAATTATTTTTATTGCTATCTTCATATTTATAATGTTTTTAAATAAATTAAATTGTAAGTCTGTTCAAAATTGTTTATACCTATATATATATATTTAAAATAACTTTAACAAACGTATGTTTAAATTATCAAAAAACAAAAAACTACAACTATCCTACATTAATGTTTATAGTTATTTACAGTGGACAAAAAATATGTAAATGTCTTCTAATATGCATTTTAACCCTTTTCCCGCCTCTTACGAAGCTCCTCGTCTACATCTGACGTCACTCTAACTCTGCCAGTTCTTATGCTAAAATATTCGTTAGACAGGTATTGAATAGGTTTTTAAAAGTTCTGTAAGATGGTGCCCTCTTCCGAATTATTTTACAAGTAAAAAATAAAAAAAAAATGCATTTAAACCTAAACAAAGAAATAACATTACTTGTGATTGGTTCTTAGCATGCTCTCAGCTGAAAAAGACATTCTGATTGGCTGGAAATAACAAAGAAACCGCCTGATCAAAGAAAATAAAGAAAAATGCTGAGATTTTCATTTCGAATATGATTTAAATTATTATAAAAGAATATTTTGAGAAATTAAAATTATTTTCAGAGAGAATACTAAAAAAACAAAATTATTTTCGAAAAATATTGAAGATTTTAGTAAAAATATTTAAGATTTAGTAAAAAGAAATATTTACTTTTCTATAACGTAAAAGTCGACCTTTTTGTTTATATTATAGCTTTTATGTTGCCGAAATTGAATATTTTAGAATAAATAAATAGCAATTTATTTTTGAAAGAACTTTCATTCTCTTCATAACCTGAAAAATTAGTAATATACTTTTTATAAACGTATCTGAGTTGAATTTAATATTATAGGCGAATATGTTTTAACAATAGGCTTTGTCTTCAGTTTGTGAGTTGGCCAATTAAAAGATTTGATTTTTACCTCATACAACCAATAATATAATTAGCGGTTTAAGGGTTAACCAATCCGTTGTTTTTTTGCCATACTTTTCAAATAACATATATAGCTGCATATATTTAGCTTACAAATGTCAGGCTTTTAGAAAACACTTATTTTTCAACATTTCTTTTTATTAAATATGTAAATGATTATTGAACTTTCTTTATAAGATTATTTTTTAATTTTATATAAAGATTTTAAATTTATTAAAGATTGCAAAAGACCTAGAAATAGACCGACCACATGTGAGATGGGTGACTGATATAAGGAAGTGTGTGAGATTGATGTGAAGAAGAGAGGCTGGAGATCAGAGAAGATGGATTGAACTTGGAGAGACCTTCATCCTGCAGTAGATTGATAATGGTTGAAAATGATGATGATGACATACATACATAAAAATTTTATTAATAACTATATTGTTTTTTTCTTTTCATTACCATGCGTGATTTTACATGGCTTGTTTCAGGGAAAAGATAAACAATTCTCTTTCTAAGCTGCATGCAAAACCATCTCTGAATCAATTCATGTGTTAGATAATGACATAATTTAGCCATTTGCCTTATAATGTGTAATGACACCCTGCATTGGATAATGATGTGTTTCATATCTTTGTGAATCATCTCAAAAGTACCTTCTACCATCATAAAATCTTGAAAACCATTTTAAAACATTATTATGACTTATAGTTTTACTGCCATATACAGCATGAATCATTTCAAACATTTCCATAACAGATTCCCAATTTAAACAAAAGTCCATGTTAGTACATTATTCCATTGTGATTAAGGCATGAAACACACTATCACCTTTTATATTGTAATTAATGATCCAAACATGCAAGAATCTTAAAAAATTGTCTAGTGAGTAGCTAAACCATGTTTCCACATGAAACATATATTAACTTGAAGAAGTCACTGCAGGAAGCTTGGAGAGAGAACCAGTCCCCAGTCAACTTTATCATGGACACTGTATATTTGTAGAAACTATAACTAATGTGTTCACATTTTAAATATATACTTGTATTTATCAAAAAACATTATGATAGTTTATAATATATATTCCAGAACAACCAAACCTCCTTAGTCAGATGTTCACATGTAATAATTTCTGTTTTAATAGAAAATAATTAATAGATATTTTAATAATCAGAAAAAGTGAAAACTTAGTAATTGTTAATAAGAGTTTTATACCATTTGTAAAATAAATTTGCATGGCAAACGTGTAATTAATATGAGCAACAGTGTATGACATATGAGAACTTATGTTTGACCTGTTGAATACAACTGGTTGAATTAAAATGCACATTATATTAGCTTATTCTTTCCATTGTCTCCAATCATATGTTTAAAATGTCTTTAAAGTAATAATTGTAATTTAAAACAATGGAAGATTATATGCAGGAGTAAAAAGAATTAATAAAATAAATTATCACATATATATATATATATATGTGTGATGTGTGTGTCAACAATTAATTATATGCTGATGGACAGTTGCAATCTGATAGAGCTAAGATGAAAAATGCATTGATAAAAACAAAAAAAATGAAAATAAAGACTCCCCAATAAGCCATTGTTTAATAATACTCATAAATCAGTAAATGATAAAGAATTAAATAAACCTTTTATTTTTAACCTTTAAATAATTATAAGCTACCATTTACTGATTTTTCTAGAAATTAAGAATCAAAATTATTTATATTAGCATGATTTCATTATGGCATAAATCATTCTGAAATTATAATTGAACCTATAGAAAGTAAAGACAAAGTCATATTTTTAGCAACCCTATAACATTAATATGTAAATATCAAATACACATAGTTTAACATGCATATGGAATTTAAACAGAACTTACAAATAAGTCATATATCAATAAACAATAAAGAATAGGATGGACTAACTATTTTTAAAGCTTTCAATAGTTATATACTTACTTTTACTGATTTTCCTGGAAATAAAGACTGAAAATTATATACTAGTCCAATTCAAATGCAACGTAGATCATTTTAAAATTATAATTGAATCTTAAGAAGATAAAGACATAATCTTATTTTTAACAATTTCATAACATTCATGAAATATTATTAGTTTAATGTAATAAAGAAATTTACTAGTGCAGTTTTAAACTATAATTCTAAATAGAAGTCAATCAACTCTTCACATATACACTATACTGTAATATTCAGTCAATATTGTTTTTGTAAAAATTTAGAAAACTCTTGAACTAAGGCATAAGATAGAGTCTTAGAAAAGATGAGTGACCATCTTATCTTTTATACCTAAATTCAAATATATAGGCCAATATTAAGTAACTTGGAATATATAAGAGCATAAAGACTTTTATATTATTCTCTTTTGTTTCCTTTATTATGTATTTTAACACTCACACTATTTTAACATTTACAGCATGTTAATATTAAGAAATGTTAGAATTAATGCCATAAACTAAGAGACACTATATTATGCTTTGAATTGATTGAATATGATAGGACAGAGCAGGTGTAAAGCATTGATTGTTTTCTGTTTAGAAATATTAATTTGTAAATGTCCATATATGCATATTTGATAGTAATATATTTGTATGTGTGTAATACAATATTAACCAATGATATTTTAGTTTTAGTGTGCAATAGTTATAGGACATAATATTAAACTCTTAGGGCTAATTTTTACTAAATTAAATCTACTATCTTATATTAGATCATTATCAATCAAAACTAATAGTAATTTCAACTGTTCTTAGTAAACATGTTAAATATGAACCATGCATACATAATAAAATACTAAACAATAGCACTTTTAATTTGCATAATTCTAGATGCTGATCACCTAGTGACATCATTCTCGAATTTAATAACCTGTCTTGCATAAAGAAATCATCTAAATATCTGTATCAGACAATGATTTTTGCAAACAGAAACATTACTACAGCAAATAAAATAAAAGTTTATCCCTCAATCTTATTCAGGACTTTTTGAAATAGTATTATGAATGTTAAAGAGAGCAATTCATTATAGTTATTTTACATTGGATAAGTAATTGTTTAAGTATCACATTTAATGGGCATACCTTTGCAATAATTACAATCTGGCCCATGAGATTATTAATTGAGAATGTCATTCGTTGTTCAATAATTACCTCAGTTGAAACAGAAGTGCTTCAATCTAGTTTAAATATAAATGGTAGCATCATATATACTAGATATGTTCATACATGCTTTTTTATGCTTATTCAAAACTGTTTAATAATTTTAATAAATCCCTAAAATCAAATAGATAAAAGATAAGATTACAAAGCTATAACATAGCTATTGGTTTCTAGATATGCATAAATCCAATGAGTATTTAAAGAGGTTATCATGCATCCATCACTAAGCAATGGTGAAATTAACCATTTTCTTATTCAGAAATTATTTTTGGAAATTCAAAGCTATTAAGAAAATATGTATTGTTAAATGCATAAAGAATTTGGTCAGAGTTAGGTGTTAATAAACAAGCTTGATAGATAAATAAAAAATTACAAATTTATACAAAAAAGGATCCATTGTCTATCAAAGAATGGTGGGTCAAAATGATCAACATAGATGAACATTATAATAAAATAAAGATTTATGTTTCTAATGTCTCCTACGATTATATAAAGCCATTAATAATTCTAAAAACAACTCAACAATTTTGATAAGGTGAAGATGGTAATTGCTTTCAATTGTCAGACTAGATATTATAAAAGATAATGAGGAAACACAACATTCATCTCTGTAATAGAGCTAAAATAATAAACACAAAACTATTAAAATGTTAAGTGATCACCATTACTATATGGAGAGTTTTCTATTGTTATTAACAGCCTGTGTAGCATATGAAATGATGATCACAGGATGTTTTGATGATTTTATACCTATCCTGCCTATAGAATAATAATGACTGATTCTTGAAAAACCAAAATATATAATATTTTTCTGAAGGTTTGTGATGATGGGATTTTAGTTGTATTTTTTGGACTATTGTCACCATCTAAGATTAACCTGTTAACTGTAGTCTTCATCAAAAATTCTGCTTGGTTGAGTGAGTTAAAACTCTAAAGTTTTGATTGGTCAATTACAGAATCAGTAGTAAAAATATATTTATTTTTTAATATTATATTCATTTTAATTTTGTTTGTAAAAAACAAATTAATAATTTGTTAGAATATTAAAGCGAATAAAAGTTTTTTCAAAAATAAATTTTTATTTATAATTATAAAAATATTTTATAGTGGAAAACCTAAAAAGAACATAACCTATTAGAAAATGTTGCATACATTATTGATTTTTTTTTCAATTTATGTTCATGTAAAAGTAAATAATTTTTACTAAAATCTTAACTATTTTTCTAAAATAATTTTATTTTCAGCATATTTTATCAAAATAATTTATAATATGTAAAAAAAAATACTAAAAAAATACTCTAAGACATTCATTTTAGTTTTGAAAATCAAAACAAGATGTTGGAGTGGTGAAAATTGTTGACAAGCCCTTCTTTTTGTTCAATATGAGCAACAACCAATCAGCACCTAGGAAAGTCTGCCTTCTCCTGTTGTTAAAACTTTAAATTTAAATATTACTGATTTTTTACTTGTAAAATAATTCTAGAGAGGGTAGCATCTTATGGTACTTTTTAAGCTTTAAAATGGGCATAAATTCGATAACATAAAAATTGATGGTTTTAGATTGAGTTAAAGCCATGTTCATTGAGAGATGAAGATGACAGTTAACAGGTTTAAGAATTGAATGCCTTTAGAAAATTACATTTTATTTAAATATTGCAATTACATTCAACTTTTAGTGTGCTATTCCTGACAGTTAAATGTCATTGGAATATTTAAATAAAGTTAAAGAAGACATTCAATACTTCATATTAGATGATCGAAAAAGTCCAATATATAAATATAACCAAAATGTATAGATGCTGAACTTAGTTCAGATCTATTATGCAAGTGAATGACCATGGATCAAAAACTTTATGTTTTCATCTTGGGCTTCTAGCTTTACAGTTAAATAAATGGGTAAAAAATGGCTACTGGAAAATGCATTAGATCCTAAGATATAGGTGCAGTAACCTCAAATCCAAGACTTCATACTGATAAAAGCCATAAGGTAGAAAATAGCCTGGGAATATTGGATGAGTAGGCACTAGATAGAGGTTTTAGCATAAACATTCTTGCATCCATTGATTACTGTGCTTGAAATCAGTGGTATCACTGTATGAAAAGTTTGCTACTGTTAATAATGAACATACTTCTATCTTTTTTGATAATGAATTAAACTAGTCATGTCTTCACTTGCTGATACAAAAATCATTTATGTGAAAAGAAATAATAGAAAATGTATAATAAAAGAAATAGGGTAAATAATTGATGCAAAACTTTATATTAACAATAAAAGTTAATGACAGTCAACTTAACAAAAACAACATTTTAATTTACAAGTCTATAAAAGGATTCACTATAAGTAAGTTATAAAATACTTTTAGTTATCTTTGACAATGTTGCATTGTATTAGAAGCTCAATTAAGCAATTTTATAAATATTAAAAACTGTTAATTGAGTGTTTTCCTGATTGCATTATAAATAAAATTTATATAAAAGAATACACAGAAATTTTCATTAAATCTTTTAATATTTACCTCAAAATATCTACACAAATCTTACCATTGTATATAATTTTTTATGGGAGTAGTTTATTTACTTGCAAAAATATTTAGGAAGTTGTGATATTTTCAGTTATCAAGTATAAAAAATATTTATGTGGGACTTAAAACCCATTAGATAAATAAGGTAATAAATTAAAACTTGTTTTCCTTTTAATTTAAAGGTGGATCTAGGTAGATGCTGTGATTTTAGTTTGCAATGCTAGTTTTTGATTTGACCTGATACATAGTGGCCGAAATTTAACTAAAAAAGTGCACAGAAATTCTGTACATATATATATTGTAACAGGATATATCTACATTACATTTAAATTTTAGTATTTAATTTTTTTTTGTAGATATCTAATAATGAATTAAAAGCACAGACGTTCAAAATGCACAAATAATGAGTTATTAATTTATTAATAAGTTTCATTTAAATATTGAAATAAAATAAGCTTAAAAAAATTATAGAATCGAAGCAAAGTTTCTAATCTTTAAATAAATATAATAAAAACATTTTAAACTAAAAAATAATGAAGAGTTTTTAACAAAAATAAAATTACAAACAGGTCCTTAGGGCAAAATGACCATTAAAAAGATTACTACGAAATAGATGAGTCAGGAGATAAAAACAAAATACTTGCTTTTCCCGCCAAGAGATATACACAGACCATAGAAGAAAAATCTTCTTAGCCACAAAACCAATGAAGCAATGAAATACATATATGAAATATGCCAGATGGATCTGCACATTCTTAGATAAGATGCTTCAGGACTATAAAAGGAAAAATTCAAAAGAAATAATTAATTAGAAGATTAGAATTTTGAATTCGTTTGTCATTGCTGAAAAGTTAAAAAAGTTATTGTTGCTGTTACCAAAAATGTAATCTGTTTAATCATACTTTTCTCCAACCGGCCGGCCGAAGGCAGCTTTCATCTCCATAGATCCCACTGGTACTGTCTTCAGAAATTATTGTAAATCTTCATAAATTGTCATCGTCCGCAAGAAATGGCCCTTGTGTAAACTCAGATCTTCGTCGTGAAGGAACGAGCCCAGAAAAAGGAAAGTATAAATTATAAATGATAAAAATGAAATATAAACTCTCTTTAATTTAAAATCTTCGAACTTTATTTTCCTTTAAATATGAACTATAGACTTTCTCTCCTGATCAAACCTGAACCTTATTTTTTATAAAGTTGGCAATTTTAAAAGTCTTATGTAAAGATTAAACGTAATCTTTTTAAAATATGTACTATATAATTTTTTTTTATTTATGCTTAGTATAAGATCTGTTTGTAGTAGGGCAGGAATTTGCAATTGCAAACAAATTTAAAGACAAAATCAAACGTATCATTATTTGTGCATTATTAGATCTTAAAAATAGGTCAAATATATTATTTGTGGTAAAAATAAGTTGAATACAATGTGTGATTTTAAAATAAGTTAATACCCTAAACTAAATTTTTTTTAAAGAATTAAATTAGTAAATTGTCTTAAATATAAGTTGGGTGTAGATGGCTGCTTAAACTCATTTAAGTATATGTTAGTTTAAAGGGCTTTTGATTTCAGACTATTTGTTTTATAGTAGTGTCAATGCTGGTGGAGGGATATATGGATGTTTATATCAATGTAATGTGAAGTATGTTAGCATACAGGGCAACATACCCAACTGAATGCATGACCACAAAGATGTAGTCATGGTATTGAAATGGGCATGGAGTACTTCCCATGACATTGACCCCTTTTAGCTCTATGGATAGGGACTATAAGTCAGCAAGATAGACCGCTCTCCCATCCATACATAGCATTTTCTCTTTATTATTTTATATGCATGTTTCCTTTTCCAGACAGATGCACATTCCTGTACTGGATGAAGGTCACGTTCTTCAAATAATATCATGCTGTCAGATGCACATTCCTGTAAGCATGGTTTTATACTAACATGTTCACATTGCATTGATTGCAGATATATATCGGGAAGCGAGCATTGGTGTGGCTGTGGCTTTTAGCCTGGAGTCAAATGTTTTGAAAATCTTTTAAGTGCATTGTCTAGGTGGCCTATCTATGCTCAACATTCTAAGATTTAAAAAATTAAAGTTAAAGTAATAATAATAATAATAATAATAATAATAATAATAATAATAATAAAACATAAAGCATAATTTTTTTATAGTAATTATTTTTCAAGTTTGTTTGTTGTCACCTATATATATGTGAATAAAATCTTTTGTGTTATTAGTACTAGCAGTGATCTAGTTTATTTTTTTTATAATCTTTATTAACTGAAACACACAGGCTTATTATATACCTGTGTTTATATATGTATTATATAGGGTATATGAGCACAGACTTTCACGTGACCCACCACTTTCTACACTATCTCATAACACTGATACACTTGAACACGTATATGTTGAAAAGATAAATAACCACCAATATACGTATTTCATGCTAAACCAACAATCATCAGTTATTCCAGATTACCATCTCTACACATATATACTATAAGTGCTCAGATATATATTAAGATAGCCAAACCTCATACTTTAATGGACAGGCTTTAAACTAATCCACCCTCCAACTCTTCAACCATCCATCCAATTGAAAATCTGATGATGGAATGCTCAAAGGCCACCCTGAGGCCGAGATTCTTGTCACACCCATGTTGACCTAAGGTCAATCTGACCCCTCATGTACAGGACATAATCCATTTAATACATATATAAGGGATGGGCAGACATCTCTACTTATGTAATAACTGAAACACACAGGCTTATTATATACCCACACAGGCTTATTATATACCTGTGTTTATATATGTAATATATAGGGTATACCCTATATATTACATATATAAACACAGGTATATAATAAGCCTGTGTGTTCAGTTATTACATAAGTAGAGATGTCTTCCCATCCCTTATATATGTATTCAATGGATTATGTCCTGTACATGAGGGGTCAGATTGATCTTAGGTCAACATGGGTGTGACAAGAATCTTGGCCTCAGGGTGGCCTTCGAGCATTCCATCATCAGATTTTCAATTGGATGGACGATTGAAGAGTTGGAGTGTGGAGTAGTTTGAAGCCTGTCCATTAAAGTATGAGGTTTGGCTATCTTAATATATATCTGAGCACTTATAGCATATATGTGTAGAGATGGTAATCTGGACCAACTGATGATTGCTGGTTTAGCATGAAATATGTATATTAGTGATTATTTATCTTTTCAACATATATGTGTTCAAGTGTATCAGTCTTATGAGATAGTGTGGAGAGTGGTGGGTCATGTGAAAGTCTGTGCTCATATACCCTATATACAGTGATGATATCCAACCGGTTCGCGCCGGTTCGCGCGAACCGGTTCTTAAAACTAAAAAAAATAGCGAACCGGTAGTTAAATTACCCGAAAATAAATTTGATTATTATTATCCTAAAATAGAGTTGAATTAACAAATTACTTAATTGTTTCCAACAATAATCTAGAACATTATTAGTATATATTTTTTTGTTATATCTAATGTAACAATGATTCTTTCTGAACAGATTTGGTTCAAAATGATTTCCCCAGAATAATTCGACTATACAATATCGCAATTGGAACGTGTGATATGAGCGATGAAATTTGAGTGATTAAGAATTATTCTGCAAGAAATAATTCACAACAGTTTTGTTTTAAGGAATTAAATCCATTATTTATCGCATTTCAAATTAGTTTCTTTAAAAGTATATAAATAAAAAGTGTTATTTTATTAGTGATAAAGAAATCCATATTTAATTTTTACACAAGGTAAGAAATTAAGTAACTATTAGTTTAACAGAGGCGTTATTAAAATTAGAAACAAATTCGGCACAAATATATTTTTATATTACCATAATTTTTTTAATGAAATTTACTCTTGCTGAAATTATTTTAACTTTAAAGATAAAATGACTTCATTCAAAGGGGCCTATCATTACGAAAATAAACAGTAACATAAAACCATTGTTACCAATGATTTTGTTGTGCCGACGTTGTTTTAAATATTTATTTAACTTTTATTTTTTATTTAAATATTTTATTTTTTACTTACATTGCAAGATTTGTTTTTATTTGATTAGTAAGTTTTTAATGGATCACCAGCTGTAGTATGTTTTTAGTACATTATTTTCATTTAGTTTGCTATATCTGATGTAACAGTGTGTCTTTTTTTTAACAATGAGTTCAATATATTTTTCTAGAATACTTGGCAAGATGATAAATATAACAATAACTTTGGCTCATCAAATGGCATGACTCGTTTTCAAATATATTTTGTCTTTTTCTTTTTTAAATTTTACTATTTTATTTCAGTTTTATGATTTGTTACCACTCATTTGTATTAAAAATCAATTAATTAGATGTTTTTTTTTCTAGGGCGAATGTAACACGAGAATATAATAAAAATAAACCCTTCACATGAAATGAAATGAAAATGCCAAACAATATAAGATTTCTTCATAAAAGATCCAAAAACTAATACAGAATCAAAAACGATAGTAAAGGATGATATTTTGAATCAAGTTTTGTTTTCTGTTTCTTCTGATACAACAGGAAATAAAGTTGACTATACAAATAAGCTGTCCAGTTCCAAAAGTACAAAAGATGCACATAAAATAAATCTAGATAGTGACCTACCTGACTGCTGGAATATGAAAGAAGCCAATGAATTCAAAGAAAAATATTGTGGTTTACTTATTATTGGAAAAAAGCTTGGGTGTAATATCTGTACCAAAATTGAGTCAATAAAAGTGAAGACAGCTCATGTGTCAAAAGAATGGAGAAGATGTAATATTGTTCCAAGTGGGAAAAATAAAATGGTTCAACAAGCCTCTTTTCGGAAAAAAACAAAGGAACACTTTTCATCAAAAACACACCAGATATGTGTGATGCAATTGAAAAAAAGTGCAAAAAATGCAATTACTAAACCTACAAGCTTATGAAAAGTTTATGAACTCCACTTGTAAAATTTTCAATATAGTTTACACTTTAGAAAAACTAAACTGACTGTTTTCTGATATTGAACATTTGATAGAATTACAAAAAAAAGAATGGGTTAGATATGGGAGTGGGACTCCATTCTCAATTCTCGGCTATCAAAATTGTTGAGCACATTGCAAAGTACATTAAAAAAGAAGTGTTTAGAAAAATAATAGATCAGAATTTAAAGATATGTGTTATAATTAATGAGGCATCAACAATATTATGCAAACCAGTCCTTATCATTTTTATTAAGGTTTAAGATACAGATTTTTCACCAACAATTTTTGTAGATTTAGTGGAATTACAAAACAAAGATGCTGAACCATTTCTACTGCTCTACCACAAAGTCTGCATTCAGTAGGATTTGATAATCCATATTTGAAGACTAATTTGATTGGATTTTGTTCAGATGAAGCAAGTGTGATCCTGGGAAAGTGGTCAGGAGTAAATGTTAAAATAAAAAAAACACTATCCCAAGATTATTATTTGGCACTGTTTGAGTCATCACCTTCAGCTTGTGTTGGAAGATTCTATCAAAGACATAAAGCAAGTGAATAACTTTAATGAATTTATTGATGAAATATACAAAATTTTCAATCAGTCTAATAAAAACAAATGGCAGTGAATAAAATTTCAACAACTTTGGGAATTGAAATTCTAAAAATTGGTAGAGATTTTGACCCAAGATGAGCAGCATGTAGTCATAGAACAACAGTTGCAACATGGTGACCCTATCCAGCACTGTATGATTTTTTTCTACTAATAAGAAATTTTCTGGAATGGCTAAACATCTCGCTATCAAATATTTTATGAGAGATCTGGCTTTAATAATCAATATACTAGAAGAAATTTCTTGTTGGCAGATGCTCTTCAAGGAAAAAGTGTAAATATATTGCATGCTGAACAATTGATTAAGAGAACAATTAAAACATTTGAATATCTTAGAGAGAAAATGGTACTTACAAAAAAATAATAAATGAAACTATCTCTTCTAAGGAATTCCTGCATAATAATTTTGTTGTAGACAACAAATGTGTGAGTCTTCCCCATTAAAAATTATTGAATGTAGTGACAACAAATATGACATTAAGATTAATGGATTGTAATAACATAAGTAATAATATTCAAGATAGAAATCATAAAATTTATCAATTAGTTAAAATTGTGAATCCAGATGCTTGGAATCTGGAAGAAACTGTAGTTCCCTGGAAAAAATTTGAAGAGAAATTATCAGATTTTTACAAAGCATTTCATCATGAGATTTCAGTTAATGATTTCCATGATTATGTTGAAAATGTTATGAGAAATCACCAGAAACATGTTGTACCTGAAACTATGCAAAGAGTTAAATATATAATTAAAACCATTATTGTGAGTTCTGCAGAGGCTGAATGAAGGTTTTCTGTGATGAATGCCAATTTATTCAGATAAAAGAAATCATCTTGAAATGAAAAATGTGGCAAATCTAGTAATAAATTGGATAGATCTTCCATTATATCATTGGGATTGCAATGACTCAGTTCAAGTTTGTCTAAGAAATCACAATACAGCTGATGATGCTATAGTCAAAAAACATCATCAACCTGAATAGCATGTTAATATGGAAATATCTTGCCAAATAAATCAGTTCCAATTATAAAAATGGTTTAATTCTTTTTGATCCCATAAGTGAGATTGCAAAGTACATCATAGTGTGCATTTGCACTGCTGCACTTTTTTGTGCATGGGGGAGGGGGTCGTGAAAATTTTCTGAGAAGTTGCCAAAAATTTTTAGGTATGAAACAAAAAAGTGATTTGCTTCCATGCTTAGAAAGAAGAAAAATAAACAGAATAGGTTCTTAAATACAATCTGCCTTTAGAGAACCAGTTCTTGGAAATTTGGGATATCATCACTGCCTATATATTATAATCTTTATTAAAAATATATTTTAATGAATAAATTTTAAACCTCTGCTACCCCATGAGCTAGTGGCAAGGGCTAACGGTCAATAAAATAAAAGTTGGATTTTTAACTTGCATATCTGCCTTCTATATAAATTTTCCAGGTTCCAATAGCCTGGTGGGACCCTGTACAGCAGGTATGATGAGATTCCACCTTTTCCCCAACCATTATAATATATTAAACCATAAGTACACATAGATAATTGGTTATTGTATGTAAATCACATAACCCCAGATAATGCTTAAAATTAACCAATAGAATATCAGAAATCTGATATCAAGGCAACATTGAGATAGTAAATTTATTATCTGAATTTGCCTTGACAATAAACTGCAAATATTCTATATCTTAATAGTGTTTATTCCTGATATTCTACTGATTAATTTTAAATATTAACTGGGATGATGAGATTATATATATATATAACAATCCACTAGAATAAAACTACAAAATTTTTAAAAAATGCCTATAAAATTGAATATTAATATCCGTTGCTATAGACAGCTTCGGTGTATTCCGCCATCTTAAATGTTTTATTATACTTATATTATTTGATATTATATAAATATATCAAATTCTCATAAAATTAGTAAATAAAACATTAACACTAAGTGCAAAGTAGAATATATATAATATAAAATTATTAACAGACGAGCATACTTTGAGTGTGAAGAAAAAGTGTTCTCAACTGTTAATAGTTTTATATTATATATATGGATATGTCATCATCATCAACCATTATCAATTCACTGCAGGATGAAGGTCTGTCCAAGTTCAATCCATCTTATCTGAACCCCAGCCTCTCTACTCCACATCACTCCTGCACACTTTCTTATTTCATCCATCCATCTCACATGTGGTCTCTTTCTGGGTCTTTTAAAATCTCTTGGAATCCGGTTTAAAATTTCAATGGCCCATCTATTATCATTTTTTCTTGCAATATGTCCAGCCCAACTTCACTTCAGTCTTTTAATTTTTTTAACGATATCAATAACACCTGTTTGTTATTCTCTTATCCATGTATTATATTTCCAATCTCTTCTTGTTATATATATATATGTAAATTTATAAATAAATATTAGAAAATACAATACTTAAAGTTTATAAATATATATATATAACCGTCACTTAGAAGCGCTTCTAAGTTACGGTTATAGATATATTTTTATAAACTTTTAAGTACTGTATTTTCTAATATTTATTTATAAATTTACGTATATTATTTTGAAGAAATACAGACATCGATTTGTAATATTATTAATATATATTATACTCTATGTTGCATATTCATAATAGTAGATGCACATATTACATCAATTTACCTTATATAATAAATATATTGTTTTACTATTAACATATGCATAATGTTATTTTTCATTATTAAATGTTTCAAATTCCTTCACTCATATACAAAACATTTTATATTTATTAATTCACTATTTTTTCTAACATATGTTTGTAGACAATGGCAAAAAATCCTAAAATTACATTGTGTGAAATGTAAAAATAAAAAGTTGTTTTTAATATATATACCTTATTGCTTGTCTACGAACAGTAAATTATATATATATATAGCAAGCTGTTTTCTTTTATGTTTCACACTTGATTTCATTTTAGCAATGACGTTCTAAATCTTACATTTTTTGTGTGTCGATTTTGACAGTAAATTTGAAATATTTTTGTACATTCCATGTGTTGTTTTAAAATTATTGATAGAAATTAAATAAAAATATCAGAGAATCTTGATATTTTTTACTCCCTACAGTAAATTATTTATTGAACTCCGATACTTTTTTTAAAAAATAAAAATCTTATTAATCTGGATCTTATTTTTTTAAATCTGATTAATAATCAATATATTTTTCTGTAATTATTAAGATATATGTAGATATTTTAACATTTAAATATTTATTATTAGTATTATTATTATAAAATATGAATCAAGATGTGGCAAGATATTTATAAATTTTTTAAAAGTATCTAAATTTTAAAAGAGGTTTTAAAAAATTTGCTTCACTCCTTAATTGATCTTTGAAGATTTTCCAATAATGTCTCTTCGTTAGAGAATATCTTTGTTTCTACATTACAAGCAATATCTAAAGCATTGCAGTGCCTATCTACTTTTTTTGCAATTGTTGTGTTTGACAAGTATGTTTCTCTCTTTCAATCTTTTTTTTTTTTAATTACTTTTTTTAGTACATCAATTTGTAGTTAGATTATGTTAGCACATCAATTTGTTGTTAAATTAAGATTGCTTTAGCCTGGATTATCTGAACTTGAAACAGTTGCTTGATAAAAATAGGTTGGATAGCAACATATAACACATAACTTCATTGCGTATTTAAAATAATGGCAAGTAATTTGGAAATTAAATATCAGAAGAAAATTATTTGAATTATTTAAACAAAGTTGTATGTGGTTATGTATATTAGTTGCATAAGATAAAATGTATAGTAGTAAGGAGCTTGAAAGTCTGAGTTCAAATCCCTTTTAATTATATTAAGTTTATATAAAAATATATACTTATATTTGAATATTATATATATATATATAATATAAATAAAATAACTGTAATGTCTGTTAATTAAAAAACTACTGTAATAACAATAAAAATAATAAATATAATGGTAATTAACTATTATATACAGTCTTTCAATCCACAGAAATAGTTTTGGTCCAGGTTAAGGAATTAACTGAAAGTACTTTTGAAGATTGAAAGACTGCATATAATAATTAATTACCATTATATTTATTATTTATATATATATATATATAATAGTTCATTGCCCAGAAAATTCTTTACCTTCAAGTATTGTAAAAAAACAATATTGATCTTTAATTCAGTGACTTCTAGCTTAGAGACATTCACTTTACCACTGTATTAAAGCTATATAGTGTTATATATTTTAATATATTATTAATAATGTCTATAATGGGTACTATAATAAAGTAATTAAATGGCTTATTATTTAATTCATAAGATGTTAAAATATTGGAAGTGGTAGAGATGCAATAGAATTAATGGTCTTTGAATTCAAAGTCTGACAGTTTAGCACTGCATTAAATCATGTTGAATTCCAAGTTGCAGTTCTATAGGGTGATATTGGAGGCATCAATATCAATTATACCAACAAAATACATTTTAAACTATAGAGGGAAAACAATATAAACAAACTATATGAACATTTTATGCCTAATCTGAATGCCATCAATATGCTTGCAGAAGTCAACTTGAATGAACTATTGTTCTATGAAAATTTTATGTCTCAGCAAAAGGCCATTGATATGCTTCCAGAAGTCATCTTGAAAACAGCTAATAATTACAAGATTGTAGACTTATTATGCTACTAAATACTAGATTTCAGTACCACACAATAAGGTTTTTAACTTTCCTGAAGAAATTTTATTTAATACTATTGCTTTATAAATTGTAGCTTAATGACGTGCATCTCTGAAATAAATCTAGAAGATTTTGATTCATACCTATAAAAGGGATTTAAACAGATGCGCAGCGGGATGACACTTGAGAGACTTTTTCGTGTCAGTTAATAGTTATTTATAATGTTAACAGTTTTCAAAGTAAATATATTAGCGGTAGAAGACAATAATGGTGATTAAATTGATTGGAAATTTTTTCACAACAAAACCAAACAGAATATCGACGTGACTTTCTCACTTTGTACTAAACATATGCTTTTGGAAGCACTCCAAAGCTATAAACCAGAAAATAATTTTTATATGAGAGTGCTAGAAAGCAGATATTATGTTTAGTAGAAGCCTCTGTATTTGAGCATTAAAAGTCACTCACTATAAACATTTACAAACAAGTTTCAAGTAATATTAATAAAAAATAACCATCATTTATCTATAATAAATTGAATTTTTACAATATAAAACTTAGTTTTCGTAATAAATGATATATATCTTCAAATTTTAAGTAGATCGTGATTGACGAACTTGTCTCATACGCTTCAATAACGAAGTGTTAAGTTGAGTTTTTCTTAAATTATTCACTACATTTAAAAATAAACAGTGCTAAATTAGCAGAGATTTTCTTTTCCATTAGCACGAAAACTAGTTAGGAAAAAAAGCTGTGCTTTTAAATTCCTGCTGGTCAAAATAATATTTATGACATAAAGATGTGATTATTTTATAGTAATATAATTTATTTAACAACTTCAAAATTAAAGGGCTGAGAGTTATTGTGATAATATTATAATTGCACCATACCATATATATATCTCATTTTTATATACTATAATGATTAGAGTGATGATGATGATCAAATCGAGATAATCTCTTCCTATAAAGATCACATTGAAGAATTCTAATAGAACACGATTTTTAGTTTTTGATCATCATCAACTTATAATCATCTATTTAAATGTTAGATTAAGAGTCATATTATCTAGTAGCTTGATTTATAATCAGAACATACAAAATAATTTCCTGGAATATCACTGCTACTACAAAAGATTACATATAATGATATAATATCATTTCATAATATTCTATTTTCTTTCCTATTAACATTTTGACATATTCCCAAACCTAGAGTATAACCATGCTCAATAGCAACCTATTTAAATTCAGTGCTATTAGCACGCTCGTTATATTATATTTAATTATCCAACAGAAATAAGACAAGACTTAGATAAGAATGACATGTACACTCAATTCATTTTTATGTAACAAATACAAAAAATTTATTTAAAAAAATTTGATTAATTGGAAAATTACCCATTCTTATATGCATATACAGGCAGACTAAAACTCTGAACTGTACACTAGAAAAATATTACCCTACTCTTTTCAAATAAAGTAAACAAATCCTGTAATTTATAAGGTACTACAATAATTATAGTTCATTAACCAATTTAATCTGCCATATCCTATTGACAAACACAATTTTTTTTTACATTAACATTACTATTATATATATATAAACATATTTTTTAGTGATTCGAAGGAGCTTGGGATTCAATCACAGTCTTTGAATTACATTTTTTTAAAAATTAAATATAAATTCTAGCCATCAAACTTGATGTATAAGAATATAATAATATTTTACAAAGTTATTTAAAAAATTAGATTTCATAACCAAATACTTTTTCACTTACATACATATATAATAACAATAAAAATAATAAATATAATGGTCAGTCTTTCAATCTGCAGAAGTACTTTTGGTTAATTTCTTAACCTTCTCAACTGCCATTAAATTTAAAAAATATAAGGATAAGCAAATGTCAGAAACTCAAACCCCATGAATCCCAAATTTTAACATTAACAGCTTGTCTATTAATTATATTCATTTTATTTCTAGTTATTAAAATCACCTTCATTTTTCTTTTATTATAAAAAATCTTAACACTTGCATATCCAACTTAAATATAATAGAAATAAAATGAATTAATAGACAAGCTGCTAATGTTAAAATTCAGGATTCATGGGACTCTAGTTGATGACATTTGTTTTGTTATGTTTTTTGAATTTAATGGCAGTTGAGGATGGTTAAGAAATTAACCCATGGTACTTCTGCTGACTGAAAGATGTATATAATAATTAATTACCATTATATTTATTATATTTATTATTATTACAATAGATTTTTAATTAACAGATATTTTATTTGTATTATATATACATATATATGATCTACTTAAAATTTTATGATATATAGCATTTAATACAAATTCAATGTTTTATATCATTTATATCTGCAACCCATGAAAATCTTCATTATCAACTTATACATGTATTATATTAAAACACTGTAACAGAGAATAAAAATAAAAATTAATTAAATAAACCAAATCTAACTTCAATGCATTAGTGTCATAATTGTGGATAACAAAAAAACACTAATGGTTTTATTGCATTGGAGTTCATAAGAAGTTTGCATGTCAGAACTGTGAGAACCAGAATTGATCCTGTGACCTTCTGATCTCAAGTTCGATGTTGTACCAATGGTGCCAAACTGTACAGAGTTCTATTAAATAAACCAAACCTAATTTCAATGCTTTAGTGCCATAATGATGATTAAAAATGTAAAGAAACCCATTTGTGCTTATTTGAATGCTATTGGTTTTTTTTGTGTTATTACATGTTCACTGTGTACAATACACCAAGTCTTCTTAATCTTTCACTTTTTATCATTTCTTTCCTCAACAATATTGGATCAAAAATGTCTATATTATTATAAAATATAAATATATTTGTCAAATTGATTTTCAATTTTTTTAATATAATTGAATGCAGTATCATTCTTGTTCTCAAATTTTCTTTGTTTTATCATATACAGCAATACAATTTAATTGGCTGCAATTCATCACATAAACAACATTAGACCAAATTTATGGTGTCTTTAATGTAATACTGAACTTATCTGCACAAAACATTTCAATTTTATTTCCAACACTTGATACATTTGGTAGCACCATCCATATATTTATCATTTGTATTTTTTTCAATCTCATGCATATTTCTTTTAAACATTCAATGTATCTATATATATTAGTTGCATTGAAATTAGGTTTTATCATATAAAAAATATACATTTCTAAATTCTCATCCTTATCCAATTTAAACTTACAGAAATAGTTCTTTCAATGCAAAAATATCCTTAAATTGACAAATTTGTGACATTGGCATGTAAGATCTCTCACTGACATATCCACTAACATTAAATGGTTTACCAGTGTCAAATAAATTTGTGAGTTTGAGAGTATTTGTGCATCAAAACAATTATTTATGTAAGTTTAAATCTGATAAGAATTTGGAAAATTATATTTCTGATATAATAATCTAATTTTGATGCAATTGAAATATATGGGATGCATTAAAAGTTTTAAAAGAACTAATATAGAATGGAAAAGTTACAAATGATAATAAATGGACAGTGCTACCATATGTATCCAGTGTTAGAAATAATTCTGAAAAGCTTGTGTAGATAAGTTCAATGTTGGATTAAGGACACCATAAATTTGAATAGCTTAATAAAGAATAGTCAGGATAAAATAGATTAATTTAATGGTTTGATGCAGTGGATACAAGTTGGTTGCAGCCTATTAAATTGCCTCTATGCATATGGCGAAATAAAAGTAAATTTGAGAACATGAATGATGCAAGTATCAATTATATACAAAAAAATGTAAAACTAATTTGACAAATATATCTATATTTTATAATAATAATAAAAAATATGGACATGGTTTTGAGCTTAGTGTTGTGGAGGTGATTATGATTATACTACTAATGTGTTGAAAGTATACTTGATTTATTCAATTAGATTTTATTTTTATTCTCTGTTACAGTGCTTTAATATTATTTATAATAATGACCAAGGCACAATCTATTATATATATATATATTGAAACAGTCAGTTTTATCCACCCACCTGTTTCATTTATTTTACCCCCACACCTATCTTTATGCCAGGTTTAAACCCTCTCAGAATACCCATTTAAACAACCTCAAATTACTATATATACAAAATCGCATATATATATATATATATGCAAACAGTAAGTCTGTAATTTAATAGTATATGTATATATTACAGATATGTATTGATTTTAAAAGATTTTTACTTTAAAAAATATTTTAGTTTAAATTATTTAGCCAATTTTATTGTTATATTACTGAAATCGCATATGTATATTTCCGTTGTTGTTATTCTGCATGTATGGTAATAAAATTAGTTTTCTACTAATTATCAAGGCAACTTTTAATTGCTATTGGTAAACAACTTTTAAATTAGGTCACACAATAGTCCTAAAATAGTGTGAACTTGATTTTATAAATCTAAAATGTTAATAACAAAATTTGCAGAATTTTATAGCATTGTCAAAATAAATTGCAGGTGGAAAAAGGCAGAAAAACAAAATCTAAATCTGTTGTCATAATTAAAATTGTTTTTCTGCTAGTTTTGGTAATTAAATATGTTTTTCTAAAATAAGGTAATGGGTTTTTCAGCTATGGACAAGCTTGTAAAAATAAACAGGTGGCCAGAGTTAGAAAATTATAAATACTTAATGTTTTGTTGCCAAGGATTGATCATATATATAATAAGTGAATTGTAAATGGAACCCATGTTCATTTCACCTTCAAAATGTTGGGTCCTTCACCTCTCTCTCTTTAGCTGGGGAATGGAAAAGAACTTTGGTCTGATAAAATTTAACTTTAAATCATCACAAAAAGTGTCAACTTATTATCATTTCAAGTGCCCAGAAACTGCAATGAAAACAACGGACTGGTAAATTGATAAATTTTCTCTCAGAGCTCTGTTCATAAACTGTGACTTTCAATTCTTTTTTTTAAAAGCTAGCTATTTATTAAATATGCCTTTCCCAAATACCTTTCCTAAATCTGCAAAGAAAACTGTTAAATGCTAATGTTTAAATCTTGTCTGATTGTAAAACTTGAATTCTCTTTTAAAATGTAAAACTCATAATAATCTATTTTAAATTAAATGTATAATTTTCTGCAGTCTTTTATGCCTATTTCTAATTTATTCAATTTATTCTATGATTTTATTATTTTAATATTATATGTTTAATATGTCAAATAACTTGAAACCGTGAGTATTTATAAGTATAATTTTAGCTTATCAATCTGTGAAGGTAATTTCAAATCTTTGCTATAATCAATAATAAATAATTGAATTATTATTTTTCTCACTCGCTTGTTTCGAGATCATATTATTATTTTACTGATTAATTTTTGGGCATTAATATTATAATAATCAGTCGGTCTCTAGTTAAAATTGTAGTTTGCTTAACTCTAGTTATAAATTATAACTATTTATATATGTAACGTTCATCACAGGAACTAGCCCAGAAATATTCTCAAAGCATATTTTAATGTTTTATTCATAATTACCTCACAAATATGCTTTGTCCTCCTTAGATTTATATATGTTGATATGCAGGTGATAATCTTAAACTAGGTTACTAATTAAGTTAGTCCCTAAATAGTATATTTTAAATACTAAATTTGAGAACTGGGTTGTATAGATATGCAAATAGACGCTATCTAATTTTAAGGCATGATAATATAATTTTACATATTTGCAATATATATATATGTATAAGTTGCATATGTGTCCTTACTAAGTATGCAATGTACAATTATCTGCTTGCTGCATGATTCTTGATGAGTTTCTGGTGGAGGTCACACTTATCCATTTAGTTCGGGTAAAGCACACTCTTTTAGAACTAGGGTACAAGAACCTAGATTATTCATAATTAATGCTTATCCAACTCCCTGAACTACTAAGGTTCCTATTCATGGCAAGTTGAGCAGTTGTAGGGTGACCAAGCATTCAACGCTGAAGCCCGTGAATAATGACCCATTCACACCTTTTAGCTTTATTTTGATATGTGCCATAGAGTATATAGGTAAACCTATAATAAACCAGTTTTCTCTCCCTGTATATTAAATGCTTATCTAGCATCAGTGTATACCCTAATCTAGGTTAACACACTAACCTGCATATCTCTGAGCCTAATTATGTGCAGACTACATAAGAGCTAGAAATTTGGCATATTAATATAGGCATAAACTTAAATACCACACTACACTTGAGTGAACACTTGATGATGAGATATGTAACATTAATCTCATTAGTTATGTGACACCTGCAAGCGTAATCTCTCACATTCTCATTATATAATCATATATATTTTGTTTTTGATATCTTTTGTTATTGTTTTATTAAATTAATATTTAAAATATAACTTGTTTTCATATCTTTATTGTCCGAGAGTTCATTTTATCCAACTCTAGATTTAATTGCACATACATCATTATATCTATATGTAGGTCATTATATTAGATTTCATAATCAATCATTGATTAATTAATCACTTAGTCATATGTGTGTATATCTGACCAAATCAGTGTTAAATTAGTTAATTTATGAGTTTCTTGTTTTACCCTGAGTAACTGCTGGACCATGGATAAATTAAATGTCTGTGTAAGTTGAGAAGCATCATCCATAGGGTATTAAATCATTGAGCAGAGGTGAAAGGATTACATGTTGGCCGGATTCTGGATCCCAGCATCCAGATTCGATCAGCTTTAGTGTATTTTGCCTATGTTCTAGATTTTGTTACATGGAGAGACAATTCTTACCATTACAATATATATATATATTGTAATGGGATGGGTAATAGAAAGTGGAAGTGAAAAGGGTTTGAACTGGGATGATGTAAAATCATCATCATCACTCCCAAGTCAACAATATTTCAAATAAAATGATTTAATATAAAATTTACAAGAAGTATATATAAGTAATATAGTACTTTATAAAAGCATGAGATTAGAGAAGAGTAACTAAAAAAACTATACATCAATCATATATCAACCAGCATTATCAAAAAGTAAAAATCAGTAATAAAATAACCATTCATCCTGAATGATCAATCACTCATACTGCATCAGAATAAAATCAACTATCCATCTTGTGGCTGGATTTGAACAATAAAAAATATAAATCAACAGTCAACCTTGTGATTGGATTGGAAATAGGTCTTCGGTAGACCAGGCTAGCTATTGAGCCTTTGCCAGCTTGGGCAATTATTTAAACAAAACTTGGAGGCACAAACTAAGTGTGAAGCCATCGGAATATAACTGGAAAAATCTAAACAATAATGCTGGGATATTAAAACATGCTGATCATCATCAATGCTCAGGCCACTTGCACTGGCCAACTTAAAACTTAACTTCTAATAAGACTAAACTAAAATAAAATATAGTGCATGGTCTTTAAAGAGTATTCTCTTTTGTATCAACCAGGATGGTGATTGATCATCTCTGGATGCCCAAAAGCACTAAATACACATCCCCATTTATATATTCATCTTGTGCATGAATCTAGCTCAGAGAACATAAGCTCTATTACTGTATGTGACCAATAAATGATGACTTAATACAATTTTTAACAATTAAATACAAGTTTATTATTAACAAAAAAAAACGAAATTAAGATCTTATAGGTAAGGATTCTGATTATGAAAAGTATACAAAATCATATACACAACTAAAGTCAATGTATGCAGTTATTTTTTTTCTTTTCATTGTTTTTCATAGGATATTTCAGGCTAACACACATAGCAAGAATTTATCCATTTTCCTTTTTAACAATTTTTCTAAATCAGGCTAACACATAAGACACTTATGCTCTTGGTTGGAGACAAGGTTGCAGATTACTTTAAGGCTATCTTCTTCTTTACATTTTTTTATTTCAGGGAAACAGGTTACATGAAAATAGATAATATATAACTTATAATGGCTGTCTTTATTTTAGAAATTTTTTATAGCTAAACCCATAGTGTGCTCGTCACATCTAAATTTTCCTATTGTCTTTTTCAACAGCTGGGTCAGGAATGCTTGCTTTTTACAGGACACTGAGGTCAACTGATTGACTCAAACCCCTATTTTGAAACAAACATGCTTCAACTAATCACAATCAATTAGATCAATTTTGACAAAACAATTTTTCAGCTATTTCCTTTCTTCAACATTGAGATTAGAAAACAAATTTAAAATTAAAATCATAGTTTTTTAACATTCCTTCTTAATTAGAAAAGTTTTTCTTGCCAAAAAGAAATCAAAATAATCAGATTAATTACATTGCCTTTTTTCTTTTAGAGAGAGTTAAAGAATACAAAAAAACTTTTGTTAATGAAAATAAAGTTTATCAATTTGTTAAAAATTATTTTCTTATAAAAAAAATACATATATAAATTTTTGTTTTCATTATTTCTCCTAATGTTAAGATTAAAAAAATTTAAATAATTTACAGAAAAAAAAGTTTTTTTTCTCTCAGTAATTTTCAAAACTAAAAATTAAACTGTGAAATAGGTAAAATTATTAAAGAAAAAGAACAAAAGAAATTATTGATCTGATTTTATAGTTCTTTTTTTACAACCCTTAAATAATGTATAGTGCATTTTAAATATTAAATTTATGTTTAAAAGATCTGAAAATTTTTATATTATCATGTGATGAAAAAATAGTTTAATAAATATCCTTTATTCTTAAAAAAATATATTGGAAAATTAAATATTATTTTCCCATGAACTAATTAACTCTACACTTAAGAAACACATTGCCAACTATATGGCTATTATATATATATATATATATATATATATATGATTGAATACTATATATATCTACAATATATATATATATTGTACTCTTTTGATTAAGTCTAAATAGGTTTTCTAAGTCAATTTTGAAAAATTTTAAATTAAGCTAAATTTAAATAATATAACTACTGTATAATATTGATAAGATTTTTAAAACTTTGTTCAAATAAAGTTGAGAGTTGTAATTATGTAAAAAACTATATGCATATGCTAAAATTATAAAGTAAAGCTAAATATTATGATTTTTGTATGGTTGGGAAAACTGGCCATAGTGCTAAAAGTTAATTTTAAAATAATGACTTAAAATTAAATAAGCTAATGTATTTTAAATAAAAAATTAGATTTAATATTTGTGTTATATATTATTTATTAAAAATATAATATTTTTGTGGTAGACAAATGTATTTAATTTATTACAGTTTAATCTGGTATAAAAGTAGACACTCTTATTTTTCTAGCTTGCTGAATAACTTAATTGCTTGCTTAATAACTTAAAAACTCTCTTAATAACATGTTAAATTATTATCAATATTATTATCATATATTAACATCAAAGTATTGCTTAGTTTACTACTTAAAATAATTATTTTTAAAGAAAAGTTTTTGAAGGATTAATAATTTACTAAGTTAAAGGAATAATGCAGCCCTAAATAAAAAAAATTCTCTATTGGTCATTTTATTGAAGCTTAAGCCAAACTTCATGATAAAATATGGATTTAATACCAACAAAAATGCATTCAAAAGAATTAATGATGAAAGTACAGCTAATGAAGGAAGATATAATTTTAAATATATTATGGAAAAATATATATCATTTATTTTTAATACCTTGGACATTGGTGAGAATGTTGAACAAAAATATTATTTTTTGAAAGATTATCAATTTTATGCATTCTATTTTAAAGATAAATAACTTTATTTGGAGAACAAAAATTTATATGGAAAAAACTTAAATTTTAATATTTTTGAAAAGTTAAAAAAAAAAGAATTTAATATTGAACTTAGAATAAAAGGATACCATTGATGCTTACATTAGTAACTACATATGTCTTTTCTTAGAAAAAAGGTTGTGGTGAATTTTTTTTTTTAAATATTGACTTAAAAAAAGTTTTATTACAAATTTCTCTTGAAAAATTATCTAAAAGAAAAACCAACATTATTACGGATATATTTTTATATGACAAGTTGTTATGGAAAAATACTGTAAATATTTAATATCATAAATTATTAGTATAATATGAAACTGTTTTTTGTAAAATTATTAGTCAGAAAAAGAAATAAATGGATAATTAAATAAATATTATCCTGACTAAAGAAATATACCTTTATAAATGACTATATACCCTGCAATACTATGGAATGTTATTAAAATGGAATATAAAAATACGTATTTTCTATAATAAATATGCATGGATTTATATTGGTGACACCAGTGCATCCGAACTAGGTAGGATCCAAGTGAACGGGAAAAACTCCGGAGCTGACTATTTATAAAATCTTTTCAAGTGATCACTTCAATAATTGTTATCCTGAAAGCTACAGTCAATAGACTGTATTTCATAGACTTTCATCATAGGATTAATAATTATTCTTCAAAATAATTTTGGATACAAAAGTCAGCTTCATTTTTTTATTATTATTTGTGAGCAACCACACAGAAAGACACAAAGTTTTTGTTCTAAAGCTTTAGACAGTAGTGGTTTCCTTAGCAACAAGTATTAGGGAGAAAACTTTTATGAAGATATTAGAAGAAAGAAACTTTTTTAATTTAAACTTTATGGAGAGTTGGAGTTTTCGTAATTATAGTTTTTTTTAATCATTTCACATACTAATTGTAGTATTAAGTTTTATTAGTGTAGAGTAGGAAAATTACACTTAAATATTTTTAATTAATCTAACATAATTAATATTATTAAAAAAGATATTTTATTATTTTGTAAAGTTTTCATAAACATTTTAAGGTATGATAGTGATGCTGAATGAATGTTATTATTATTTAATATGTTTTCTTATATGAAATATTGGACCAGAAAATGTCTAAGAGTGACTGACAAGAGTAGTGTTACTAGGTAAATCTTGTAAAGTATATTAAATTTATATGATGTATATTTTATTATTTTCTAGAATTGCTTGGAATATTTTATGATATCACTTTGTTATATGAACGTATGAACATGTGTGTGCGCATTAATTACACATAAAACTTTCTTATTATTCTAGAGATATAAGCCATGATTTTTAAAAAGATATGCATACATTTTTTTTCTATATTACTAATGTAATATAATTTATTAATACTTATAATTTTTATATGATTCTTTAATGGATGAACCTATTTTAGAAATATTTTGAATACTGATTTTAATATCTTAAAACAAAATCATTTGTATTTTATTGCTGAGTTTTAAAAGTGAATAAATCTTTGTTGTAGGAGTTTTGGATTATTAAAGTCATATGTGAATTTTGTTTATTATTTGGAGTAATGCTAGTAATTTTTGTGATATAAGTTGTTAAATCTATTATGAAGGTTTAATCGATAGTGACATTGGGAGTGTAGTAAAGAAACCAGTGGATGCTTATATGTAGGATCTATGGAGGAAATAGGAAAGTAACCTATATTATTATCTTAGTAATTTATGCAAGTATAGATAACGTAGCCCTGTGTCTTGCATATATTTTCTGTGGGCAGTGTCTTTCTAATATTTTGTATTTTAAAATGTTCGACTCAGTGCTGAATAAATAGCCTGGACATTATTATTATATTTGAGGTGATTAGACAGAAAAGTCATACCTCTTCGTTCACACTGTATGCATGAAGATTATCCAATATATTTTATACTATTGGGTCTTTACTCTAGTTAGTTCTTTATGCCTACGCATCATATCGCCATCTTAATTTCAACAGTTATTGCATCGTATAGTATTGTATTTTACGAAAGAAAATAATGAATAATTTTGAATTGTAGTATCGTTATTTTGAAAGATGAGATAAGTTTTTCTTGTTTTGGTATAGGTTAAAGTCAAATACAAATGAGATTGAAAGTAAATGCTAACAGTAATAATAAAGAATCATAGATATTTTTTTTCATATTTTTATTAAACTATTTTAAAAAAACATAAAAGAGATGATAATTATTCACGAGATATTTGAATAATCTTGATATTTAAATTTTACGTGTTAATGCATTTTTTTAAAAAAATAGAAACATCCAAAATGAACAACACAGAATAGAATGAATGCTTATATTTTTGTGAATATTATTTTATATTTTAAACATACATGAAACACACATATAAGGATTTTATTTAGAGTAGTGCCAAGCAAGGTATATAAAAGAATATCAATCATATTATTTTATTAAAGTTAATTTATTTATTGAACGAACCAAAAATAAATAACACTAGCACTATTACATTAGAAGTTTGATTGGTTTATTGTAAAAATATATGAACATATTTTAAAAATCAATATTATTTAAGTATTTCATATTTTATATTTTCGTGTACACTTATGAAAACCATATGTTCTAGTAATGTTAATTAATGGATATATTTTTTGTTAAACTATAATAAGTCGGAGTAAAGGCTTATTTACTTGTTGATTTTTTTTTTAATGTGGAAGTATATAACTTAATATTATTTTCATTAGTTTGGTATTTGTTAGGTTTTATCAAACACAATTGTAAATAATGTATATAGTTTGTTAAATGTATAGCATAATAAAATTTGTTAAACTTGTTTTTTATAAAACTTTGTGTTATGTTGATTTATTCACCATCTCAAATACATGATTGGCAGATACCAAAATAAGCATAATATTTGCACAGTACAGATATAATTATTTATTTAAGAAATCACAATGATTCAAAATATAATATACTTGAGAAATTTTCTTTTGCATTAATATTATCATTATGGTCATAATTAATTGCACACCTTTATTGCATAGAATTTTAACGTTGTTTGTTGCCACATATTTTCAGATCATACCACATATATTCTATTTAAGATGCCACATGGGAACTAAAAGAATTATATTACTTATTGTTATTATTGTTGCTATTAGTTACCATAATATTAAACAGTTGATAAGATTAATAATTATTTAATGAGGAATAAGATTATTATTTGTTATTGTTGTTATTATTATTAGTTAGGTGTAGTTGGGGATGATACAAAATCCCTTATCATATTTGACTACAGGAGATTATAAATTGATTAGAGTTATTTTAAAGAACCTGAGATAATTATAATTGTATTGTTTTAATAAAGAGATTAGGATTTATTTATTAATATTATACTAAATTGATTATTATTATTTTAAAGTCATAAGAAATCTATGAATTTATTATTATTTGAAATAATAGAGGGGATAGTATTCTTATGTCATTGAGATTGCATCCTGTGAAATATGGCTCAGTGTAATTCTTTACTACTTGTACTTCACTTTATTGTCTCATGATTTATTAATATTTTATTTGTTTAACTTTTCATAAACCAAACCATTTATTATTTATTAATCAGTTAGAGCTAGTTAAATAATAGATATTATCATAAGATATCTTTATTATTGATTATAGTAAGATTATATGTGTTTTACCCGAGCGTAATCATTTTATCTGAGCTAGTCGTATTTTCCTATTATTATATTTCGAGGTGGTGAGGGTACAATATATATATATATATGTGTGTGTGTGAGTGATATTATTGTTGAAAAAAGTAGTTTTAAATTACAATTTTACAGAATTTCCTCTAATTTATAAATAATGAGTGATAAACATTCAAAATATACAAATTGTTTCCACAATCTATACTATTTCTGTTAAAATCCCACTCTCACTCAGGTGTGGTCTTTGTTACTTAATGCAAAAAATATATAAAAACACTAAACTCTATTTTTTTTATATATGCAAACAAATCTATATCAATTGTTTGTTAACAGATATCATGTGAGTATATATAATTTTTCAAAAATGCTTTTATTCATATAAATGCACTAAAAGGTAAAAAAATAACTTTTCTTCAGCTTTTGGAATATTTCTTTGTAATATGCAACCAAAAATTAAAGCACTGACACTCATTTTTAGAACCATTCAATAAAATTAAGACTATTGTCTAAATATGAGTATCCCACACTTTCATTTTTGTTCATATAATACCAGGAATACTGTGGAAACTGAAAAATATATATTTTTCACTTTTTAATTCATTTATGTGAAGAAAAGCATTTCTTACTTTTTTTATACTTTCAATTTTATACTTATTAGTTTTTTATAATTTCAGAAATTAGGAAGGAATACTATTTAGATATAATTTAATACCACTAGATGGCAGTGCATCATCATCATCATCCTGCAATTCAAGGAGAAATGGGATGGTCAAGTTTTTATATGAGAGATGCAAAAAGTAAAATGAAAATGTTTGGTAGGTTGCAGTTTATGGATAATAAAAAAATAACCATAATAATATTTAATTGGGTTATGAGTAAAGGGCAGGAAATAAGATGGGTGAGAAAGATAATGTGATATGCAAAGGATTTGGATAAAAAATTTATATCAGTATACTTGTATAAAAGATGGGATGATTGTTTTAGGAGGATTGTTGAGTGTTATAGTGGTAAGAAATGGGATAAAAGAATAGATGCATTAATAAAGAATAGGGAGTTGGAGAGATGGAGAACTAGCATGGAGAGTAAAAAGTTTAAATATATATAGAAGTAAATGGAACATTGGGTGCAAGTTAATTTATGATAATAGTAAGGAAAGTAGCTTATTGTTTAGGGCTCAAATGGGATCTTTAGTAACAAGAGAATATGCATGTAAATAGGAAAATATGAGTGATTTAGTCTGTAAATTGTGTAAGGAAGGCATAGAAAATATTAGGCATCTATTAATTGAATGTAAATGCTTGAAAGCAGAAAGGGTACAAATAATGAAGTTATGGAAGAATAAATATGAAAAAAATGATTATAAAGAAAGTGGATTATTGGTTTTTATGCTGGGTTTGGAAAAAGATAAGGGGGATTTAGATATAAAGGCCATAGATTTGACAAAGATTATGTTGTAGAAATGGGATGGAGCAGATTATAGGAAAGCTTAGGGTAGTGAATGGAAGGGGAAGGTAAAGTGGCTAACAGGTTCTGACTCCATTGAAGGAGAAGTCATGGTACATCACATCACATCATCACATCCTACATAAAATAAAAAATTAAATTGTTCATTATTTTTTGTTAAAATTGTTTGTAAACTCTAAAAAAATAAAATGTCATTAGGAATATATGGGTATTCAATGTTTCAATTAGATCAGAAATTGATAAGTTGAGACAAATTGAATAATAAGATTTTACCTATATTAAACAATAGAATAAAAAGATATCACAAGTCGAAAAATTTAATGATTTATCATTCAGGAAATAATTGTTTAATAGTTGTGATTAATATAAGAGTTTTTATAATGAAACCAGTGATTTTGATTTGTAAAAACATTGAAATTTTTGGAAATACATGGACTTAAAAAAACAAGCACTTTGTTTAAACAGAAAAAAGTTATCATGAATTAATTTGTATGCATTCTTATTTAAAATAGTGTTATTTTACAGATTATGCTAACAACAACTCTTTCCTTTTCTAATTCACACAATGTATTATGATAAAATGAAAACAGTTTCTCTTCTTGAGTGCTATCATAATATGAATCTTGAATAATCTGTGATTATCCAATGTTAGTTTACTTAAATACTCATTTTTAGACTTGATTCCTGGCTATTTCCTTCATCAATAAGACATGGCACACAAAACTGAAAAGCTAAAAACTCAAAGTTCTAAACACATTTAAAATTTTGAATTTAAACTACTTTCCTGAACAAAAAAAGTGTCTATAGTTAATAAACTAAATTTCATGGTTATTTATCTAAAATAAGATCTACATAACTGTTCAAGTGGGTTGGTTGGGTTCAAACTCTAGGGTTAGATTTTTAGTATGAATAGTAAATGGAGTTAAATGTGTCTTACAGATGCATAGTTGCATTTCATCCAGATTTGTATACCAAACATTACTATTTAAAGCAAATGTCAGAAACTACACTAGGTATAGGAGTTTAAATGCATAAGCATTTGATAAACACTAATTACTCAAGCTAAATACAGTTGGCAATAAAGTAATAAACTGATCTTGCTTTGTCATATATATACATATATTGAATTAAATATTTTCATGGATTGTTATAATAAATAATAATAATAAAGGAAATAATATCAATGTTAAAAGAAATAACCTTTTGCCTTTTCGTGTTGCCAGAAAGCTGTCAATTATTACTAATTGGAAATCTTTCTGAGGGTAAGCAAGTTTCTCCATTAACCTATAATAGATCTTTTGTTGGGTTTTTTTGTTGAAGTAAAAGGAGATCCTTTTTTACTTCGAACCTAAGTTGTTAAGTCCAAAAAGCTATTTTTATAGATCTGAGAATGTGAAAGAATAATATTTTTCCTGACATCAGAAAGTTATATATATTGAATTAAATATTTCATGGATTGTTATTATGATAAAGAATAGAAATAAGGAGATATCTTTCACCTTTTGATGTTGATAAAAAATGTGAATAAAATAGAAAACAATATTATGTGAGCAATTATAATCACATAGACCACAAATTGGTGCAATATATCAATGTGATGTCTCTGATGTTTTTGACAACTTACAAAAAAAATATATAGAATATTTTTAAGATTAATGTAACTTAAAAAGCTCTATGTTTTGTATATGTTCAAAGAAAGCTCCAATTTTTAATCAACAATGATAAGAAATAAACTGAAGACACACTTATCAATGTATTTCTGTTGCATTTATTATGACAAAAAGATATGCTATTTTAACATAGCGCTATAACAATTTAAACTAAATTAGTATAATACAAACATTAAAATATATTAATAATATATTTTAATTTTTTTGTAATTAGCTTCATTGTAACTTTAAAGTAATGTTTATTATTCTAATAAAATAATTAACCACACAAATATGCAGCATTTTACTTGGAGTAATTATATGATTCAATGTATAAAACGTGGAAAACGTAATACTAATAACTATTATAATGTATAAATAAGTTAACATGTACAATTTGTATGATTATATAATAGTAAAAAAAAAAATAAAGTTCTGTTTGTTATTTTTGGGGATATGTATTTTTTCTATATATATAATAATAATAAAGCATTCATTTAAAATAGAAAATATTTCAATTAACTATTACAGTGAAGCTATTAGTGCGAGCAACCGCCATAGTTGGAATTATCAGGAAATTAGGCTGACTACAGATTTTTATATAAAATAGAGAGAATAGTTTCAAAAATGTCATATTAACAGAAATTGCATCTCAGAAACCAAAGAGCATATGATGAAGAATGTAATTGTAACATTGGAAGGAAGGCGTCGATATATATTATCTTTTTTTAAAATGCCAATACTGTGGAGTAAGTCAAGAAAAAATTAGTAACAAGGAAGAATACTTTAAAAAAAAGTGTTCTAAGAAGGTTTCCTTTTTTCTGCATTCAAGAGCGATTATATTTACTTTACAAAGTTCTTTTCATTAAAAAAATAATTAAGTACTTGAATTTTCTAATTAATCTAAGTATGTCCACTACGCATGCCCTGCGCGGTTGATTCAGTTGGTATAGCGTCCGAAGAAGTTCTAGGATTGATTCTGGTGGTCGCAAATCTGACGCTCGATCTTCTCTTATGAATTCTTGAGCATAAAGACATACGGCTTTATTTATTATTATGCATGGTTTTACATGAAAAGTAGACCCAAATTAAATTATTTCACACACACTTAAAAGTTGTTCAGTACTATTTACTTTCATTTGATGATATGCCTCTGGATAAGATATAACAGTAACAATAAGACAAAATGAAAAACTTTTAGATAGAAAAAAATTACTGTAGTATATGTTAAAAAAAACACTATTTTTTAAGATGTAAAATAAATAGATTAGTATATGTTATGGATTTGTTGATACAATCATTTCAAAATTAACCTTTAATTGCTGCTCCTTTTACTCTTTGTATTTTCCCCTCTCAATTTTTCATTCTTTCTCTTACCACTTTTTTCTTTTTCTTATCCCCCCCTCCCATTTTTTCTCTTTTTTTCTTTATTTTTAGAGCTATTATATATTTAGAGTTGCTGCATATTCAATAAGTAATGATAATATTGTACTATAAACAACATAAATTACATTATTAGCTTTAATTGGTAAACAATAATTTATCTTCTTTCATTTTTTATATTCAAAACACCTGAGAAGAAAGAAAATCATTTACATAATAATAAACTTAAAAGAATATATTTTAAATTTGATGAATATTCCACACAAGTATTTGTTCATTTAATAAATGTTTATTAGAATTAATATAAGCTATTCAGTTTCTTTGTGTAAAATTTTCCAATGTAAAATAGACAAACTGCAAAGCAAAAGTTACCATAGCAACTATGCACATGATCATAAAATATTAAAATGGTTTTGATACTTTAACCTTTTCATATAATATCTTATGTTTATGAATTCACTTTCTTAAACAATATCTTAATTATTTTCTGATATATATAACCCATTTTTATGCAAACACGCAATTTAATAAATAATATCATTCTTCTAGTCACCAATGTTTTCTCCAATCTTCAAAACTAATTTCTGCTCTAAACAAGTATATTCCATTAACAGAAGACGTAAAAGAAAAAAATAACAGCATTTATTCTTAAGAAATAAAAAAAAAAAAGCAGGGTTGTTTTTTTTTTCAGAATATTACCCAAGCACTTGCTAACCTTCTTCCAATCATAATATGCGGCATGTTACTGGAATGAAAATGGAATATGATAAAATATTATATTGAAACTCGCCTGCTAATCCTCATCATAGATTATTTTAATCCTACTATTTGCTCAATCGTAGCGATGCAGTAGATATAAACTCTAATAATGGTTTTATTTATTGTTTGTTCCAAAAATTTGTGATGATGATATTATAGTTATAATTATGTTATTTCCATCACCTAAAACGGTATTAATTGCTAAATGCCTTTTAAAAAAATTTGAACTTTATTTAAACTTTTTAAATGTATTCAATTTTTTTATATGTCAAAGCGTTGACTGGGAAGCGACCCCAGGCCAGCTGCTTGGAAGGCAGCTATGCTAACCACTAGGCCACCAACCCTGTACTTAAATGTATTCAATTATTAGTAAGAATGCACATATTAGCAGTATATAACATAACATTTAAAGTGGTATTATTTTCTTTTTTTCACATAATGCTTTGCCTGACTAGCATAGGACTTGAACCTGGGCTAATTAGAGCTCATTTTAAATTCAATATCATGAATTTAAAGTCCAAATTCGATTACCATGTTAGTACTGCCACTAATTATATCAGCAACACCTAAAAAAAGATAAGAGAATAATACTATTTAAACTATTACATTAATAATCAATAAAGCAAATTATATATAGCATGGCATTGCTTTTATGAGCTTGTATTTACAAATATGTATAATATAGAGGGAACTTATCAATTAAGAGCTTGTTTGTGCTATTGATACGCTCCCTATTAAACTATTGGATTATACATTAATATGTGTGTTATTCCATAATAGTTGGAATGTATTCGAAAAGCTTAATAAAATTTGAATTTTTTTAAAGACTATTTAGAAATTAATATTACATTGTTTTATTTTTGTCTCAAATCAGTCAAATACTTTCAAAAAGAATTTTTTACTCTAGAACCATCTTTATAATGATGAGTAATCCATAAAACAGAAGATATTTGGCTACAAAATGCATATTCCCAGTCTGTTGCATAATTAAATATAATGTATATGACTGACACGCTGTCAGTTCTAAATACCCAAAGATCAAAAATATATTCTTTGTTAAAACAATTATATAATTATATATACCAATTATAAACCTTAATAAAATTGATTTAAAAAAAAAAATGTAATTACTTAAAGGTTTTAATCTTTGACACTGGGCTCTCAATATATTTTTAACGCTAGAGGGATCTAGCCAAATCTTGACACAAGTCTTTCTGTAGGTATCTGAAATTGTGGATAATCGCAAACCCTATAGTATAATGTACATGTTTAACACACGTACTTACATATTCAACAGTATTTAATTTTCAAAATGTATAGTTACGCCATCATTAAAATAATCTATAATAAATAATACAAATAGGAAAAAGTAGCATAATAAATCAAGTGTGAGCTAGAAAGGAAAACCAATTCCATGACTTTAACTCCATGCCAAACACAAACTAAATGCACAAGATGATGAGAAGGAATGATTGAGTGAGACGACTCAAGATAACACTAATATATGAAGCCAATGCGTTAAATTAACGAATTCAATTTATGAATTTCTAATTTTTGTAATTTAATATTTTTTAGATCTTAGATTAATGAATTTGTTGATGAATCCACAAACAAGGGTGAGACCAATGCTCTCGCGAAAACAATTTTTTAAAAGAAGAGCTGCTTGAAAATAAAAGGAAAGACGGGAGTGTACGCTTCAATTTATTAATATATTTTATTTTTATTCCGTGGGTTCAAAACAAACATTTACTGGCTTATTAATAAAGCAAGAAGTATGTATGTGTTTACAAAATTATGATTCACAGCTTACAGATAAAATTAATCTTTAGTTTTATTCGTTAATGCGTTTTTGAAAACTTACAATCTCGGTGGATATATATATATAAGGATAAATGCAAACAGATTTGTTGAAAGTAATTAAAATTTCTGGCTTAAATATTTTATATGTGTCGCTGCTTGGTTATTTGATTACTTTTTTACAATTAACTCGGACAAAAAATTTTCGAAAACACTCTGATTTAGACATCACAGTTCATCAACTGTAAATTTAAAAAAGAATAATGCAGAAAGAATCTGATAAATTACTGAAATGACCAGCAAATGCATTCAAATCAGAAAACAATCTTAGGAATATTAAAAAGGTTTTTAGTTTTTCTTTAGACGTTAAAAAAAACGACAAATCTTTTTCACCAATCTATTTACATTTTTAAAAAAGTAATAAGAAAGAACAAATAAAAAAATAACACGTTTTTGGACTTTATTTAAGTATGCGTACATAGAGATGTAGAACAGCCATGTGGTGTAATAGTAGTGTTTAAGATCTGGGTTTGAATCTAACCTAAATAAACTTAAATCTTTTAAAATAAACTTGATATTATTATCAGATAAAGGATTTCAAAGCCAACTTATTTAGTCCTACAATACTCGTTCAGAGTGTGTCAGTTATTTTTATAAAAAAAAATTAAATAAGGGTAGAAAACTATTAAAATACTTACATTCCAACAATTGGCATGTATTATCTTTACCCTCTATTACTTTGCAAGAAACTGTTGAACACTCCAACAATTGACATGTACTGTCTTTATCTTCAATTACTTTGCAAGGAACTGTTGAACACTCCAACAATTGGCATGTACTGTCTTTACCTTCTATTACTTTGCAAAGGATTGTTGAAGAAGTCTTTGCCCAGCAATGACCTAAAAAGGTTTTTTTAAAACTGCGTGGACATTAGAACATTCAAGTGATTTTTTCAGTTTAACAATTACAAGCATTTCATCTTGAGAATAATTAAAATTATTCTGAAAGTTAGTGATAAGAGAAATGAGCACAAGTGGTTTGATTTTACTTTGATGAAAATTTATTTATTAAAATGGCATATTTCTGATAAAAGCTATAGTTTTAATATTTTGTCACTTATTGTATTTTAATATCTGGCTATAAATCTATAGGAAAAAAACATTGACTGGTTGGTTGCTGAGAAATTCATATGAAAATTCAGACAAACACTGGAAATACAGAACTAAACAGGCATCCATGGAATTTTAGAGACTACTAATCAGTACCTTTCTAAATCATATAGGGATAAAAATTAATATGGAAAGCTAATAAATTGCTCAAGGTGGGTCTAGGTGTAGTTTTTTTTTCAAAATCTGTAAGGATCATTAGGTTGTCTTCAATTATATTGTTAATGCTTTCACTGACTTGGCAATAATCTATATTTATGTTGATAATCATTAGCATCAAATTTCCCAAACTTACAATAATTAAATGTGCTTTTATGCTTTATTATAATTTATTGTTTGTGTGGGATTGTTTTAATGCAATTTTGGAGTGCCAAACTCTGAAACCTAAGATACTCATACCAATTATGGTTCCGCACTTTGGGTATTCAAACTACTTATGAACACCAAAGCAATAAAGTTGTTTGGTTATTTATAATATGTTAAATATTTTTATATGTTATAAGCTATATGATATTCAATGGCTCAGGTAGCGAGGTGATTACAAAAAGTTAAAATATCACTGTGAGTTATTTACTTTTTTTAGTAAGAATTAATCCAAAAACCATTTAGTTATATGACTATGCTCAAGCATACAGTGTTAAGTTCATGATCTTAGCTATTCCATTATACAATTTCTACCACTGTAGAGTGGCTCACATAAAGATAACAATCAGAAGATGAAGATTAAATTAAACTCTTTCAGAATTATAAAAGCCCTAGAGAAAGACTATGTTTGAGATGTATGGATAAAATAAGTAACATTTTGATGTTGAGAAAAAAAGCCAAAGCATGCATTAACCATACTGTTAACAAAATAGGTACTTCTATACATCTGAAAGTTAATTTATAATGACAGGACAAATATTCTATTTAAGAAAAATAGTATGTGTTACATAAGCTACTATTGCCTATAAAAATAATCTACTTAAATAAATAAAATCATTTTAAATAATAGGGGTAAAAAAAACTATATTAAATACTTATATTTATTGTGCACTAAAAAGCAAAGATTCAACCAAAGTTGGATTTTTTAGCTTTAACTTAAAATAAAAGCATGTTGGTCCAGAAATTAATTAAGTCAACCTCTTGTTATAAAACATAGGGATTTAATTAATTTCTGGACCCCCATCCATTCTTTTATCTCAAGTTAAATCTAAACACTCCAATTGTGCTGAAAAACAATTATTATTTTGTTTTTTAATGCATCTATTATTTTTAACCTTTTAGTAAAGGCACAGTAAATAAAAATGTAAAACTATGTTGTTACTTTAAATTAACTAGACACTTATAATTGCTATATATATATCACTAGATATTGCTGCTATAACTTAAAATTTGTACCCCTTAAATATATATCATATTTGGTATGTGTACTTATTAATACATGATTTATATAAGTGACTAAAAATAAAAAATATTCTTTTAAGTGAAAATATTTGACATTTTGACAATTTTTATTCTTATTTAAAAAGAAATTGTTTTAAGAAAAAAAGCTAAACAAAACTATTTTATAAACAACTTTCTTATCACTTAAATGAATCTTGCAATTGTAACAAATAAAATCAATAGCAAGCATTTTTTAAACATTTTTGCCACTCTTCCTATCTGAAAACTGTCTTCTATTTAAAAAATTAATTCATCCTATCACTTTCATAATGGATTTTAACAAGTTAATATTGAATTTGAATATATTAAATATCGATTTTAAAATATTTAAAAAATATTATTATATTGAAAAAAAATCATCCTCTCATGATTTAACAAATAAACAAATTTCAACTTCAATAAGAGCATTTAAAAAGTAGATATATTAAACATTTATTTATATTTATTAATTATAAATGTTGCATCTGGTGCATAAGTAAGTATAAAAAAACACTATAAATCACAGGAAATAAATCAAAAGAATTTATAGAAAGAAAACCTAAAAGAAAACTTATGGTAAACACTTTCCAATATTAATTCATCCTGTTTTGGTGAGTAGTCCAAGCCAATCACTTTTTAATAAACTTTTTTATTATTTAAAGTGGACTTATATAAAAATAACAATCTGAGGATGAAAGATTAGACTGAAATTCACTAAAAGTGTTTAAAATAGACAAATGAGATATACAGAGTAAATCACCTGGAGCAGGGGTCCCCAATCCTATAACCACAGGCACCATGGCAACTGCAGACCATTTTACATATGCCCATCACTATCCAAACTTATAAAAAATTATTTATCTAATACAAATAAATTTAATTTTTAAAATTTCTTATAAATTATTGTATTATATTGTAAGCAAATTGTAGGGCATACTATATTTTTACAGTGTAAAAGAGTCTATCTCTCAGTCCACCAAGTGCAGTCTTTCTCTGAGCACTACACTAGCACAGAATAAGTAAACTTAACACAGACACCAATCTCTCTGCTTTGCACATGTTTATAAAATTGTATCTGCACATACAAGTTCACCATTTTGAAAAATACTAAGTCATAGTTGGATTCAGAATAAATTGAATTCCTCTTTATTTTTCAAAGATCAAATTTTAAAAATTCTAACCCCAAAGTAAATAAAAAACAAAAAACCTATAAATTTAAAACTGAGTGAAAAGAATCACATTGTTTAATCAATATTAAAGATAAATGTGTTGGTTTGTTGTGCGGCAATAGTGTTGCAGTGGTGAAAAATAATAATATTGAACATCACTTCCAGACAACCCATTCCACTTTTAATACCAGCTATCCACTTAAATCAAATTAAGAAAGAAGAAAATATCTCAACTAAAATCTAATCTGTCTTCCCAACAGTCTGTTTTCACTAGGCCTGTGGTAAAATCTAAAAATGCCACCATTGCTTCTTTGAAAATGTCTCACATGCTCGCAAAGAAGAAAAAACCTTTCCAGGATGGAGAATTGTTAAAAGAAGCATTTCTGATTGGTGCTAATTGCTTATTTGAAGGATTTTACAACAAATGTGAGATTATGGCAGCAATACAAAACTTACAGTTGTCTGATAACACCATCACAAGAAGAATACACAACATTTCAAAAGACTTGCAAACTCAAGTAAAGAGTGATTTGGAGATAGGTGAATGGTTCTCACTATAATTTGATGAGTCTACAGACATAACAGACACAGCACAGTTAGCAGTTATGGTGAGAATGATATTTAGTGATTTTAGTGTAAAAGAAGAATTACTAAAAATAGTACCAATGAAAGGATGAACAACAGGTGAGGATATTTGCAACATATTCTTAACATACACAAAATCGATAGATATGCTTTTGTGCAAGCTGTTGGTGATAACCACTGATGGAGCACCAGCAATTGTTGGTAATGTCAGTGGATTTATTGCCCACTGCAAGAAAGACAAATCATGTTCTAACTTTATGTCTTACCATTGCACTATCCACCAGGAAGTTTTGTGTGGTAGGATACTCCCCTTTGAACACATCATGAAAGTAGTTACTATAATAGTGAATCTTATATGAGCAATCCCTTTACAACAACACCTTTTTAAAGACCTATTGGAAAATTCTGAAGAACTGGATCTTGTACTTTAAAGTGAAGTACATTGACTTAGTAAGGGTAAAACTCTTTCAAGATTTGTCACTTTAATTAAAGAAATAAAAAATTATCTCAATTCTAAAAATCAAAATTTTGTTGAATTAACAAACTCTTCCTGGCTTGTGGATATGGGTTTCATCACAGATATAATGGAAAAATTGAATCATTCAAACTTGCAGCCACAGGGAAAAAACTTACATATATCTACAATGATAGGATCTGTAAATTCATTTAAAGCCAAACTGGTCTTGTGGATATCACATTTGCAAATGAAGAAACTTGTACATTTTTCAAATATAGAAAAAATGATAGGCGACACTGAAATTGACTTTTCATCATTTGTTGTCAGTCTTCAATTATTTCAAAACCAGTTTGAAAAAAAATTTCAACAGTTAAATATCATTGAGCCAATGAACACCTTTTTTGTCAATCCTTTTACTTGCCAAGTAAATCTAACCAAAATATCTGCACAAATTGAAGAGCTTGTTCAAATTAGGGCAAAAGAACTGGAGTTAGAAATTTTGGATCTTCAGAACAACTTTGTCCTAAAATCCAATGTATCAGATGAAAACTTCTGGAATATAGTTGACAGAAATAAATATCCATTCTTGAAAAGAACATCATACAAAATAAAATCATTTTTTGGTTCCACATACTTGTGTGAATCATTGTTTTCAAACATTAACATCATAAAATCAAAATACAAATCTCGACTGAGTGACGAACATCTTGATGGTTGCTTACAAGCAGAAATATCATCATACTCCTCTAATTATGAAGCAATTGCCAATGAAGTGCAGTGCCAAAGATCACATTGACTTGTAATATCATATATAATTTAGTAATTTACATAAAAATATAAACGTTAATTATAAGTTAAAATTTTATTTTTGAAATAAATATTTTTTGTACATTATATGTATTATTAACAATATCCAACTATAAATTCACATTGAAAAATAAATGGTGTCTGCCATCTGTCCGGTATTATAGAATGTGCTCTTAAGTGCAAAAAGGTTGGGGACCCTTGACCTGGAGTAATGTATAAACAGAAAACTGTGGATCAAAAACCCGTATTGACCATGAAAACTCTTTTACTCTGCAAAGTATTGATATTGCTTAAAAATAATATTTATGAAAGACATGATGCCATATCATTCTAAAGTTTTCATAAACCTTCAGGGTAATTTAATCATAATATAACAGTTAATTATCTAACATAATTGATAAATGAGTGTGTATTTATTCCTAGATAAAAATTCATGGCAAATAATTAGCGTACTTACCTGACATATCCACAATTAAAATTAAAATTTTGAACTGAATAAATTTTGAATATTTTTAGATAATAATAGGGTTAGAATATCATGCAGATAAATAGTCCTTCCAAGAGTGGTTGGTAAATGAGTATTTATAAATTTTTAACTAGAGAATACAGATTTCTGCTTAATGATAATCATCAACAATAATTATCAATCCACTGCAAGATGAAGTTATCTCCAAGTTCAATACATCTCTGATCTTGTAGCCTTTTTTCTCCACATCATCCCTGCACACTTTCTTATTTCATCCATCTATCTCACATGTGGTCTTTTTGGGGTCTTTTTCAATCTCTTTGAATCCAGTTTAAGATTTCAATTGTCCATCTGTTATCATCTGTTCTAGCAGTATGTCTATCCCAATTCCACTTCAGTCTTTTAAATCTTTCAATGATGTCAGTAATATCTGTTTATTCTCTTACCCATGTATTGCATTCTCAATCTTTTCTTGTTACTCAGCTTAATTAGTGTTGGTTAAATGAGAATCATTACATGATTTATATAAAGTAAATGGAATATAATGTAGCTTTCATAATTGGAGATGAAGTGTTATTATTCTACAAGCATTAAGCCCATAATTGCAATGTAAAGTTAAAAAGGAAAAAACATAAAATGTCTCAGGTGAGTAATATGGTGAATAATGACTACTCTTTAATATTTCTCAATTATCTGCAGCCAGGAGTTGGAGACGATTTTGTCAAGCTATATGTTTTTTTATTTCATTAAGTCTTAAATGGCAATAAATATTTTTTGTATAATGCCATGTCCTAACTGAGTAACTTTGAACTATAACTAGCAAATCATTATGGGTGTAGTAATAGGGTTATTGATCTTCTATAAAAAATGATCTGATAGACATTGCTCAAGTCGAATTCTCTGCCACAAATTATTTACATTATATATATATATATATATATATATATATATATAAATAATATATATATATATATATATATATATATAACATTTTAAATATTTAATATTGAAATATAAGTATAATGTATATACTTAACCTAGATGTAATTAAAGGGGATTTGAAGCCAGAGTTTCAAGTTTCCTACAGTTATCCATTCCATCCAATATACCTGATTCACATGACAACCTACATCCTACATGTGAAAAAGATAAATGATCATCAATACACACATTACTCATCAGTTGGTTCATATCATCATCTCCCATATATATATATATATATATATATATATATATATATATATATATATATATATATATATGATCAGTGCTTGGTTTATATTAAGATAGTAGATGTACATACTTTAATGAACAGGTTTCAATCCTCTCCACTCTCCAACTCTTCAGCCATCCATATCACTGAAAATCTGATGATGAAATACTCAAAGCCCATGATGATGATAATATTACAGTCATACCCATATTGTAATTAAACATTTTGTATCTGAGTTATAAAGTACTTTTAAAATTCATATTATATTCAAAAAAAATTTTAAAGTAATTTTTTCTTTAGATATTGACTACATTACTTCTGTTTTAAGTCATTTAGATTTTGCAGATGATGTAGTTGTTTTTGTAAATAATGCTTTAGAGTTGCAGGAAATGTTGCAGGAGTTATCAGATGAAAGTAAGAAAGTAGGACTAAAGATAAATGTTAAAAAGATTAAAGCGATGTTCAATGGATTTTATCAAAATATGAAAATAAAGATTGATCATGATGAGTTAGAGGAAGTTAACAGCTACAAATATCTTGGTCAGATTGTTAATACAGATGGAAATATAATGGATGAAATTAATCATAGAATTAAACTTGTTTGGAGTGCTTTTGGTAGAAATAACTTGATACTAAACTGAAATATGCCTATGTGTTTGAAAAAAAGTTTTTTAATAAATGTGTTTTACCAGTTCTTAATTATGGATATGAAACTTGGACACTTAATAGAAGAGCAATACAGGGACTTCAGACCACTCAAAGAAGTATGGAGAGATGCATGTTAGGAGTAACAAGAAGAGATCGAAAATGCAATGTATGGATAAGAGAACAATCAGGTATTACTGACCTTACTAAAAAATTTAAAAAGACTGAAGTGGAGTTGGGCTGGACATATTGCTAGAAGAGATGATAATAAAAGGAGAATTGAAATCTTAAACTGGATTCCAAGTGATTGTAAAAGACCTAGAAAGAGATCACATGTGAGATGGATGGATGAAATAAGAAAGTGTGCAGAGATGATATGAAGAAAAGCTAAAGATTAGAGAAGATGGTTTGAACTTGGAGAGACCTTCATCCTGCAGTGGATTGATAATGGTTGATGATGATGATGACTTCTGTCTTTAATTATCTGCTATTTAGAAAAGTATATTAATTAAAAGTTTTGATTTTTTTCTTTTAAATTTCACAATGCATATTCAGATACATACAGATGCCTATATATAAGTGTGTTATACACATTTTCAAGCTATATATACAGTAAGTACATATTCCGTAGCTTAAAATCAAATTTTGTATATAAGGATTTATACATAGGTTCATTCAAGAATGCATTTACTGATCCATGTTTCAAAAAAATATGCTGCCTAAAAAATTTTAAATTATTATTTTTTATTTTATATGCATATCCAGTATAAACACACACGTATATATTAGCGCACGCTGTAAACATTTTCATTATATATATATATATATATATCGTAATTACACACATCTATAAACTTGTTACATTTTCATTTACCATTGTCAAACTTCCTCTACTCACAACTTTGACGCTATCTATTTCAGATAAATATAATAATGATTATTACTAATCATTTTCGAATCTAGAGATTATCTCTAGCACAGATATAAACTTTAAACCTCAGTTAAAGATTAATATATCTGATTTTTTATCTTATTTTACACACACACGGAGTTATTCATATTTCTCTTTCCCATGTGTAATATCTTTATAGATATAATAAACACCTCCATACTTCCCCATTCTTTTTAAATTCGCATAAATAAAGATATAATAAAAGATAAATGACCCTCAAGATGCATTTCGTGCTGAACCAGCACTCATCAGTTGGCCCAGGTCATGTGAATTTAAAAAGAATGGGAAAGTATGGAGGTGTTTATTATATCTATAAAGATATTACACATGGGAAAGAGAAATGTGAATAACTCCGTGTGTGTGTGTAAAATAAAATAAAAAATCAGGAAGAGAAATGTGAATAACTCCATGTGTGTGTAAAATAAAATAAAAATTCAGATTTATTAATCTTTAACTGACGTTTAAAGTTTATATCTGTGCTAGAGATAATCTCTAGTTTCAAAAATGATTAGTAATAATCATTATTGTATTTATCTGAAATGGATGGCGTCAAAGTTGTGAATGGAGGAAGTTTGACAATGGTAAATGAAAATGTAACAATTTACTCTAGATAAATACTCTTCATATAATAAAGATATATATATGAGAGATAGTGACCTGGGCCAACTGATGAGTGTTGGTTCAGCATGAAATGCTTCTTGGGGGTCATTTGTCTTTTATTATATCCTTATTTATGTGAATTTAAAAAGAATGGGGAAGTATGGGGGTGTTTATTATATCTATAAACTTATGTTAAAATGCATGCCGTAGCTGAGAATCAATTTTGTATATAGGCATTTATACACCAGTTCATACAATAATGCGTTTATTTATCCATGTTTTAAAAAAATATGCTGATTAAAAAATTAAAAATTGTTTTTTTTATTTCATATCCATATCCAGTATATACATACATCTATATATTAGAATGTATAATGATGAAATTATAATCGATATATTAAAAGAATCAGATAAAGAAATAGAAAAAAAATGGCAAAATTATATATCAAATGTCTAAATGATAAAGATGTACCAGATGATTGGCAAAATGCAGGATTAATATTAATATTTAAAAAAAGCAATAAAGAAAATATTAAAAATTACAGACCTATCAGCCTTTCATCAGTTATAAACAATTTTTTTACCAAGATAATTATAACTCGTCTATGGAGAACATTGGATTTTAACTAACCAGATGAACAAACTGGATTTAAAACTGGATGTAGCTTAGTAGGTCATATCCAAGTATTTTGAGAAATTATAAAAAGAGCCAACGAACATGAGTTGATATTATGCTTTAGATTTGTAGATTATGATGAGACATTTGATTCTATAAGCGTTTTTTCAATGATTAAATGTCACATTCTGAAGAATGTATATAAAAATGCAACAGCAACAATTAGATTACATAATTATATTAGAAAGGTTAACGTTAAGAAGTGTGTAAGACAGGGTGACTTCATATCCCTAAACCTTTTTACAGCAGTGCTGCAGTAAGTATTTTCTGAATTAAAATGGGAAACTAAAGGAATAAAAGTCAATGGAGAGTATTTGTCATTTAGATTTTGCAGATGATGTAGTTGTTCTTACAAATAATGCTTTAGAGCTTCAGAAAGTGTTGCAAAGATGACTAAAGATAATTGTTAAAAAGACTAAAGTAATGTTCAATAGATTTTCTCAAAAGATGAAAATAAAGATTGATTATGATGGGTTAGAAGAAATTAACAACTACAAATATGTTGGTCGGATTATTATTACAGATGGAAACATAATGGATGAAATTAATCATAGAATTAAACTTGGTTGGAGTGCTTTTGGCAGAAATAACTTAATATTGAAAGAAAATATGCCTATATATTTGAAAAGGAATATTTTTAATAAATGTGTTTTACCAGTTCTTACTTATGGATCCAAAACTTGGACACTTAAAAGAATAACAACACAGACACATCATACTGCTCAAAAAGTATGGAGAGATGCATGTTAGGGGTAACAAGAAGAGATAAAAAATGCAATATATGAGTAAAAACTAACAGGTGTTACTTAGATCATTGAAAGAATTAAAAGACTGAAGTGGAGTTGGGCTGAACATATTGCTAGAAGAGATGATAATAGATAGACAATTGAAGTCTTAAATTGAATTCCATGAGATGGTAAAAGACCCAGAAACAGATTAGATGTAAGATGGATAGATGAAATAAGAAAGTGTGCAGCGATGATGTGGAGAAGAGAGGCTAGAGATTGGAGAAGATAGATTGAACTTGGAGAGAACTTTATCAGCAGTGAATTGATAATGATTGATGATGATGATTGTACCTACTAAAATTTGAAATGTATTTTAGTATGTGGTGAGATGTTAGTGATAATTTTTTTGTATCTTTCTTTCTTGTTTCATTTTTAAAAGGTGAATGTCTTAACTTAAGAATATTCAACTGTGTTCCTGTGATGACAATAATATTAATTTAAAATGTGGGTGTCACATAGACCAATCCCATTATAATATTTTAATCAGTTATTCAGGAAGGTATTTCATCCTATTTTGAAATTATAACTTATCTTATTATGCTGTATATTTTTTAGCATCAATGACCATAAGCTACCTCACTATTAATATTACAATCTCATCTTCCTCTCAAGTTTTCTTCTATAATATTAACAATTATATTACAAAACAAATCATGTCTTGTGAAAAATGTCAATATTATACTTTTTATGACACAAAATTGAGATCATAACTATTTTGTTACTTTTACCATTCATCCTCTTGCATCTCTTTGTATTTTCATTTGAGATTCAGATAGCATAAGTATTTTTATTTTCATAAATCCCATTCCTTGATTCAACATTATACATCAATTTACTCATTAAATATATTTTATATTTAAAATAATACTAAATTAATATTTAAATAATTTTACCTTATAATATAACTATAAATGTATTGTTTTACCCATCATCTCTTTTTCTCAACACTCGCATATACTATATCACATGGTCACTGTTTCTTATGCTAGCACATTACTGTTATTAAAACAGGCAAAACTCTCCATACAGTAGTGCCACTCAGTGCCAACCAGAGTAATAAATGGATGCCAGAAGGCTTGTGCATAAAATCCCTATCTAATGCCTACTCATCCAATATACCCAAACTAGTTTCTGGCTTGTGGCTTTCATCAGTAAGGAGCTTTGTATCTGAGAACACTGCACCTAGATCTTATGATCTAATGCAACCCTCCAGCAGCCACTTTTTATCTCTACTTAACTACAAAATTATGAGAATAAAATTACACAATATTTTTAATCTAAGATCAATAGCTTATATAGTCATATGGGTCTGAACCCAGTTCAGTACCCATACATTTTGGTGTCTTTGGCTCTTTAACAACCATAGACACCACTATCTTATTAAACAGGATTGGTGTTAAACCACTAAACATCACATGAGCACTATTTCTTATGCTAGTACATTACTATTAATAAAACAGGCAAAACTCTCCACACAATAGAACCACTCAGTGCCAACCAGAGTAATAACAGTAATGTTCTAGCATGTTTAGTGGTTTAACACCAATCCTACCTAATAGGATAGTGGTGGCTATGGTAGTCAAAGAGCCAAAGACACCAAAATGTATGGGTACTGAACTGGGTTTAGACCCATATGACTATATAAGCTATTGATCTTAGATTGAAAATATTATTGTGATTTCATTCTCATAGTTTTGTAGTTAAGTAGAGATAAAAGGTGGCTGCTAGAGAGTTGCATTAGATCCTAAGATCTGGGTCCAGTGCTCTCAGATCCAAAGCTCCTCACTGATGAAGACCACAAGCCAGAAACTGGTCTCGGAATATTGAATGAGTAGGCACTAGATAGGGATTTTATGCACAAGCCTTCTGGCATCCATTGATTACTCTGGTTCGCACTGAGTGGCACTACTGTATGGAGAGTTTTGCCTGTTTTAATCACATATACTATATTAACTTTCTAAGCATATTTCTTATTAACATCATTTTTAAAAAAGTACATTAAACATAGAAATTATATTAATATATTGAAATATCCAAATCAAATACAAATAATATTATTACCTTATCACTAAGTTTAACATCTAATATTACACTCACATTAATATTAACAATAATAACTAAAGAAATAAAAAAATTATTATTATTGTTGTTGTTATTATTATTATTATTATTATTATTATTATTATTATTATTATTATTATTATTATTATTATTATTATTATTATTATTATTATTATTATTATTATTATTATTATTATTATTATTATTATTATTATTATTATTATTATTATTATTATTATTATTATTATTATTATTATTATTATTATTATTATTATTATTATTATTATTATTATTATTTTCCTTTTTCTTAATCCTCTTCCTCATTCTGCATCATTATAGTCTTCAGCAGGATGCTTTACTCCTCCTTGTGAGTTACTAATTTTATTTCTCTACTTGACAGAAACTTCTAAGCTTCTGTGTAAAATATTAAAAATCACTAATAACAATAATTTGATAAAACTTCTTTAAAATGTGATCTCTTTGTTTATGCTTTCAAATATGTGCATGTTCTAATATAAATATGAATAACAATCATAGAAGTTTAGTAAAACTGTAATTGAATAAGTAATTCAATACAAATTTGAATATTGCTCTTTCCACTATTTAACTTTATGTAGTAATTAATTCATAGGTCATTCCTACTTCCACTTTTTTCTCCTCATTATTTTACAGAGTAATTATTTCTTTACAAACTAAACATAAATAAGTTAATTTAACTCTATTATCTGGCAATATATTATTTTATCAAAATTTGTCATAATCGAAATTAATATCTGTTCTTGCTAAATATTTATTCTTTTAGTATTTTATACTATAGGATAATCTTGTTTGCTAAACAAAATGTTCCTTCTTGGAATAATCTTTTATGGAATATAATCTATAATAAACATTTATTGTCATATTCATTTACTTAATAATCTTTAATTATTAAATATACAATGACTATCTATGCTTCTTTGTGGTTTTATAAAGTTAATTTGAATAATACAAATTACTTTAATTTAAAAGATATCTATTTCCATTTGACATCTCATTTCCATTAATAAACTATTTTAAAGTTCAGTAAACTAATTTAATTATTTATATAAGTTATCATTTTTGCTCCTCTTCATAATTAAGTTATCATTTAAATTAATCAACAAAGTTAGAGATAAACAAAACATATTTCCTTACATGACAGTATTTACACCTTTTAATTACTTGAAGTTGAGAATCCTTATTCTTCATGGTTTTTCCAATCACTAATAATAATAATTTATCATTGTACTTATTCTTCAATAGCATTTTAAAGTGGGAATTGAAGTTTCAGAATGCAATTGTATCACAAATGAAAAAATTTAGTTTAATTCACTCCATCATTTTTAAACTACTTTTAAAGATATTATATTACTTTCATCACAATTAATTTACTTATTTTTACTGTTTAAAAATAAAATATATTAAATTTTATAATTTTTACAAACTTTTACATGAAATAGTGGTTCACTTTATTTTTATGAGTTAATTGCTTCTTTCTCTTTTTCTCCTTTCTTCTTTCTTTCCCTAGTTAATCTGCTCTTTTCTTTTTATATGTCCAGATAGCATGACATCAAAAATCCTAATAATTACATTTTATTGGTTAATTAGTTGAAAATTAACTAGCAGTTTCTGAATAATTAATTTGCTGTCTACCATTTAATAATAATAAAATCAATAAATATCTTTAAAACTGGTAAAGTACACCTGAACATATATATGTCGAAAAGATAAATAATCACCAATATACATATTTCATGCTAAACCAGCAATCATCAGTTGGTCAAGATTATCATCTTTACACGTATATGCAATAAGTGCTCAGATATATATTAAGATAGTCAATCTTCATATTTAAAGGACAGGCTTCAATCTACTCCACACTCCAATACTTCAACCATCCATCCAATTGAAAATCTGATGATGGAATGTTCAAAGGACACCCTGAGGCTGAGATTCTTGTCACACCCATGTTGACCTAAGATCAATCTGACCCCTCATGTACAGGACATAATCCATTTAATACATATACAAGGAATAGTCAGACATCTCTACTATGTAATAACTGAAACACACAAGCTTATTATATACCTGTATCTCTATATGTACTATATAGGGTATATGAGCACAGACTTTCACATGACCTGCCACTCTCCACACTAACTCATAATACTGAGACACTTGAACACATATATGTTGAAAAGATAAATAATAACCAATATACATATTTCATGCTAAGCCAGCAATCATCAGTTGGTCCAGATTATTGCTGTTTTAGCATGAAATACTTTTATTGGTGATTACTTATCTTTTCAACATATGTATCAGTGTTGTGCGATAGAGTGGAGAGTGGTGGATCATATGAAAGTCTGTGCTCATATACCCTATATATTACATATATTGAAACAGATATATAATAAGCCTGTATTTCAGTTATTATCTTTTTAATTAATTTAAACTAAGATATTTTAATAATAGTATTTATTCCTAAAATATTATTATCATTACCATTTATAAAAATATACCATTAATTTATGGAAATTAAATTATTTTACTTTTATTTATTTATCAGAGATCAGTGCAGAAAGTAACACACTCACCTTTTAAAGGATCACTGAAATATAAAATACTAAGATTGAATTTCTTCTTATTGTAACTTTTACTTAAAACTAACATATTTAAATAGGTAAATAGGTTTGCATTTATTGAAATCACTTATATTAAAATTATATCACTGTTAAAAAAATACACATAAAAGATGGATGTGTATTTCTTATCCCCATTGAATTCCCTCTTTAAATTTCATATATTAAATTATTTGTGCAAGTTATATGTCTGAAATTTAAACTTTTGGACTATAATATACAGTTTTATATAGCCAATTGGCATAATTAACTAATTAAAAGATTACTCTAAATATACAATTTATCCAAACTACTTCGAAGTGATTTGGATAAATTGTATTTATAGGATATTACAGCAAAATAAAGAATAGTGTGATTTTGGTGATATTTATGTTCTTCTATAAATATTGTAATGGTCATATTTCACGTTTATTTACAAGATCCAGAGTTCTGGAAAATTACACTAAAGCTGATCCAGATGAGGGATTGAGACCTTGAATCTGAACACACTTCAACTCATTTACCAGCAGTCCATAATTTAATACTCTATGGATGATATTTATAAGGTTACACTCAGTCTCAATTTTCTTTGTAAGCTGACTGAAGACAAGGTGAAACATAAGACTCAGAAATGACTGATAATTTAGTAAGAATACTAAATAGAATGGCTAAATAATCAAGTGCATATATTAACAAATTAATATTAATTTGGATTGTGAGAGATAATGCTAAACAGTATTATAACTTAAATATCTTTAATAAATAAAATAAACAAACTAATTAGTATAAAACCAACAAATGTGCACTGGTTAGATTTTACATGCACGGTGTTACAACAATGATAAGATGATTTGGAGTATAGAAGTCTCATCTTTAGAAATGCATTTTATACATATTAATATTATAATTTACCATCTGCAATTAATATTCATGCCTACATATATATGGTGTGCCAACTATTCCTAGGATTGCTACTGAGAAGTTAAATAATACAAAGATGACATAAGTAAAATGTTAACTTATTTATGAGCAACAAATACCATAAGTGAAGTATATTCTATATTCAGACTTGTGCAGAAATTTAAAAATGTGGCAGAATGAACTGATTCCTGTAGTGAAACTTCTGATACTATGGTGCTAAATACTAAATAATGATTGCTATATGAATGTATAGTTATTGATGAGATTCAGTAACCTAGTACTTGGTTCCCTTGGATATACAATTTGCTAGCATAATAAAGGACTTTAGTTTGGGGTGTCAAAGCAGCTTTAAAATGTTTTTGGATCCTCCTGTTCCAGTTTTAAATATGGCTGTCTGAACTAATAATGTGTGGCCTATCACCATGATCCCATTTAAAAAGAAAGTGTAGCAAGGCATAAATACACATATAGTATTTAGTAAAAATACATTCATAATGCTTATAATATACTAATACTAAAGACAAATTTAAATGCAGTACATTTTATAGTTTCACTCAGCAAAACTACCTTAACTCAGTTCTCAAATTAGAATACTTTAATCATGCTAAGACAGATTCATTAATAGTAATCTAGTTTAGAAATATTGAATCTGTACATTTCATATAATAAACTAGGGAAGAGAAAGCATATTCCGGGGATTATGACATTTACAAATATGTCTTTAAGTATCATCCCTGCCATTATCTAATTAATATGTATATTAATAATTTGCAAACCTTAATAAACAAACTAATACATATTAACTAATTAAATCTAGATAATGAACACATATCTCTTAGAATAGATTTCAAAGGAACAATTTCTGTCAGATAAAAAGTGATGAAAAAGTTACATGAAAGAGCTTCTAATCATCTCTCATGAAAGTTTATTAAATTTATTATTCTCTATTTTGAAATTATGGCATCTCAACACACAAATTAAGAATAAAATAATCAAAAGAGAAATAGGCATGGCTGCAGATTATAAAAGTTAAATAATAACTACTTACAGTTATTACATTTGAAGAGCAGTTATTCAAAATTACATTTATATTTATAGGCAAGATGATTACAGTTATATTTAAAGTTAGTGCCTTTATTTTACAAGAGTTTAATTAATTGAAAATTAATAATTGCTGAAGGTTCATTACAGATAGCTAACATAAAAAATGTATTAGGAATTTTAAAAGAGATTGCCTGTGGAAAAGAGATATTACCAATCTTCTAGGCTGAGTTGTCTGGCATTTGAAATAGGCAATGGCACTTCAGAACAAGTTGCTCTCTTCCCTCATTGTCTTCTTTGGCAGCTGGTAGTACTGGTCTCCTTCATTCTATTGTGATGATGATGATGTGCAGTGGGTGGAAGGCCACCATTCATCTAAAGGAAGATGTCAAAGTTGGAGCCTTCCTAGCCACTTGTGCTAATTTTCAAATAGGTATAGCTTCTAGCAGCAACTGTTTAACTTTACAAGAGAGTGATTTTTTAGGATGAAAATTTGAAGATTTTATATTAGATTTCTGATCCATCCCCCTGTAAACCTATTAACTTGTTTAGAAGTTTTAAATTTTAATCTTTAAATTTTACAACTTTTAAATTTTACATTAGCATCTTAGTAAAGGCAAAAGAAAATCTCTAACGGATTAAAAATAGTGCTGCTTGGATGATTCTGCTTTGTCCAAGATATATTTTAAATTTGTTATTTTTAAAATCTATGTTTGATCTCCACGTAAATCTAATGCAGATGCATGTAGTATGATCTCTTTACCAAGAATTATTCAACATTTTTAAAACTAAATTATTTTTGCTTAAACATTTCTCTATGTATGTTGGTCAACCTTGGAATTGAAAATATATATGCGAGTCTTAAGTCAAATAATGAATAAATTTATACATTAAATTTATAACAAATAAGCATTTAATTTGACTTAGGCAGAGAAGAACATACTCGGAGAGTATGTATGTCCAAACAATAGCTATAAAATATATAACTAGTGTTACATTTCCAGGACATAACTTCTTCTCGACTGTTGAATTCAACACCATGTTCAAAACACTTTTTTGTTTTGTATAAACACAGGCATCAGTTACTTATCCAGAAAATAAATAACGCACTTTGAACAATGGCTACTAATTCAACACCCAAGATACACCCATGACTAGCTCAGCTACTTGTAATCAATAACACATTATAATTCAATTAGTGGTGAAAAGAATTGACCAACAAATAAAGCATTATGTTTAAAGACAATTTATTTTAATTAACATTTATTAAACTAATTTTAAATATTTTATAAATCTTATTTACTAATATAACACATGCACATTTATAATTTACACACTATAATATCTTAGGAGAAAGCATTAAATAATATTTGAAATTTAAAATACAATAACATCAATATACTAACACATGAACACACACAACATTTTAAACACACATATTAATAGTTTGTCTATGTATGCTATAGAGTTCTTAAACTTGACTCTTGGAGCTTTACAAATGTGATGGATAATTTAGAAATAAGAAAAATATTATCTAGGATTTTGAACGTGGATACTTCTTGCTGTTTGCTGCTTCTAATGAGGTATCTCTAACCGGTTAGATTTGACTGTTTGCTGCTTCTAATGAAGTATGTCTAACTGGTTAGATTTGAAGTTTTCTTGTGGAGATTTGATACTGATTATTCCAAGGCATTTTCTTTAAGACAATTAGACATTGAGCAGCTTCAGGTTGTTATGCAGGCATCACATTTATCAGGTAGGTTGGCTGTTTTTATTGGACTTCAGGCTGGAGAAAGTCATATGTTTTCTGGGGTTTTAACACTGCATTCTTGATTCTGGATATATAATAAGCTGATGATATAACTCACTGATAGATTGTACTGAGCTGTTATCTCAAACGCAACTGTCTGATAAAAAATTGACTATTTATACATACGATGATGTGTTGTCATTTTGATATCCTCCAGCTATGTATCTGTTGTCGAAATTCCTTTGATAATCTTTTAATTACATGTTTTTGGAGATCATTTAATTAGTAGCCATGCAAACATGTTGTTTTATATTTTTAATTAGTAGCCATCAGTGTGTTTTTAACTATATTTTTTCTTTATTTCATTTTAATATTTATTTTCATGTGTTTTCTTTCAATATGATTTTAACACACACATATACATGCATTTATCATTTCTTTGTTTACTCTCGCACATATATATTTTATTAACAAGCACACATTAATTTGTCATTTCCGTACCTGTATATTTTATTCTAATAAACTCAATATTAGTTTTAAGATTATTTTCTTTTCTTTAACTCGAATGAAAAGAGATTTATATTTTTAAACTTTACGTTACATTTTAACTAATAATAATAAAAAAAACTCTTTTAACTTCTTTTATGAAACTTTTAGTTTGTTTTTACAGAAAATCTCACTCCCCCCTTTTAATTAATTAATTGTAACTTTTATTTCAAGAACTCTTAAACTTTTAACTATTTATTTTAACGAATAATTTTATTTTAATAATTTTTTAAACAAAATTATTATGTGCCAACATAATGTTGGCCCAATATTATACATAGTCATACATGTATATACATAAATATATGTCCACTTGACAAGGTTTAAACTTAGAATAAGCACTACTATGGGACATAGTCAGTGAAACAGGATGTGTGTCAATATATACCAGTTCAATATATAATGGAAGTGACACCAATGTCAAAGTAATCCACACTGAAAGTGAAAATTGAATTCACTTTTCACTAGTTGTGCAGAGATTATCCGGCCTTAATCGAGGCTCCCTATGTATCTTAATGCTGCACTGCGCTATGATATCAAATCTCCCGAAGTTGTTGCCTTCTCCGTTGGCTCTTATATGCCTTCCAGATTATATTCTCTGATGAGTAAATTATTCCTTCTTCCTGGCCGTGGAACTTAAGTGTGACTGGCGATTTCTGGGAAGGGTTTTTTTCTCTCTATATGGCTATTGTTCTCTAAAGTATATTTTTACCAATGAAATCTCTACATTCTGAGAGCAAAAGCTTATCTCCAATCAGAAAGGTCCACTTATAAATGTAAGTAAATTCTTATTAGATAAAAGTTATCAATTGCCCCAGGGATTTCTTGAATCTTTTAACCCGTATAATTTTAATCCAATTATATATATATATATAAAAACAAACATAATGTCATCAGTGATGTCCACACAATTGCATTTGAATCAGCTTATAATTTGCAACAGTGTTAATTCCTACTTATAATGAGTATTACAAAGCCATATCAGGCAGTAATAATTGGAATAATAATCTTTCAAGCTATGATAGTATTAATACAATATTCTATAGTACTGACTTAAATTACATGCGATTTCAAATGAGGCTACGTACACATCACCAATCCTAATAAATTCTGAATAAAACTTTGGAAGTTGTTTAATATGATCACTATATGTTTTATATTTGAATGTTTGTAAAATAAATAAACTTAACTCTGCTTGTAAATTAAAATTACAAGTTAAACTGTGATGAATTTATAAAAAAAAAAAAAGATAGTTTAAAACATTTTTGTTACAATTTGCATATGTGTTTTAATTATTATTATTTTATTAGTTAAATAACACATTTCATGAAAAATACTAAAGATTAAATAATTTTGAATTTTTTTTCCAGGCTTTTTATTGCAACTCAGTCCAGACATTGCTGACTCTAATATAACCAGATGTTTCATGGACCAACTTGCACTAAATTGCTCAAGAACAATCTTTTATTTACAGTACTACAGTTCTGCAACCTATTGTATGTTTGAGTAATTAACAAATGCTAAACAGCTATGCTTATAAATTCCTTATTTAATGTCATTCTATTCATATTCTTAGACTAGTTTCTTTTTTATTGAGCTTGAAAGTCAGGAGTCAACCCTGGATAGAGATTTAATAAACATTACCATCATGTCTTGATTTATTACTGAATAGTTATCAAAAGAAATATTAGAATAAAGAGTATATAAGATATGAAAAGAATGAATGATAATAATAAAGCGATTATTATCATTCGGTGCAAGAGCTTTAAATATTAGCTAAAGAAGGCAAAATGAAATAAAGGTTTGACTTATAAATGTAGCTTATTTAGGGATGGGAGAGAATATTAATATTTATATTTTAGTACAGTTTAAAAAAGAATCTGGCTAAATTGTATAGAGAGTGGAAAAAACTTGAAAGCGTAAATATTTTATGATTTTTTTTTTGTTTGTCTTTATAAGAAATTGGGGAATATAAGAATAAGTTTGTGAAATATTATATAATAAAATGATAAAAAAGAGAATTAGATTTAAAAATATAATTGGGTAATAAGAAATATTTTGGAAATATAAATAGGTAATAGGAAGTAGTAAAAAAAATGAGTTTATTATGGTTTATGAAAAGTTTGTAAGGTTAACATGGCTGACAGGATTTCTAAATATGTAGCCTATGGGGCAGAAATCGTATCACGTCAAGCGTTGGTGGTCGAGAGGTCAGCATAGCTGCCTTACAAGCAGTTGTCACGGGTTAGCGGGTTCGCTTACTGGCCGATGCTAGGAAAAAAAAAAAAAGAAATCGCATCACGGATTTGCTCCTGACTTACTCTAACATAAAAGTTTTCAAAAAAATTATTTCCACTTTTTTCATAATTTATACTTTTTGTATGTTTATAAATTTAAAATACTATTGTAAAATAAATAGTAATGAAGCATTTTATTTTAATGTATTTAAGAAATTATGAATATGTCGCGTTAATTTTTTATAAATTAACATATTAAAATAGACAAACATTACTTCATAACTACTATTTAATCAATAAAAAGAACCATTATAATAATAAAAGTGTCATAAAAAATTAGCAATTAGATGCATCTACTTTTCCATTTATTTTTTATTTAACTAAATAACCGATACTTTTAATAAATGTATATATCTGACATTTAAATATTAATAAAATATTTATATTATTTTTATTCAGACTAATTGTGTATTACTTTACAAATTGTTTCTGAAAAAGTAAATATAATTATTCAAAATTTCGTAATAAACAATAATAAAATTAAATTAACACATACACAAACAGTTTATCAAAACTTTGTCAAGTTATAAATTCATTAAAAACTTTAAAAAGAAATAAATAAATCCATATAAACGAAGATAATACACTTGTGATTATCTAAACTTTATTTTCTAAATATAAAATGTAAATTAATTACGTAAAATAAATACGTAATCGAATGGCTTCATTGCTCTGAAGTTCATAGAAAGTTCGAGCACCGGAAGTAGCAGAGCCGGAGTCGATCTGAGAACGGTGCACGCCGGAGTCTGAATTTATCACTGCACCAATCCATGCAGAGGAATTGAACTATGTTAAAAAGGTAGTAATCAAAGCAAGCTATAATTTTTTACTATAATTAAATATAGCATTTTTCTAATGTTATATGTCATTTTTTGGCTTTTGACCAATCAGCTAAAGCGGTTAATAATTTTCAACATCCTGTATTTACTAGATTGCTATGTCAAAATAGTATGATCATTTTCATTGGCTGTCCCAAATATATACAATCGTAGTAGATCTATAAGTTTTCAAATGAGTAAAATTCATTACATCCCGGATGTAAATACAACCTTGTATATATATGATATTAATGTCATTATATGTTCTTTATTACTTTTTACAATACTTTTTTACAACCCACTGACAGTTTCGATTGCTCCAGCAATATAGGTAGAAATTCTGAAGAAGATTGCTGGGCAATCAAAACTGTCAGTGGATTGTAAAAAAAGCATTGTAAAAAGTAATAAAGAACATAAATAATATTAATATTATATGGATTTGGCAATGCAATAAGAAAGATAAAGTTATAAATATATGACATAACAATCTGATAATTAAAACAGCAGCAACCTTTTTCACACAACAGTGCTCCCTAGTGATGACTAGGGATAAGACAGGGTTAAAATGCTCAGTCTTCTAGCATCTATTAATTATTATAGCTTGCTCTAATTGGCACTATTGTGTGGAAAAACTAGCTACTGTTTTAACAGCTTATGTAAGCATGAGGACAGGTAGTCATGTGAAGTTTTAATTGCAACATTTGCTTGAATAGGTCAAATGTTATTAAATGCTTTATTTAATTATACATTGCACACTATAAAAAAATTAACTTAAAATTTTACACTTGCATGTTTATTAAAAAGTAGGTAAAAACTGGACTTTTCAATGACAATTAAACTAAGCTATAATTAAATGAGACTGCATTTACAACTCTTGATTGGAAAATTGATAGATCTGTTAATCTCTATATACCTTTAATGTAGATTCTTTTGCAATGGCATAGACATCTAGTAAGCACAGAAATACCAAAAAGTTTATTAATAATGTTTGTTTGATTGGTCAAGAATTTAAAATTGTGTATATATATATTTTTAATTTATGATTTTGTAAAGTAAGAGTGTATTTGTATAGTGCCGTTCCTCACCAGTTCTGTATAAAAACATACAGGTCAAAGCCATTACATTACATTTTATGTATCACAACACTTTTATGTTTAAATGTATCTAGAAGCAATACTAAATTATAAATGAAAACCATTTTTAATCTACCACTAAGATTTTAAATATACATTAATTCAGACCAATCTAAAAATAAGACTAAAAAGCTTGATTTTGTCTTATAAACATAAAATAAAATGTAGGTTCAGTTAGATTTTCATCTCAATTCCTATAGAAAGGGTAAATCTGATAATAGGTATTCTGAGTGAACTTCATATTGTAATCATCCCAATTTCATTCAGTATGGCTGGCTAATCATTAAACTTTACAAGGTAAAATTAATATCTCCTCATTTTAAAATCTTTGTGAATTAATACCCAAATATTGCATAATTAATAATTAGTGTTTCAACCTACTGGAATGTTAAACTTTACATGAGTTATAAGAACTAAGAAAATTAATATAAATTAATTATTTTCTATTTGCACAGCAATCCAACAGAAATATTGACACATTAATAGAAAAACAAGTATTCAAAATGTTTATCATTCCAGTGTTTACACATGCACACAAACACATACATACATATCACTATTATTACCAACATTATTTTCTACACACACATATATAGATAACAATAAAATATAAATTTATATAAATATATAAAATATACATTTAAGTTTGATATTGAAAGTGTTAAGATTCTTCAAGAAGAGAGAAACCATACTAAAAGAAAAATTAAGGAGGCAATTTTAATAAATAGAAATAAAATGAATTTAATTAATAGACAAGCTGATAAAATTAAAATTCAGGATTCATGTGATTTGAGTTATGACATTTGCTTCCATTTTGTTTTTTGAATTTAACAGTAGTTGAAACAGGTTACGGAATTAACTGAAAGTATTTCTGTGGATTGAAAGACTGTATATAATAGTTAATTACCATTATATATTTTTTATTATTACAATAGTTTTTTAATTAGCGAACATTTTATTTGTATTATATATATATGTCATTATTATCATTATTATTTTAACCATTATAGATCCCTGTATAATAGTCTTTTCATGTAACATCCAGACACTCTGATTTCTAGTCTGTTTTCTCCACATCACACCAGCAAACTTCCCTATTTCAGCAATTCATCTTTCATATGGCCTCTGTTATATCTTTTATAATCTGTTAAGATTCACCTTAAAACTTTATAATTATTCAGCTATTATCATCCCTTATGAGCAGTATGTTCAACTCATTTTATTTTTTCATTCTTTTAATGATCTCAATGATACCTGTTTCTCACCATTTTTCATCTCTTCTTGTTACTCTTAATATATATCTCTTCACATTTCATTGAGTGGTGTATATATATAAATATATAACATATTTTGTGGGTTTATCCATGCTAAAAAATTTAAATATTAAAATACCAACATTTTGACTTGATCACACAAGTCATCTATTGGGTGATAAAAGGTAGAAAGACAGTTGAAAAGGCGCTACAATCACTGATTTTAATTTAACATTTTGCTATTGATGGAACTTAACATTTTTTTTTTCAAACCAGTGATTGTAGCGCCTCTACAACTGTCTTTCTACCTTTTATCATCCAGTAGATGACTTGTGTGATCAAGTTGAAATGTCCGTATTTTAATATTTAAATTTTTTAACATGGATGAACCCGCAAAATTTGTCTTTTATATATGCAACCCATGAAAATCTCTGTATCAATATATATATATAAAGTAGTTTGGGAGCTAAACCTGTGTTATTTTTCATTACTTCCCAACATTTTAATGAAATAGTATCTGCCATTGTTAAGGTTAACTTTTCAAAGAAATACCATTAGATCTCAAATAGTAATGAGATAACATTCAATTTTGTTACTATTTGAGATCTAACCATTTTTCTTTGAAAAGTTAACATTGGCAATGGCAGATGCTATTTTTGTTGAAACATTGGGAATCAACCCAAAAACTACTTTATTTACATCATATAACGATGAAAACATTAAATATATATATATTGCTGTGTTTTTAGTTAAAAAATGAATTTAAACAGGCGTTTTGGGAAAATATACAGAAATCCTCAATGTTGACAATTTTTCATAATCTGTAAAATATTGATCAGGTTGTGCTAATCTTTAAAAAAAAATTGTGATTCAAAGATATACAAAAAAATTTTTTGATGAAAATCTCACGTTGATTTTTTTCAGGACTAATAAGTCTATAAGAGTTATTGCAGTATTTTCAAAATAATAATAAGAGTGTATGCATATTATATTTCAATCATTCATTATTTTGCTTTTTGTATCAATATTTTGACCAACTATTGAAAAGAATCCGATTTTTAAAAGTGTTTTTTTATTGTTTCTTGAATAATTAATAAAATGATTGTTAGAGATCAGAGAAAGAGACTAAATAAGAAATATCACAATGCAGACATATATTGCAATTTGTTTTACTTTTGTTTAAATTGTTTTATTTTCTAAGAATTTCCTAAAAAATTTCCACAAACTCTTTATAATGCATAAATCATATTTCAACAAACTCTTTTTAGTGTATAAATCATATTTTTATATATATTTTATTTACTAATATTATGTACCTTGTATTTACAAATGTGAAATGGTGATTAATGAAAGTGTCACTTGACTTAAAAGATTTGTATATTCCCTAATTTTTTTCTGTGATGAGCTCGTTTGATTGATTTATTTTAGCGACAACTAAATGTAGAATTTTATGCAGGTAATTGTTAGATAAAATCAATTTCTTACCTATGAAAATGTTTTGTGAAACAATAGATCGGAATTAATTCTATAATTTTCAATATACCAAAAAATAAATAAATAAATAAAGGCTATAATTAACTTATGGCAAGACTTCCACTCTGAATAGTAATTTATTGTAAAATGGTATTCAGAAAGACAGACAGGCCATTAGCTAGTTATAGCTTCTATTTATTCGTTTGCTTATTGATGTATTAAAAACCCAGTGCTTTATTTTTTTTTATCTTACTATATATTCAACAATGATAATAAATTTTTGGTATTAATTATTTTCAAAGGCAAATCTATTAAGTATTCATTTTAAAAAATCTTAGGAAAATCAAATCACTAATTATTTGTAATCAAATAACTTACAGTTTTATATAATTGAAAGCAACTCCAGGTTATATGATAAAATCTTCTGTAAAATCAATATGGTAATGTCTTGTAAGTCTTCAATGTCCAAATAGTTATTTTTAGCTAACAAAAGTAGATTACGTTCTGCTAGCAATGAAATGCTACAAATTTACATATCAATAATTTGTAAAAATGAAGTTAAATTGTGAATAATATTTTTGTAGGTAATTTTCACTACACCACTCTCAAACAACTATAATAATTGCCTATATATATATATATATATATATATAGGCAATTATTATAGTTGTTTGAGATATATATTGAACAATAATAAATATATGTGCAAAAGAAATGTGATCTGGACCAACTGATGGTGCTGATTTCAGCATAAAATGTGCATCTTGGGAATCATACTTTTTCATTGGTCATCCATCTGCACAGTACATATTTGCCCATGTGTTTATGATTACATCCTCTACAAGATGTTAAAAGTGGATAAAATCTAGTCACTATTTTGTGTGAGAGTTTATAGTAAAAATTACACTACAAAAACATTATTCGTTAAGTGGATAATTGTTAGTCAAATGAATGACTAATAAAAAGTATTAATATACTTCCATCTAGTGCAGAGGTCAGCAACCCCATGTCTGTAAGCCACATTCAATCCATGAGAGATTTTTATCCAGTCCTTCAGCTAACAACTGTTAGAGATTAGATAACTAGTAGCCAGTGATTAGATATCAGTGTACCAGCAAACATTTAATAAAAATTTATTCACAATTATTAAATCTTATCATATTACTGTATCTGCATATACATTTTTTTCATTGTTTCTTATTTCTCTATACTGATTTCTTTATTTTTCTGTTGCCTTTTGAATGATTTTTGAGAAAGGTAGATTTTGAGTACTGAAATTTTAATGAAGGTTGGACATTTAGCTATTTTTTCATTGAGCACTTTGGGAAATGTATTTGTTTGACTTATCAAGATACCATTGCCTGAATAAAGTTTCAAATACTAAACAGCACTATGAAAATCATCATAATCATTATAACAATTTCACTGGAAAAAACACAAGAAAATGAAGTTACATGGCTGAGAAATAATTTAACAAAACAGCCATCTTTTTTCACAATAAAAGTTGAATAAATTGATTGAAACACTTGTGCTAGTTATGAGGTGTCAAAACTAATTGTAGAAAAGATGAAACTTTTTATTGATGGACAATTCTTCAAAGAATGTATATTAAAGATAGTGAATGTTATTTGTCCAGAAAAAAAGGAATTATGTTCTGCAATAAGCTTATTGGCAAAGAACTGTAACAAGATGCATTGAATAACTGGCAAGAAATGTCAGAAGTGGCTTAAAGGACATTTTAACAAATCTGGAGTATTATCTCATTGCTATTGATGAAACCACATGTATGATTGATACTTTTTGCAATATGTGTGATGGGTATAACACAGACACTTGATATTGTAGAAGAATCTGTACACTTGATTTTTATGAAGGACCCTAGCACTGGGAAGATATTTTGGGAAGCATTATCAAATCTATTTGCTGAAATAAATCTTGATTTATCAAATTTTATTGGAGTAATCACAGGTGGAGAACTAGCAATGATTGGAAAGAGTAAGGAGTTTGTTTTATTGCTTCAAAAACACATTAGTATTGATCACAAACTAATTAAACTTCACTGCATTATTTATCAGGATGAATTATTTGCAAAGTCATTAAATTTTAAGGATATCATGGCAGTTATAAAAGCAATGAATTTTATGCTTTCAAGTGGAATAAATCATCATTCAAGAATTTCTAAAACAAATTTAAGCAGACTATGGTGATCTTACATATTTTTTTCACATGTTCAATGGCTTAGCCAATGAAAATGCTGGAATGAGTATATGCATTGAGGGAAGAGATTACTATGTTTTTAGAGAGCAAAAACCAAGATAATTCTTGCTTTTAGAATCCATAGTGGATTGTCAAGTTAGCATTTATAATAGACATCATGATCCACATGAACAATTTGATCTTGAACTTCAAAAAAAGAACAAGCTTATATTTGAAATGTTTGGTCAAATTACTACTTTTGAAAGATAATTTCGACTGTGGGAATCACAACTTAAGGCAAGCAACTACTCTCATTTTCTAAATCTCCAAAATCATGAAAAAAATATAATATCAGATATTTTGTGAGCTCTATTCAGGATTGAGAGTTTTTCTTCCATTTTGTGGACTTCCAGCAATATAGAAATCAATTTATATTATTTGTTTTTTCTTATGAAGTTAATGTAAAGCAAATGGCAGAAAAATATCTATCGGAGTTAATTGATTTACAATATGATGAATTTTTTACATCAAAATTTCACTTCAAGTCTACTGCTAACTTCTATAAAAAATATGTATTGCCAAGTAAAAAATATAAAAACCTTTTGAATAATGCAAAAATGATGGTATCATTATTTGCAAGAACATATTATTGTGAATAATTTTTTTCAAAAATGAAATATTCTAAAAGTCATTTAAGAACAAGATTGCATGATGACCAACTGAATAATGTTTTGCTTCTGGCATCATTTTTTCCTGATCTGAAGAAATTAGTAAACAATAAGCAGAAATAAGTGTCATATTAATTAATTTTCTATTTCTAATTGTATTTTATTTGCAGTAAGGAATTTGCAATTTTTTATTGTATTTGCGGTAAGTAGTTGTTTTACTATTATTCCTATAATAAAATAAGTAACATTGTTTGAATAAAATTTAAAAAGTACATTGATTTCCTTGTTTTCTTTAAATATTTAGACAAAGATAGTTTTCTGAACAGAGTGGTCTAAGATTGAGATGATTTGTAGTACATTTGATATCATGGCCCTCTTTCAAGATACAGCATAACAATCTGCTCCTCTCTCTCCAAAACGTTGCAGGCACCAGATCTAGTAGTTTGTGCCAATGTTGTAAATGCAGTAAGCTTGACACCTATTGATTAAACTGTAGTAATTAGCTATCTTTATATATGGAATTGTGATAAAGATATGTATAAGAGATTGTGATCTGGGCCAACTTATGTATTCTGGTTCAACTCAAAATGTACATATTGAGAATCATGCATCTTTTTTATATGTCTTTAGTCATATGTTCATAATTTCATCCTTTCACAAGATATTAAATGCAGATAAAAATCAGTTCCTACATTGCATGAGAGTGGTGTAGTAAAAAATTACACTATAGAAATATTATTCATTAAGTGGATAATCTCTAGTCTAATGATGTTAAATTGTATTTTAAAAATTTACTATATAGTATATATTTAGAATTACTTTTTACTGTCTAATAATAATGAATGGAGTTTTTATATTTTTAAGATGTATCCATAATGTGAATACCTTTGAATATCCCACTACAAGTAAAGGTTTCTCTAACATTCTCTCAAAGAAAAAAAGTAATAGAAAAGGTAGTGATAAATTGCCGCCTTGTTTTTATACTTCTAAGAATATAACTAGATTCCCATTTATTGATGGAATATTAGTTAGATTTTCCAATAAAGAAGGCTATCTAAAAAGTTAAGATTGTTAAGGTTTACTGACTTGAATTTAAACTCAGTTTATAGACATGGCAAGTGGATTCATTATTATTTCTTCACAAGGCTCCTTAACATATGCATATATATGTAAATAATAAGACTGAACTCAAATTGTAATTGTAACTCAATCCCTCGCCTCTCCTATAAATTTATATAAATCTATTAAAATAAACTCTCCATTGAAATAAATTAAAAATAAGACATACTGTATTATATATTTAAAATCCATTATGATTATATTTAATGCTTTGAATATTTTCTCCATGCATGAATCAATACTACTCATATTATTTTTAATTTAATGCATGCATCATCTTGTAATTTTAAATTCATCATCATTACTTTCAGCTATAATTCATGTATTGCAGAATGAAGATATTCCTATTTATGGTCTCTCTTCTTCAAAAATCTGTCAGCAAACTTTCTTAAATCACCCATCTATTTCACATATAGTCTCTTTTAAATCTTTAACAATCTGTTGATATTTAGTTTAACATTCCAATTGTCTATCTATTATCATCCATTCTAGCATTATTCCCACTCAAATTCCCTGTTAATTTTTGCAATGAAGCTGGTGGTACTTGATTATTTTCTTAACTAATTATTTTGCCTTTATTCCCTTTTTATTTCTGTCATCATACATTTTTCCATATTTACTGATGGCCTGAAATCTTCATATTGCTTATGTCAGTTATTTAAGTCCCAGATCCATAAATAAAAACTGCTAAAATGCATCTATTAAAAACCTTCCTCTTCAAGTGCATATCCATATTTTTATATTGTGAATTCTACCAAAATCACTCTATCCAATTTTAATTTTATGATTCGTTTCATCCAATATGTTTCCATCTGTACGAATAATCTGACCAAGGTATCTGTAACGATTAGCTTCTTCTACTTCATAATTATCAATCTTTATTTTCCTCTTCTGAGAAAATCCATTGAACATCAACCATTTTAGCATTTATCTTTAGTATTATTTTCTTACTTTCATATGTAATAACTGAAACACAGGCTTATTATATACCTGTGTCTATATATATATATATAAGGTATATGAGCACAGATTTTCAATTGGATGGATGGTTGAAAAGTTGGAGTGTGGAGTAGATTGAAACCTGTCCATTAAAGTATAAAGATTGGCTATCTTAATATATATCTGAGCATTTATAGCATATATGTGTAGAGATGATAATCTGGACCAACTGATGATTGCTGGTATAGCATGAAATACGTATATTGGTGATTATTTATCTTTTCAATATATGTGTTCAAGTATATCATGGTGTTATGAGATAGAGCGAAAAAGTGGTGGGTAGTCTGTGCTCATATACCTATATATTACTTTCATATGGTAAGTTTTCTAACATTTCCTGAAACTGATGCATTATTTGCAAGAACAACCACATAACCTTCATAATCTAGATGATATAAATAATCTCCATACATTTTTACATCTTCCCTACTTTAATCCACAAAATACCTTTTGCATAACTGCTGTAAAAAGTTAAAGAAACAGAATGGTTAGCACAGCAGTTTTACAAGCAGTTGCTCCGGTATTCGCTTCCCGGCCGACGCTTTGACACACAAAAAAAAAAATCTCACATTAAAAACCTAGATCGTTTTTTTAGTATTATTTAATTTATTTTTTGTTGTTATTGTTAAAAAAATTTCTATCTAATTCTTTTTTCATTTGGTTAGCATTTTTTTTATTATTGATAATGATTTGTTTATTTATTCCAAATTCAATTAAAGTAATAATTGAATCTTAATTTTTTTTCTATTTTGTTATATTAAATTTTATGTACTGAATTAATTTCTTTGAAAATACTATTGGGAATAAAAGAGTTAAATTAAGAAAAACCAGTTATTTGAAGATAATGCAATAATAATAATTGTTGGAAAGGTTGTATGACAAGCGCTCTATATTTTCTATAACTGCAGATGTTATTACAATATAGCGTTCTAATGGTAAATAAATATGGAAAAGTTGCTAGTCAGCTTGTAATTATTTTCATTGGATTTTATTGATAAATTTAAAGCCAACATGTTTTTTTTTCTTTTCAAATGCCTTGCAGCTTTATTACAACTGAATTGTTTTAAGATCAGAATATATATGTGTGTGAAAATTCTATTTTTTATATTTATTCATGCACACAAAAAATAAATATATAAAACTCATATTATGGAGATAAAATAAATTCATCAACAAAAAGAACAATTGACAAGTAATGACAGAAGATACAGAGTATGGCAGAATCACATTATCTAGAGGCTTTCATATATAGCTATCTTCAATTATAAATCATTTTCAAATAAAGGAAGTTTGTGAAAATCAAAAATAGGGACTAATGCTCATGGAATATTAACAAACTATTCAACTTAATTAAAGATGTTAGATGCAAATAATTTTGGTTTATGCAACAACAAATGTTCAATCTTATGCAGCTCCATGTTCAATCTTATGGAGCTCCATGATAGTGATGATGTGATAGACTGAATGTTTCAAATTTAAACTTCAGCTTAGTAAAACAATTAATAAATAAATAATTCAGCACAGATTATATGAATGGAACTCTTAAAGGTTCAATTTGCTACTACATACCATTTGAGCAATTTACTTCTTGTTATTTCTTATTGTGATAAAAAATATTGTTTTTTAATGTAGATGCACAGGATAATTTTGAACAGATCACACAACATTGTCAAAGTACCATAAAAGATCTTAATATTTTAAATTAAAAATATTTGCCTGTAAATGAAGATATAAATACAAAATTGATAGTGGACATAGACTTGCAGAATTTGCAGAAAGAAATTGTAGAATTGAGTCTATTTTTTGCATACCCTCTAGTGGATAGGATAATTTAGTAGATAGTAGCTCACATTTTGTTTACAGTGCTTTGTTTGCAATATGTATTATGTTTGTACTAATCTATATATTTATAATAATACGAACACATATATATGTATAATATAAACACTTTTAACATATGTATATGTATTATGTTTGTACTAATCTATATATCTATAATAATACGAACACATATATATGTATAATATAAACACTTTTAACATATGTATATATGCGCCTGTGATATTATTTAATTTAAAGATTACAGTACATATAACAAAGTAAGCTATTAACAAACAATTTTTAAAAAACAGAATAATAAAGACAATGAAATAATGAATTGAGAGTACATAATACATTTGTATATGTAAGAACTGGATAAAACTTACTATATCTTTTTCCTTTGACAATTTTTCTTTATTCTAATGGATTTATTTATTTTCTTTAATGATTTTACAAGTAAATGATTTTTCATTATTAACCTAATGACAGACTTTTAAGAATTTTTTTAATTTACAATTGAATTATCAATTTTCATTTTAACATTTAATGGAAGAACTTTATGAATTTGCTTTGAAACTATTTGAAACAAAATTTTGAAATTTGTTTTTAAAAAATTTAATGCACTGCTATCAGAAAACTATATATATATATGTGTGTGTGTGTGTATAATATTAGCATTTTAAAATTTAATTTGTAAATTTATTTGTTTACTTTTTTGATGTGGCATATAATTGAAATAGTAAATATTGAAACAGTACAAGTTTTGGGAGTTTTGGGAGAAACTTCAATGAGGAAATAGACAGTGAAGCATCTAAATGACGAAGAACAGAAACAGAACTATATTTGGTTTATCAAAATATCTGTGCCTAAGACTGTAATGTGCATAATAGTTAAATGTAAGATATACTAATGAAGTTGTTTGAAATAATAAACAATATTTAAGCTAAAAAGAGACACTTAACTGACAATGTTTAGAACATATAGATATCACATGACCACAACTTCTTATGCTTGTGTACAACTGTTTTAAAACAGGCAAAACTCACTATACGTATTACCACACACAGCAAGCTAGAGTAATCAATGGATGCCAGAAGGCTTGTGCATAAAATCCATATTTAATACCTACTCACCCAATATCCCCAGACTAGTTTCTGGCTTGTAGTCTTCATCAGTGAGAAGCCTTGGATCTGAGAGCACTGCACCTAGATCTTAGGATTTAATGCAATCCTCCAGCAGCCACCTTTTATCTCCACTTAACTGCAAAACTATGAGTCTTAAACTGAAAACACCTTAATGTTTTCAATTCAAGCTCATTAGCTTATCTAGTCATATGAGTCTGAACTCAGTTCAGTACCCATACATTTTGGTGTCTTTGGTTCTTTAATAACCATAGCCACCACTATCTCATAGTTTTGTAGTTAAGTGGAGATAAAAGGTGTCTGCTGGAGGATTGCATTAGATCCTAAGATCTAGGTGCAGTGCTCTCAGATCCAAGGCTCCTTAAGGCCACAAGCCAGAAACTAGTCTGGGGGATCTTGGATGAGTAGGCACTAGATAGGGATTTTATGCACAAGCCTCCTGGCATCCATTGATTACTCTAGCTTGCTGTGTGTGGCAATATGTATAGTGAGTTTTGTCTGTTTTAAAACATACAGACATCTAATGTCATTGATTTACAGCAAACTATTAAAACAGAAGGTTGAGCAATATCAAAAGATAACTTAGATAAAGTAAACATTTCAGTTTTTCATTGATGTTATCAATTCCCGGATGTGAAAAAATAACACTTTGGATATTTTGATTAATAAGTGTTTTAGTCTGATATCTTTTTTAATATAAACTTAATAAACATAGAGGTTATTAAAAAATCAAAGTAGATATACATTTCTTTGGATGTTATAAAAGTAGAGGGGAAAATTTATATTTACAAAGCCAAATATGCATTTATAATATTGTAACATCCATTACATTATTTAGTGTTTTAAACGAGTTAACTACTCGTACTCGGTGACCAAATTATGTCCTATCTATTAAATTTGTTTCATCATACAATTCAGTAAGATTTAATGGATGCAATTATTTTTCCTGGTCACACAACACTCTTTTAACTAATGTAGCTACTAAAATAATGGGATAAAGTAAGCCAGCTTTTAATTTATTTGAAAGGCGCCAGAATTCTATATTTAGAATTCACTGGCGGATATCCCTTTTTTATTTATTTAGCTATGACGACATTTTGGAATCTCCATAGGATTGTGTTTCAGTACAACATTGGCAATTTATTTGAATTATAATAATGTCTAAATTGTAATGAATTTAGAACTATAAGAATTAATAACAACGTAAGTTACATTTTACTTTATTAATACGAAATAAAAACATTAATATGATCGAGAGAATAAAATATAAAAAGACAATCAAAATATAAAACTACAGCTAACATTTGTTTCTTTTATTCATATGACTCGTGGCGACAGTTCATCATGCTTAAAAGTTCAAGAAAGTGATCATTAATTTTGTTGATTTAATAAAGTTACTTACTGGTAAGTTTGAATGTTAACGTGCAGAATTCTAATGTTGACCATGCATGGATTTCTTGGGAATGGATCTGCAGTCCAGTATTCCGGTGATCTTTAAGTTTTTGTGGTTAAAATCTAGTAGGCAATGGCTTCTTCACTCAGGTAGTTTGCGACCCAGGTACAAAGCAACTCCAGCAAATGAACTGCTACTCCTCGCACATCTTAATATTTTTAATATTTCAATCTATTAGTAACAGTAGTTTGGCCCACTTTCATAATTTCTTCACATTTATTTTTTGTTTTTACTGCTCTCTGCAGGAAGGATGATCTAAGAAGAAGCCTCTGCACCAACTGTTATTCCTTTTGTCCTGTTTATTTTTTTTTCTTTCTGCACAACTCCTATTGACACCTGCCAATGTGTTCCAAATTTAAAATAATTTAGCCTGCAAAGTCTTCTTTTTTTTTTCTTGATCACCATCTTTAATTACTTAAAGAATGTTATCGCTTTGTTTCCATGCTGCTGATTGCCTTGCGATAAAGGTTTCTTTTAATTAAATTATTTGTTTTTTTTTATTGTACTTTCTACATTCCTTCTCTCTTTTTAATTTCATTAAACACAAACCAAAAAAATATATACACTCACATTGTTTAAACTAATAGATCAAATATATTTATGTAAATATATTTTTCATTAGAAATTTATTAATTTAACTTTTAAATTGCCAACGCTATTTGTACTAGGATAAAATGCAGTACAATACCTCCATGTTCAATGACAAAAACAAAATACAGTGTTTACACTCTTCTTTTATTCTCTAATCTTATTTTGGTACATCCATGGTCTTCAGGGTCTAAATCTATCCAGTTTTCTCCTAATGCTATCTGTCAGGATTTGTTTTATATGGCCTTAAGGCTCTCACATTGAAAGTCCCCTTTTTTCCTTTTCATTTGCGAGAGTAAATGCATTTGGACCATTCTCTCTAACTATTTGATACGGGCCTTCATATAATTCCTGAAACTTTTTGCATATACCTTTCTCTATTTGGCTAATGGAATTTGTCCGGACCCATACCCTGTCCCCTTTTTTGAAATCTTTGGGTCTTATACCCCTCCTGTCTACCCTTGCAACTGCGGCATGTCTCATGTTGGATGCTGCCTTTCTCTGATCTATCGGAACCCATCGATATGTTCAGGAATGGTTGGAAACTTGGCCTTGTATAGCCTTGGTATGGGTTGACGGAACTGTAGCCAAATAGGTGCAAACCTTGTGGAACCATTCTCCATCCAGTTGATATAATTCACTACTCTGGGCAACTGTTTCACCCACTCTTCATGGTTTGAAGATGTGTACACTCTAAAAAGTCTTCCCAATTCCCTCATCACCCTTTTGCAAGGGTTCGACTGAGGGTTACGGATAGATGACAATGTGTGTCGTACTTTTATTTTCACTGTCCATTCCTTCCAATCATTGGCCATGAAAGGAGTTCCATGGTCAGATGATATTGTCTTTGGTTTGCCCATTTTGGGAAAGTGTTGTGTTTCTAATATGCATATGGTGTTCCTTGTATTAGCCTGTGGCATAGGGTACGCACATACCCATTTTGAAAAAACATCATATACCACTAATATGTACCTCATCATCTGGAACCTAGGTAGTGGCCCGTAAAATTCAATCGCTATCAGATCATTCGGTCTTTTTTTTATTATCGGGTTTACCGTTCCTGCATATGATTTGTTGACTGGTTTAGTTCTTTGGCACAGTTCACACCCTTTCAACATTTTAGTTATTTGGTATCTCATGTGCGGCCAGTAAAACCAAGTTTTCAACAATCCCTCGGTCTTGTGGACTCCATAATGGCCATATAAGCAGTGTGTATACATAGTTAGTCTCTCTTGGAGCATCTTGGGCATTACCATTCTCCACGTTCCCTCCTTTACATCTACCAAATACCATAATACTCCCATGCTCAACCAATATCTTTCATATTTTTCGGAACACCTTCCCTTTTCCCCATCTTTATAAATTTTCCTAAATTATCTATAATCACTTGATATCTGGGATCTAACCTCTGCTTATCTTCCACAGACATGTCAATTTCTGTGCTTAATGCCATCAGACATATCTTCCATTTGCAAATGCCCCGTGGGCTCCAAACCTGGGTTTCAGCTCAAAGCATCTGCCACACATTCTCCGAACCTTTACAATATTCTGCAGAATAGTTGAATTCTTGGAGAAACAGACTCCAACAAATCAATCTACTATTAGACAGATAACTGTGGTTAATGAATTCCAGACTCTTATGGTCAGTTCTGACTATCACCTCTGACCCTATCAGAAATTGTTGGAATCTCTGGAACGCCCATACCACAGCCAAGGCTTCCTTTTCCATTACGGAATAATTGACTTCCGGTTCCCTTAATGGTCTACTAATGAAGTATATTACTCCTTGACTACCATCTTCCTGCATCTGCATCAAAGCCGCACCTAGTTTGTATCCACTGCTATCCACTTGTACTATAAAGGTTTTCTTAAAATCAGGATATATCAGCATGACTTGTCCCAAAATTTTCTCTTTGATGCCTTTGAACACTTCATTATGTTTATCTGTCCATTCCCATGGGACATTTTTTCGTAATAACTGTAATAAAGGTTCCATATCTGCTGCAAAGTTTTTGTAAAATTTATTATAAAAATTACATAGTCCTAAGAAGGACTTTACCTGTTTCACTGACTTAGGGGCTGGGAAGTCTCTGATGGCTTATATTTTATCAGGATGAGGCTTAATCCCTGTTTTACTGATCAAGTGTCCTAAGAAACTGACTTCTGCAGTGGCTATACAACTCTTTTGCAAATTAATGCGGATACCTTTGTCTTGGCATTCTTGTAAAAACATTTCCAAATGTATTAAGTGATCTCTTGGATTTTTAGATGCAATTATGACATCATCCATATAAATAGTCATGAAACTCTTGATTTCAGGTGATAATACTCTGTCTAGGCACTTTAGCAATCCTGCTCTGCTGTTCCTTAATCCAAATGGCATTCTATTAAATTGGTAAAATATGCCGTTATATCTGAAGGCCGTATATTGGTGGTCTTCTGGGTGTAGTTTAATCTGCCAATAACTGGCCATCAGATCTAATGTCGAAAAGATTTCTTTACCATGGAACCTATTCAACAATTCGTTCATCGGTGGAGGCACGTTTTGGTCAGGCCAGGTAATTCTATTAAGCTGCCTCGCATCTAAGCATAACCTAACTGACCCATCTTTTTTTTTACTATCACCAATGGGCTGTTATATGGCGATGATCCCTTCATTATAATTCCCCACTCTTCCATCTGCAACAATTGTTTTTCCACTTCTATTCGATATTGATAAGGCACTGGATACGATCATGCCTGATATGGCATGCCATCCATGATCCTAATTTGATGTTCATACCCCTTAATTATCCCCGGTCTATCTAAAAAATTTTCATTATAATTGTCTAATAATTTCTTCACTGTCTTTTCCCATCCTTCCCCTTGCTTCCTCTCTGTCTTGCTTCGCATACTACATATTTCTTTTGGCAGTGTCTTTTCTTTTGATTTAAATTCTACTATTTCCCCTTCACATGTAATACTGCCTTCTTTATAGTTAATTAAGCACCCTGTTTTATGCAGAAAATCTGACCCTACTATCACATCATGTATGAGTCCCTTCAATATCAACAAAGTATGTTGTATGACTCTCTTTCCCACTTTTATTAGTACCCATACTTGTTTTGTCTCTAGTTGGGCCTTTTTATTATTGGCCAAAGTTACTAGGGATTTCCTCACTGGTAGAGTTCGAATGTCCTGCATTTGTTGTATCATCCGTGTGTATACGGTATCAGACATGACTGATATTTGACTACCAGTATCAAACAACGCATGTACTTCAATATTATTAACCCATATTGTAATTTTCAGGCATTCTTGGGGTTCAAACTTTATGGTCTCCTTATCCCATTCACAAATCAGATTATTTATTCCTTTTGTTTCACCTATCATCGCTTCAATATCTCTGTACTTTGTATACTTTGCTTGATTTCTATTTTATTGTTTATCTTTTATTAATACATTTGCTGAAGCTGCTCCCCCCTGCTGTCACTTTACCTTACGAGCTACTTTATTTCCATCATTTTGTCTACTCTTATTATTTTTTTTTTTTTAAACCTACATATGCGAAACAAAACAAAAAAAAACCACAATATTCTTTTATATTTAACTTTTATTATTTACTTTTATTATTTACTCCTATCTCAGGACGTGGTTCTCGCCGAAGCCTCGAGTTGGGCAGCATTGTAACATCCACTACATTATTTAGTGTTTTAAATGAGTTAACTACTCGTACTTGGTGACCAAATTATGTCCTATCTATTAAATTTGTTTCGTTATACAATTCAGTAAGATTTAATGGACACAATTATTTTTCCTGGTCACACAACACTCTTTTAACTAATGTAGCTACTAAAATAATGGGATAAAGTAAGCCAGCTTTTAATTTATTTGAAAGGCGCCAGAATTCTATATTTAGAATTCACTGGCAAACATCCCTTTTTTATTTATTTAGCTATGATGACATTTTGGAATCTCCGGAGGATTGTGTTTCAGTACAATGTTGGCAATTTATTTGAATTATAATAATGTCTAAATTGTAATGAATTTAGAACTATAAGAATTAATATAACCTAAGTTACATTTTACTTTATTAATACAAAATAAAAACATTAATATGATCGAGAGAATAAAATATAAAAAGACAATCAAAATATAAAACTACAGCTAACATTTGTTTCTTTTATTCATATGACTCGTGGCGACCGTTCATCATGCTTAAAAGTTCAAGAAAGTGATCACTAATTTTGTTGATTTAATAAAGTTACTTACCGGTAAGTTTGAATTTTAACGTGCAGGATTTCTAATGTTGACCATGCATGGATTTCTTGGGAATGGATCTGCAGTCCAGTATTCTGGTGACCTTTAAGTTTTTGTGGTTAAAATCTAGTAGGCAATGGCTTCTTCACTCAGGTAGTTTGTGACACAGGTACAAAGCAACTCCAGCAAATGAACTGCTACTCCTCGCACATCTTAATATTTCAGTCTATTAGTAACAGTAGTTTGGCCCACTTTCATAATTTCTTTATGTTTATTTTTTATTTTTACTGCTCTCTGCAGGAAGGACGATCTAAAAAGAAGCCTCTGCACCAACTGTTATTCCTTTTGTCCTGTTTATTTTTTTTCTTTCTGCGCAACTCCTATTGACACCTGCCAATGTGTTCCAAATTTAAAATAATTTAGCCTACAAAGTCTTCCTTTTTTTTCTTGATCGCCATCTTTAATTACTTAATGAATGTTATCGCTTTGTTTCCATGCTGCTGATTGCCTTACAATAAATGTTTCTTTTAATTAAATTATTTGTTTTTTTTATTGTACTTTCTACATTCCTTCTCTCTTTTTAATTTCATTAAACACAAACCAAAAAAATATATACACTCACGTTGTTTAAACTAATAGATCAAATATATTTGTAACTTTTAAATTGCCAACGCTATTTGTACTAGGATAAAATACAGTACAATATTTTAAACAAAAGTATATTTAAAAGAGGAAATTAAAGTGTTATTTAACTATAAATAAAAATACTGTTGACTTTTAATAAAATACATTGATAATATATTTCTGAATATCATAAGGTTATACTTAAATTTGAAAAACTATATATTTTGAAAAGGTTTTAAATTTAATTATATAAACAAAAAAGATTAATAATTGCATATTTTACTGTATTAATTAATAAATTCCTGAGCAATTGTATTAGTATAATGACAAGTTGATGGTAAGCAAAAAATACTTGTATAAAGGAAATTTTAAAAAATATTGTTATAGCAAAAAGAAAAAAAGTTAGTTGTGAGATAATTTTTTCTTATATAACTAAATTATATTTGATAGCATGTTTTAGAATATATATATATTATGATAAATATTTTGAAAATATATATATATTGAAAGAAAAGACGACTGAAAATTAGTACAGAAATAACTTTTTTAAAATTAACCATTATTTTTACAGAACTGATTGACATAGAAGCGATGTTGTTTTATATAATTATTTACTTAATTATATAAGATTTTTTTCTAAAGATAGGGGAAGAAAAAATTGTCATTTAAAGTTTTGATAATAACGTGACAAGCCTACAAATGTTAAAAATGACTAATAAAATTCTAATTAAATTAATTAAATTTATATAGTTTAAAAAATTCAATAGACTTATATTTAATACAATAGTTATATATTGCCAATAGTAAAAAAATTAAGAATGACAATTGCGAAGACGTTGTAAAAAAATTTTTATATATATATCAAGAACTTTATTACACATATTTTAAATTTTGTTATACAAATCAATGAATAAATACATTAGTGCTTAGGCGAATAGGATTCTTATTTATTTATTAATCATGATTATTTTAAAAGGTGAAAGAGTGCATGAGTCCTCATCTGTTCTCTAACCTATGTTAATCAGGTCCCATGTTGTCCTGAAAGCAAGCTGTGGTGCAATTTACTCATCCCTGTCCCTCGTTGTCCTGAGTTTGTGTATAAGAGTTTGCAGAAGATCAGTGACAGATGGATTATACAGCATTTTACAATGGGCAAGCCAGTAATTGTATGTCAAGAAGGTGGTACTCCTTACCACCGCAAATGCCATTTTTTTAGCCTGAGAGTTTGTAATGGTAGTATTTTAGTGATAGTTTTATATTGAACTATTTTCATCATTTATGTAATATTATTTGTTAAATGTATTTTTAAAATTTGTAACTTTATTTAAACTTATTAAATACATCCAACTATTAGTAATAACACAAAAGTTAGTGCAAAACAATGTTTCATGTGGACCTTGAGATCTATGATTATTAAATTTAAGGTATCACTCTGATTTACTAGTCTATTTTTCAAAGGCATTTAGAGCATTACTCAGCTTCAGATTTAATTCAGATGCTAATACTGTTAGGATAACATCACTTAAAAAAAAATAATATCATTTGAATCATTGTGTTATATAGTAACCTGTGTGCTGCACCTAACAGTTTAATGTATTTGAAAAGTTTAAATAAAGTTTGGACATTTCCAAAGACATTTAACAATTAGCATTAGATAATGAAAATAGTCCAACATATAATTGCTGTTAGAAAATTGGTTGCCTATTAAATAGTATAGCAACAAAGATATTAGAGCAGTGGACCTTACTTTTTTGGAAGTAAAAGAATGTTTCTGATTACAAAAAAAATTTTTGTGTAATAGCAATCAGTAATGTGTGTATATATATATATATATATTCTCTTAATTAATCAATAAATTATAAATAAATCGAAATAATAGACAACTCCTTAATATACAACTTAATTTAATATCTTCTAATTGATTTTTTTCTAATATGAACTTTCTAAAGACACCATTTTTAAAATTTATCATGTGACAAAAATTTATCATATGACAAGAAATGTTTTTAAAACAGGTAAAACTCTCCATACAGTAGTGCCAGTATAAGAAATGGTGATCATGTGATGTTTAGTGATTTAAGAAATGTTATTCATAGCTTTGTACAATCTCTAATAGTCATCACTAGAAATAAATTCATAAAAAAATAAAAAAATAAATTTTTAAAAAGTTCTATATATATGTTATACATATATAACCTATATATACATGACAATTCAGACATAAAATTAATAAAAAATATGGTTAAAAATATCTTTAATTAAAAATTGTAGATTATAGATTTTATAGTAGTAAATTAAAAAACCCATTAATTTAAAAAGTGATTATTATATTTATAAAAACTATAATCAAAACAATGCTGATAAAAAATATACTAATTTTAAAATAGTATTTAAACTTTCTGTTTTTTATAGACTACAAGAATATCATATCTAAATATTTACTCAGAAGACTTTGTAATTATATTCGGTAGTTGTGAGTTTTCAAATAAACTAACATGCAGCCCGCATTTTTTGATAAATCTATAGTTTTGGGGGGCCCCCCAAAATATTTACAAAAAAATGCCCACTAGAAAATGTTGTATTTAATAATTATGTATTATTTTTTATTACTGTTATTTTAAACAAAGAAATCATTATGGAAAAATTAATTATACTATTTACAGTTTCTTTTTTGTTTTTTGATTAAATTATTAACAGAAAAATATAAATACACCTGGGTCTCATTTTATGCGGTAGATAGGTTCATCAGAAAATGTGCACAAAAGAAATTGCACAAAAATAGACTTACCTTACCTTGAAAAATGGGGGATACATACTGTAATTTTCCAAAAATCATATAAAAGCAAAGCAACAATGTATAATTACTTTAAAATTCACATAAAAAAAAAATAAGAAAGTAAAATATGACTAATAAAAAATTTCATATTTAAAAAAAATTGATACAAGACAAACTTTTTTTACTTTTTTTAATAACTACAGTATTTAATTTTATTCAAAACAATATATTTTTATGCGTAATTTACATTTTTTTCATACACGTAGAGTATTTTAATTATTATCGCTATTTGAAACATCAGATTCATCGTGATGTGATGTGAGATACTGTAGCTTCTCCTTAAACAAAGTCAAGAGGAAATACAACTAAAACGTTTTCCAATCACTGTTGATCCTTCCATTTCGCTAAGTGATCTAAAATTGACATTTTTGTTTCCAAAGAAATTCATTTTCTTGGGTGTTTTTTCCTCTCCATTAGAGTAAACTAAAAGTTTAAAATAAAAATAAGAACTTAGACTTACGATAATAAAAAGACATCGATTCACCACTGTTGAGCAAAATGTAATTAAAACTAACAAAAATTAAATTCTTATTTTTGTCTTTAATTTTCAATTCCGTTTAAAAATCAAATTTCATTGCTTCAAATCACATTAAGATCACGTTATGTAATTTTTGTCAAATTTAATTGTGTCCACCGCTGTTACTCTTTTTTTAAAAATAAACTTGTGGACACTAAATGATTAATTGATTATGTACTCTTTTTTTAAAAAGCAAAAATAGAACGTGATTTAAAGTGCAAAAATAACAACATACATAGTGTAGGCATCTATAACATTTGAATAGATTTACATTATAATCTTGTAAAATTTAATGTATGTATATAAAATAGGAAAATCCTGATTTTAAGTGAATTATGAACTTCTTCATTGCATAAATCTATTACAGTACTATTATAAAGTGCTTAAAATATTAAAATTATTAGATGGAAATCGAACTCCAATAATGCACTATTACTTTAAATATGACGTGAGTGCACAAAATTTATAATATTTAAAGTAATAGTGCACTATCAGTGCTCCACTTCTGATCGAATATTTTTTATCGCATAAAAGAAAACCGCATACAAAGATATTAAGAAGAAACATGAATCGCATAACTTCAAAATCGCATTAAATAAATCCGCATAAAACGAGACCCGGGTGTACAATATTTACACTTTATTCATGTTAGTGGTGTGAATTATATCATGACCATTAAGTATCATGATACACACACTTTTCAGAAGAGCAGGATCTCATGCATTCAGAAATAGTTCAGTGCATCATGCTCTATGACAGGAAGGTCCCAAATTTTTATCATTATCACAATTTACCAAAACATGCTGAAGTGAACCAAAATATGTCTCATCATTTCTCACTTTTGTAATATAAGTTTTAAAAAAATTCCTTTTTTTCAGTTTAACAATTGATTTATTAATTTCATTTTAATTTAAAAACTAACACAGGCCCTCAAAACTGTACATGTATCAAAAGTATGAGATGCCATTTTGGTCTACTGTACCTTATATTTTATATTATTACCATAATCCAGTTAAATTCTTTAAGGTTTTTTAAAAAAAATTTAATACAATTTTTACTTTTCTAAGTATGCTCAATTGTTAATAAAAAATATATAAATTAATAATGTGGTATTAATCTCCTTTCCCCCTCATTAATTGCTACCTGTTCAATAACAGTTAGTACAGGTTTTGAACTGGTAGCTTTTGATTTTGCAAATGCTGAATTTAAAATGCCCACTGTGACATTCTATTAAAGAGTCAATGAGGGTTCTCATAGATAAGTATATAAAATTTCTACTGATTGTTTCCTTTGATAGATTAGTTTAGTTGATAAATGTTGCTTTAAATCAACATTCTCAAAATTAAAGATTATCCATTCAATTTCCACACTACTCCTGCCATTGGTCAGCCCAATAACACTTAGAAAAAAGAAAAGAAAATTAATGTCAACTGAAACACTGTATTTTGTTCTACTCTATATGTAATTGCTAATAATTGATTGTATTTGAATGGGTATAATTAAAGTGTAAATTTTTCTAAAAGCATTTCACAATTGAACTAGACAGTGGAAATAATACACCATATATCTAAATTTTAAACTGGATTCCAAGAGATTGTAAAAGACCCAGAAGGAGACCACATGTAAGATGGATGGATGAAATAAGAAAATGTGTAGGGGTGATGTGGAGAAGAGAAGCTAAAGATCGGAGAAGATGGATTAAACTTGGAGAGACCTTCATCCTGCAGTGGATTGATAATGGTTGATAATGATGATGATGATGATGATGATATCTATAAGTAGTGTTAATTCACTTCCCAAAAAAAGATTTTTTTTTATTTCACAATTTAACTAATACTTGCTGTGCAGTGCTTTCGACCTAGGAGATTATAATCATAGCACCCAAACTCATTGGCTAAATGTATTATTAGGAGAGAACACGACATTAATACTTAACAATAAACAAAGAAGACTCTTGTATAGCATTATCAAGGAAGTGGAATATGTAAGTGTACAAATTTACATATTAACCACCGAGTATTAATTATTAATATTGTGTTCTCTCATAATAATGCCAATTTAGCCAATGAATTTGAGCAATATCATTTTTTATGACCTTTTAGGTCAAAAGCATTACTCAACTAGTTATTAGTTAAATTGTAAAATAAAAAAATTTAATCCTGAAGAAAGGAAGCAAAATCAGATCGAGTTACATATATCTATAATTTAAATGTCATCAAATAAACTTTCAGATAATCATTGCGCAGAATAATGTTTTTATTAAATAATTAAAAATAATAATTATTAAACTTACAAGTGAAAAATGTATCTAATTTGAGATATTACATCTGAGTTGAAAGTATTAAAATTTAATAACAATATAAAATACATAACACAAAAAAATGAATCTATATAAAGTTCAAAAACTGACTATATGCAAATATAATAAATCTGTGACATAAACAGATTAGATTAGCAGGCAAGCTGATAAAATCGATTTATGAACTGAAGAGCACAACTTCCGTTGCTTCTATGAAGCTTTAAATCCAGCTGGCTTCATTGTTGGATCTGAAAAAAAATATGTGTTTAGAACTTCATAAGAGTTTCATTTTTAAGCCATAATTCTTCATTTGTTGGTTGAACAGCTAAAAAGGCAATTTTTTTTTAAAGAAATCTGAGGGAATGAAATAATACCTTAATTACTGACAATTCCAATCTACTTAACAGCTCTTTATACATTCCTGTAAAGCAATTTCTGTTCTGTTATTTGGTAGAGAAATTTATCAGTCTCTTATCTATGAAAATATGGGAAAACATAAACTATGAATCATATAGTTAATGACTGCCAAATCTAAGTCTACAGTCTCAGAAATAAATAACATAATAAAGTCATTAGTGTATCTATCTCCTAATTAAAATCTCTACAGGTATGATACTTTGATAATAATTAAGGGTCCTGGTTTGCAGACCGTACTGCCGCCGTCAGAGGGCGTGGTGACATCATCAACAACCGGCCTGAAAATGGCAAGTGATAAATTTTTTTACAAAAAAACTAATACTTCAAAGAGAACTTTAGAAAACACTGACAAAGAATGAGAAGTAAAATAGCTAAACACACTTTAAAGCAAAATATATTTATTTATTCTTTACAGTTTTGACTGTTCCTAGCAGTCTTTTCTGAAATTATGGTAAAGGTAAAAGGTGAATAATTATAAATATGATAATAATTAAGAATAAAAATAAATAAGACAAATAAAGAATAAAATAGAATTAAAAGTTAAAAGTTATAGAATAATAAGTTTAATGAATAAAGTGATGTTAATAATTAAGTTAATAAAATTGTAAGATTATAATAGATATATGTATAAAATATGGTTATATTGATGTAATGTTTAACTGTAAAGAATAAATAAATATATTTTGTTTTAAATTGTAAGAAGGGTAAAATGTTATATGTTATATAAAAAAAGCAAAAATAAAGAAGGAAAGAGGAAGAGAAAGTATTGAAAACTATAATTATAATTGGATAACATTAAAAAAGATTTTTAATAATTAATTTGGAGAATAGATAAGATAAAGTGAAAGTATTAATAGCATTTACAATATTAAAATAATAAAAAGACCAAATAAAAATGAATTACTTACTAAAAAATAATGAAGTGAAAGAAATCATATTGAACATATACCATGTTCCCTGAAAATAAGACCTAACCATGACTTTTCAGGATGCTAATAATATAAGCCCTACCCCAAATATAAGCCCTTGTTAAGATCATCAGTCAGATAAATGGCTTTTGCTTGCCCATTAAATCATCTGATGGACATATTAAATTATAAAGTAATAAATATATAAATAAACAATATTATTGACATTAATGCTTTAAATAAATGATAGTATAAATTATATAGTACTTATGTATTTTTCCATTGAAACATAATTCTATCTATATAGAGAAAAAATTTCCTCTCAGTCGAATCTTCAACTTGTAATCAATTTATTGACTTTAGAACAAATTTAACAAACTTTTAAAATTTTACCAGCCACAGTCCATTATATCAGATAATTTATAATTGCATTGATATATGTTACTTATATTTAATACTTAGATTAAGAATGCTTAATTTAAAATTTTAGAGTTTTATCATGGTAGCTTTTAAATGTTCAATATAAAAAAAAAATCAGTTTTAATTCTTAAACATTTTTATCCTAAAAGACTTTAAATGATGGAGGTGATTTTAATAATCAAAGTTTAACTTATGTTCAATAATAAGTCTTTTTTCTAAAAAATGTTTTTAAAAAACAATACCCAAACAGTGCTATTATGAATAATTTAAAAAGTATTTCCAGTATGTACACTTGACAGTGGATGGAAATGTACTATATGAATCTTCATAATTCAAAACACCATGTATTTTAAAGGATGTACTTAATGTGCACATATAAAATACAGAACCTTTTCTGAATTTCAGTGCCAACATTTTTTTTGTTACTTTTGTGTGGATAAATCATTTTTAAGTGTAACCATTTAGTTAGCACTCCTGCCTCATAAGTCTTCAATTAATATTTTTTTTAATGGTAAATTTAAACAGAATAACATTTTGATCCCCAGATAAAATAAGTGCAAAAAGACAGAGCTATTTCAGTTAATACATGAAAGGAATTGTGGTGGGCTCCTGGAGTAAGAATCTTATAGCTTTCTGTACAGAGAATAAGTCTTTGAATAAACGCACATTTTTGTACATGGAAAAATAATAACATCCCCTAAAAATAAATCATATGGTGTCTTTTGGAGCAAAAATTAAGACCTATTAAAAATATATTGGAAAGTTCTATGGACAATGAACAATAAAGAAAGATAATGAAGAAAAAAGGAGTTATGAGAGGTGAGAGAAATGGATAGCCTTGTTGCCATATAAATAATGATTGATAATGATGATTAAACTATAAAAGTAATAAACATTCAAAAATTCAGTTAATTTTCTTCCATGACTTCAGAATTAATCTGATATATAAAATAATGGGAAGGGTCTAATGGGATAATGATACACAATATATCTGTCTGTAACAATTAGATTACATAATGATATTAGAGAGATTAACATTGAAATAATTGTTCAATGGTGTAATTCTTTACTGCCAAAGCTTTTTACAGTAGTTTTGCAAGAAGTATTTTTAGATTAAAATTGGAAGCTAAGGTAAAAGAAGTAAATGGAAATTATTTAAGTCATTTAGATTTTGTAAATAATGTAATTGTTTTTACAAATAATGCTTTAAAACTTCAGGAAATATTGCAAAAGTTATGAGATGAAAGTAAGAAAATAATACTAAAAGTAAATGTCAAAAGAAGAAAATAAAGGTTGATAATGAAGAGTTAGAAGAAATTAATAACTACAAATATCTTGATCATATTATTACTACAAATAGAAATATAATAGATGGAAAATAATTATAAAATTAAACTTGATTGGGATACTCTTGGTATTAAATGGAAATATGTCTAGGAGATGGAAAAGGAAAGTTTTTAATAAATATGTTTTACTCGTTCTTACTTATAGATCTGAGATCTAAACACTTAATAAAAGAGCAATACAGAGACTTCAGACCACTCAAAGAAGTAAAGAGAAATGCATGTTAGTAGTAACAAGAACAGATTGAAAATGAAATGCATGGGTAAGAGAACAAATAATTGTTACTGACATCATTGAAAGAATTAAAAGACTGAAGTGTAGTTGGAGTGGACAGATTGCTAGAAAAAATAATAGATGGACAGTTGAAATCTTAAATTGGCTTCCAAGAGATTGTAAAAAAACCAAGAATGAGACCACATGTGAGATAGATGGATGAAATAAGGAAGTGTGATAGGATGATGTGGAGAAGAGAGGCTAAAGATCAGAGAAGATAGATTGAACTTGGAGTGACCTTTATTTTGCAGTGGATCAATAACAGTGGAAAATAATTATGATGATGATATCTATCTACCATGCTCATGAACTAAGTTCAAATTTAGGATGTTTAAGCAAGATTTTCTTTTCAGGTTTTAATCAGGTTCAAATGTTTTTTTCAGGTAACTGACTCTTAAACTAATAAGATAATAACTCATTATTGATTTCTAAATGGGTATTTCATTATTTGTACAGAGTAAAACTCCAATGATATAGCTCTCAACCCCTTGCCAACCAGCAATTGAAAAATCTCATGAGTAATGTCTTCTCTTTTATTGACTCTGTATGAGGGACTGATGGATAGACATTTGCCTGGCAAGAGATTATTTGAGGCAGTTTTATTTTTTTACTCATATAAATAATATTCATATCGATAAAACAAACAAATTTCCATAGATACTTAGAGAACATACGAAATTCTCTTCCATATTATTGTAAGATATTCATGTTATTCCTAAATACGTAAAATTTTAATAATCAAACACAATGTCTTAAAGACATTCCAAAAAGAATAATAACAAAAATGTTTAAACGAAGTGACATGTAAAATCATTGTGTCAATTCGTTATCTTCTAAGTATTTTAAACATTTGCTTAGTGATAATCAAAGACGGCAGATGACGTTGAAATTGTATGGTTTTAATCAGTATTGAACCGTAGGTGACCGATTTTGATGATGTCTAACAATTCTAAAATTAAATACAAAAAAACTAATGCGTTAACCCTCTATTATCTGCTGACTTTGAATTAAATAGATCTTTTTCTATATATTTTTCTCTGTTTGCCTTTAAAAAATGTCCCAAATTTCTACTCTATTATATACACATTTGTCTTATATTTATATTTTAAATTATTATTTTCTTGGTAATCGTGTGAAAGTGAAACTTCAAATTAAATAATTTATTAGCAAAAATTCCAAGAACTACTGCGAAGTCCAAAGCTTTTTAACTATTTAAATCAAAACTTTTCTCATTCAGCTACATCATTTTCTTAATAATTTCACGATTTAATCCTTGAGGAGTCGACCAAATTAAAGAAGTTGATAATTTGAGTTTGTTCCCAAAGCAGATTTACAGGAAATAAAATTTTTAGTTATAATCTGATAAGAATTTGTTACTATTTTTAAAATAAGTATAACACGTATATAAATCTTATTACTATAATGGTCAAATATCCAACAGAATTTATTTGTTCATGATGCTGTCAAAACACATGAATAAATAATCAATCAAAATAAGATAGAAGGCCTCAATGATGATGAAACCGGTTCGATAACTATTATAATATAGCTATTAATAATTGTTTATTTCAATCTTATTTTGATTGATTGTTTATTTATAAATTAGTTGTATCAAAGCGTCGGCCGGGAAGCGAACCCCGGGACAACTGCTTATAAGGTGGCTGTGCTATCCACTCAGCCACCAACGCTTGATTATTTATAAATTAGTTTAAAAAATTATAATACTAAAACTGCAGTCATCTTAACTCCTCATATTCTTGGATTCACTATTCGTTTTGGTCAGGGCTAGGGTGTTAAATTCTACAGCTCAAGATCTAGGATCGCGGCCCATCTATGTCACTTCCTGCATTCAATTTTTTTTAAAAATAAACTCCAAAATAATTAAGCATTTCATTATTATTAATTTACTAACCATGATTAGAAATAAACCAGTTTAAAAATTATTAAATAGCATAGAAATTCATAAATCTGAATTCATGCATTTTATGCAATTGTATCATCTGTCATGAATCGTGATTTATCAATCAATAATTTTCTATTTTTGTTTACTCTAATTACACTTATTTAGTTGTTTCTTTTTTTCCTCATAAGTTATTTGTACTTTTTCATAATTTCATTATTCTACTTTTTTGATAATTATTTTTAATTTTTTAATGTGTACATTTTCAAAATTAAACAATATTATAGTTATGTGTATATACATTAAAAATATACATTATACTTGAATATGGTTTAATCCACAGCTTTGGTTATCCATGAATGAAACATATGTAGGATTTACAGCTATAATTATAACACTAAAAATATTGCCCTGAATGGTTTAAAGCAGTGGTGTTCATGTCAGACTGAAGAGCAGTAGTAGAGGAATAGAGTTTAACATATCTTGTTAATAGTTGAGTGTCATGTGACACTTCTGTGCAACAGATCTTTCAATTACATTATCAAAAATATTTTTTTAAAAAAAAAAACATTTAAATATGATGCAAACAGAGGAATTTAAATGCAGGATTTTTCAGTCTGCTCATTGTCCACTCTATCTCAAGCAATTGATACACATGACCTTACATATGTGAAAAATATACATAATCTTCAATATACATATTTTGAGCAGAACCAGTAGTCATCAGTTGGGCTAGATCATAACCACCCACACATATATACACTTTCTGCTTGTTTATATTAAGATAGCAATTCTTCAAACTTTAGTGAACAGGCTTCAATCTTCTCACCTTTCCAACTAATCATATCCATTTCATTGAAAAACTGATGATGGAAATCTCAAAGTCCATGTTGGATTTGATATTATTATCATACCCATATAGACATTATATTTAAGGGTATTTTTTTTTATCATGTTCCTTATGTGTACCAACAATCTACAACTATCTGTCAGCATAGTACCATATCATAAGTATATCTCAGCAAAGATAATCTATATGGGCTCATTAAAAAGGGGGAGGTGGGCTTATAATTCTTAGGCACATGATCTTTAAAAACTTTGCCTAAAATTCCTAATTCTTTTTAGGGACTAATACCTATACAAGTAGTATTAGATATTTGTTAGAAAATTATAAAATATCTAGAACATTTGCAGTCTAAGCTGATGTCACTAAACTCCTAGTGCTGAAATGTCACATGATCTTCCAAGTGGACAAGCATTCAATTATGTTTTTATTTATTATATTTAGTTATTGCAATTTTCTATTGAGCTTCAAATACAGTAATGTGGTAATTATATTTAAACTCTGTTTTAGTATTTTTTGTATTACTATTTGCAATGACAGAGGATCAAAATATAATTAAATATTCTAATATAAGAATTAAATGGTATATTGCTTGAATTATCATGTTCCATTCCATCATCAATGTGATTGGCTGAACCCAATAGTTTCATTCTATTTTTCATTTCCCCAGTTGGAAATTGAGTTCCATAGACTTTTAGTCATTGAGTCTACTATCTCAATTTTCTTTGGCTAGACTCTGGGAATAATCTGTCATTTCCAGTGTTTGCATCTTATTAACTTCCAAATAGTAAACAAATAATTATTGTTGTTTATTACTCCTATGCTAAGGAAATGTTTTGTTTTTTTTATAACCTTTTTTGCTACAATTGTGTTTAAAAGACTTTCACATAACAGCAACAGCATCACATTAGAAATTGATATGTTTTTAATTCCCTTTCAAACATTACCAATTTTTTATAAATTATACCATTTTTAAGTTTACGATATTTAAGTGCTAAATTTTAAAAGCAGCTAAAACTATTGTTTAAATTATTAAAAAAAAAAAAATAAATGCTACTTTAAAGGAAATTGATTATAATTAATTATTATATAATTACTATTTACACTTGTAAATTTATTATATAATTAAAATATACCTTTGAAATATTTTTTTTTTCACATTTCTCATTCTAAGAACTGTTAAATTAGTTTCTTCAGACCTAAACTCCACTCTTGTTGTCTCTGTGTCTACAAACACTATTCTTACACTATGGTTACACTAATTATATATATTGATTTTTATCCATTCCATGGAACACATACTTTCATAAAAGACAATGGGCCTTCTAACTATATTCTGTTTTGAAATATTTGTAAATTATGAGAATCTTTACTTGTATTAATTAAATAAGGCAATTTATTTAATAGAATTAAATTATTTTTGTCAAAATAATGCTAATAAGATTGTACTATATTTATATCAAATTTGTAATATTGTATAATGGTTTTTTTTTTTACACTTTCTATTTGCAGTACATGAAAAAATCTTACTTGTAAATTCTAATTTAAAATAAAATTAATTCAAATTAAGTAATTAGTATTATATATTGTACCCTTATAATTAGTACAGATAGTTTAGGTAGGGCCTAAAATATAGCTATTTTTTTTAAATACATTTAGGTTATTTTCTAATATATAATTTTGATGTTATAGGTAGTAGGAGTTTAAACTTAGTAAGTAGGAGTCAGTAAAGATATCTTAAATAGTTTGAATTCATGTTAAGATAAATGAAGTAATAAAATAATATAATAAATTGTTTTAAAGATATGGCTAATTTTATTTATTATATTCAAAAGATATTATAACACTATAATAGTTTAATTATAGCAGTAAATATTTTATATAATATGTTTAAAGTAATTATTTTGTTTAAAATATTATTTAAAGGATAGTTAACATAGCATTAATCTAGAATATTCTGAAAGTGTCACATGTTTTAAGGTGTTTGTGTAAGCTTTCAAGAGTTTAAAAAATAAAACTTTGATTTCTAGCTTGTTAACAAAATTTTATACATAATAAAATGTAGCATAGAATTAGAGATAAATATAATGTTTTAAAAGTAATAATTAGAAATTATTATGATTTTGTTTAAATGTAATATTTTATTTTGAAATCAATATTTTAGGGTCATTAAAATATTTAAATTGTTTAAAATAAAGATAAATTATTTTTAATAAAGTATTTATTATTTATAAGTGATAAATGATTTAATGTAATATTTTAGAAAATGACTCATAGTTTTAAAAACTTAATTTTAAAAATGATATTGATTTAGTTGTGTAAATTAGCAGGTTTTTATAAGCAGAATTAACCAATAAAATCACTAGATTAAGCCAGTATAAAAACAGAGGTTAATCTAGTCTAGACAGTGAAATGATAATAAAGTATAGTTTAGTTTGAAATTTATAACTAATATTTTTTAATTATTTTTTAAAATTATTATTATTTTTTCATAAAGGTTTTTAAAAATACAATTTTTATAAATATTTTAATAATGATTGAATAAAACACAAACTTCCCTGTCAGAGGATTCTTCTTGGAACCTAATTTAAAAGTACAATAATTTTTATGGAATATAATAATAGCCATTTGAATATTGGGATAATGTACACCAAATGCCAAAGAATATTCTACAAGTTGGAAGAGATTTTAATAACTTTATTCTATTATAATGAGATTGATTTGTCAATAAAGCTTAAGTTAATAAAGAGGAAATGATCATTTTATAAAAAAAATCATTATCCCAATATTAAGTTTGAAAAAAGCAAGACTGTTCTGCCATATATAGTAACTGATAAAATTGGTAATGTTTTAAAGAGTTAAAAAAAAAGAATAAAAACAATTTGACAATACAAATTACATATTTATGTTCAAAAATTTGTTAGCTTTTAAAACTTTAATGCAAAACAGCAATATCACATGACCTCATATGTTTACTCATATGCTTCCAGCAGCTCCTCACTGATGACAAAAATCAGAAAGTGGTTAATGGTATTATCTTCTGTCCATTTATTACTCATGTTTATAATAAATATCTTTAAAGTAGAGTTAAAGACAGCAGCTTTTTAAATAAAAGACAAGATTGTAGATATAGTTTACATATCATGTGCAAAGATGTTAGAATAAAAATGTTTTTAGTTATTTTGATCATACCATGATCTGAAAGTGCAACCAATATTGTCTCAATATGAAATTGCTGTAGTGATGCTAATGATTTCCAATAGATTATGTTTTAGTTCAAATTTGTCCTAAACATTTAAATTTATAATTTTTTAAACAATCACTCAGAGGTACAAAAGCCTTACTCGGATACCCCAGAAATGTATTACCACAATTGGAATTTAGAAAGTCAGTTGAAATTATATTCTAACATTGAGTATGAACATTTAAATCTACTGGGATGTTCAATGTTTTTCTGAATAATTACATTCACTAAAAGTTAAAACAATGAAAATTAAAACACAAAAAACTGCATCGAACACATCATTAGGCATATCAACACACTACTAATGAACACAAGTGTTTGTCAAACAATTCACAAATGATCAATACAAACCATTTGGGCTGGGCTTTTATTTAATGACACTGCTTTTGAAAAGAACACCACACAATAAAAGTCATAATATCAAATTATTATAACTAATAATCATCAAAATTTTTTATCAGTCAGACTGACTTTCCAACCACAAAATATAATTATGGAACTGTAATGATATATTGATAATTATGGTTATTGCTTGGGTTTAATCTTCACTTTGCATGAATGTACCATAGAGTCCTGATTATTTCAATATTTGAAAACCAGTCTTACTCTTACAGAGAAAACATTATTTTCAGAGAACTCTCATTTTTTTCAAGACAATCACAGTACAATTTTTGCAACCTACATAATCAAAGATTGACTTATAAATAAAAATTGAGAATAGATGCATATTTAAATATTACTATGCCTATGTGGTCATTCTATAGGTGAGAGATTAATATATTTCACTGAGTACCTAAAAAATGGCTTAAAATTCTTTTTGGGCATTGTTTAAATGTTTCATAATTTTATTTCATATACAACAGTTTTTGATACAAATGGTACTCTGTATTTCACATTAATAAATAAACAATTCTGTAAGTAATATATTTAAATATTTAAATTTTTAACATGGATGAATCCACAAAATATGTCTTTTACACATGCAACCCATGAAAATCTTTGTATCAACATATATATATATATATATTGTAATCTTAGGGTTACACTGTAATTTGGTTATTGTGGATTCAAAGACTCTGACAATTTTATTGGCTTTAATTAGTTTGCTTAATTTGGTTTTTATAGATAAGCAAATGTATTTATCACTTTCATTTGATTAAAGGGTATAAAATATAATCATTGTTATATTTAAATAGTCTCTCACATTAATGTTTATAAGAAATATATAATCATAAATTATTTTTGAATAGATTTATAAGCTGATTTTTATGATAAACTTCTATATTTTTGTATGAGGAAACTGTATGTTTTTCATTACTATTTTTATTAAGAAAAAAAATTGTTGATCATATAAAGCAAAAAAAAAATGCTACACACATACTATTAGTCATTCAAAAATAAAAGTAGGTAATAGAATTATGAAATACATTACATTTTAATTATATGTAAAATCAACAGTTATAATATTCTAAATATTGTGTGTGCGTGAATGTGCTTGAAGGATTTTATATTTTAATATTTAAAACTTTATTTAATAGACAATGATTTTAGTTCATTAAAATATAAATTATTTATTAAAAGGTCAATTTTAAAATGTTTAGAATAAACATCTGAGAGATATATTTCAGGGGTAGTCAACCTTTTTATATCTACCACCCACTTTTGTATCTCTGTTAGTAGTAAAATTTTCTAACCGCCCACTGGTTCCAAAATAATGGTGATTTATAAAGTAGGGAAGTAACTTTACTTTATAAAATTTATAAAGCAGAGTTATAGCAAGCTAAAGCATATAAATCTCTATAAAAAAAAATTTAAAAAGTCAATTAAATTTTTTAAAAAAGAAAGTGTTTCAGTGTCGGACAAAACCCCTCTCACCCATCATAAAGGCTGAAATGCTCACTAGTGGGTGGTAGGGACCAGTTGATTACCACTAGATTAAATGATTCATTTATTCTTTATATAAAAATCTTTATAAAATTGTTTTGATTATAAATCCGGAAATGAAGGTTTTTACCAAGTTCGGCTTAAAATCTTAACATTAATATTTTGAGTGCCACAAATTATGAAACATTTCTGGACAACCCCAGAAATCACAGTGCATAATGGAAAATATTAGGTAATCTAGACATCATGTGATCAACAATATAAATGCAGGATTTGATAAAAATCAGACATTTGGGCAGTTGCCTTTGTTGGTATATGACTTCTTTTTCATTGTTCCAAAGAAGAGATGAACCACAACAAAATAACCACAAATAATCAAGAAATCTCATTTGTTTAAGTCAACTACTAAAATATAGTAAATAAATTGACTGATGAAATGGCAGTCTTATTTATTAATAAATTATTGGACTTCCTTCAATTAAATATTAATTACTAATATTTGATAAATTTTGAAAAAATTGTATTTTTAAATTTCAAATAAGTTTGCTGGGCATATTTTTTTTTTTTTAAATATATTAAAATGTTTACTCTCTTCACTTCTCGACAGAATATTTTTTAAGAATGAATTTGATCTCAGTTTTAGTTATAAAAGAAAACTTAATTTTAAATAATAATATTTTTAAAGTCAAATATGCTTCATATAGGCTTGATACTAATGAAATGGGTTTTGATCTATAAAAGGGTAAACATCATCTTGCTTGGATAATAAATTTTGCTAAATCAGGGCCATGATTATTGTCATTAATTTAAGGGATTAAAGATCAAAAGATAAATGGATTAATATTATACTTGAAATTAAAAGTGCTGAATGTCAAAATTTTTAGTTAAAAATAAAATCAGTTTAAGAAATTAAACCGCTACTTATGACAAAAACTACTAATGTATTTCTCAATATTTGAAATACTTGCATGAAGGATTATCCATGCACTATATATGAATAATACGTAAAAGGATAATGGATTATAAAAAAATATTTTGAATGCTACTTATAATTTATGAACCCTCGCAAATAAATAAAGGATACAATGGGTTATTTCGGTGATTTTAAAATGGATATATCTTGGTTTAATTACCACACACCAAGTGAAATTTAATACTTTGTGTTACTTTAATTAAAAAATGGGATAATATAAAAGTTGAAATAAACTGTCTCATAGATCAAATGGATTAATTGATCTACTTTCTACTTTGTTAGTTTGGTCATGTTATAGTGTTTTCAAAAAAAAATGTAAATAAAATGTCTCAGATATGTCAGTCCACAGGTAAGAGGTAATATTTTTTTTAATATTGTAGTTAGTGTTAAGAGTGAATTGGATTAAATGTAATTTATGTAAGTATTTGGGTTATATACATGTAGTAGTTATTAAATTTGTATTAAATGGTTCTTGCCAATATTCAGACTCTTTTGTCTTCTTAATTCTTCAACTTCAAATTAAATGGAGTTATCTTTATGTGGGCATGAAAGTCTATAAAAAATATTTTATCTATCATTCATATGTGCTAATATTAAATTTTACTTTTATCTTGTATATAATTGACAGCCTAATGATTTAACTATACTTTGAGTTGATGAAGTAGTACCCTCTTAATAGTAAAGCCTGAAATCGAATCCAGAAAGGGATCTGAACTACAAATAAGCCCACTGTCATAAATTATCATTTAGATCTGCAAAGCAATGATTTTATTCTTGCTTATGTTATAGAGTGAAAATTTTCTCCATTACTTATATATGAGGTTTATAAAAGCAATTGATTGATTAGTACAATAAACCAATTAACAACATTCATAAGACATTTAACTTTTATTATCATAATAATCTCTATCCTCCAATATTACACTGAGGGTTATTTTATAAAGTATTGATACAACCAATTCTTATAAATGTGATTGTCTCACAAAACCATATAATAAAACCCTTGACAGATCCCGAGTTCAAAATAGTTTTAGAAAATAGACATTAGCATTTTTTATTAAAATGTGTTATATAATTCTTATTAGGTCCCTACTATCACATTTTTACATGCATATTCTTGAGATTACAGCCTTAATAAATATTACTTTGCGTTTATAATTACAACTTTAAATTATCGTAATAGATTTCTAACTATAAAATCTTTCCATTGACTCATTGTAAATCGAAAGATTTTGTGAGTATTAATGTGTAATAAGAAAGGTGGACTTAATCAGTGAAGTATTGAATAGCTTCATGCTCTCAGATCTAACCTCTTCAGCTTCACCTATTTTTATAGAAAGTAGGTTGAAGTAAAGAATTCTCCTCTTTTCATCCAAAACGTAAGCTTGTGGTTAAGACCTGTAGAGGTCTCTACTATCACATTTTTACGTGCATAGTCTTGAGGTTACAGCCTTAGTAAATATTACTTATGCAATAAAATTAATTGTTAATTTTAATATTTCTCTTTGTTATTTTTTTGAATAAACATCATCTTTCATTGACATTTTTTATATTGAAGGTCATATGTGAAATATAAATTTACCTGTAAAATTCAACTGCATTGAATACAACATTGTTGTAGTAAAGCTATATGTAATGTAAAATATTATTGGATAAGGCGGTGTATAAAAAAATCCTATTACATTATCATATCTGAAAATGCAATAACATATTTTTATTCATGCATTATTTGTTTAAACCTGAAATAAAATTATTATTCATTTTTATAATTTTTTTAATCATATATTTTAACACATAGATTAAATTATTCTTAGTTAAAGTTTGAGATAAGAAACATTAGTTGTAAAAGTTTTGTTGTTAAACAAACAAGAATAAAAGTATACAGATTATTATAAAATCCTGAGAAAGCTATTATTTTTATTAAATATTATTATTATAAAACCTTGAGAAATTAGTTTATTAAATATATATTATTTTAGTAGAGTCTGTAATAAATCAGTAATTGAAATAAAAGAGTTAGGGTAGATGCACTTTCTTCTGTCTCAACCAGGAAGCTCAACCATGAGTGTGTCTTATAATTTTTACAATTTTTGAAGTTACATTCATGATGAATGGATGATATATATTTAGGTTATTATCAACAGTTACATAATATCAATATCAATAACAATGTGGAAATTCACCTTTATCTATCATCTAATAAATTTATATAGATACTAAAGATTACAACTTGACTATAGAGAGTGAAATTATTAATTCAAAATGTTTAAATAAATCTCATTAAACTGGTAAGTATATATTTATTGTAATTAAAACAAATCTGATGGTTATATTACAAAGCTGCATAAAAAGAAAGATGTGTGTAAATTGGTGTTTGTGTATATGTGTATATATACAAGTGTTACTTGGGTAAACTATCTAAAAAAATTAAAAGAAAAATTAGTTTATGCATTCAGTCATAGTGTTAAATATTTTATAATGTTGCTTTATAATAAGTGAAAAACAATGGAATGATAAAGTTATACTATAAAGGAACAATTTATATGTGAAAGAATTTGAATTGCAAAGTTTCTATCAAAAAATCTAAAGCATTTTGATTCCTTTTTCTTTGCCTTTTTTGAATTGAGGTTAAATAAAATCTGTCACATTTTTATAGTATATTGGATGGCAAACTAAATATAATATTAAATGCTGGAATTAATAATATTTTAAGGGTTATCATTTAAAATTTAAATGTCCCAATGGTTTTTCTTTCTTTCTAAACCATTAATTAATTAATGTAAATAAATCACAATATAACAATATAATGTAAATAAAAAAGGGGGGTGTTTTTTCCTTTCATTCATTCATTTATGTATCAAATCATAATAATTCATTCACTGATGTATCAAATTGTGATATGATATCTGTACATTGTTTCCATAGCATATTTTTCAAAAAAACATATTGAAAGGAAACAAGTCAAATCTTGGAACTAGCTGGTGAGGAATTCATTATTCGGAAATCATGTTCTTGAACAACATCATGTAGGGTACAAATAAGTCAGAAACAAGCAATTCATATTAGTCTGTAATGCATTCCTATTGCATTCCTGTAGTCTAGTTTTATCTGAAGACTCAACTCAAAAAGCAGCATTGCAGTAATGCATCTTTCTGACTGTTTTCTAGTATTTTTCAATAGTTCACTTATAATAGTAAGTATGACGATTTTATCTAACAGAAAACTATCTATTATGTGTGGCTATATAGCAAAAAAAACATAACAACCAAAATAAACAGAAAATGCAATCAGATTCAGAAGTTAATGCTGAAGTTTGCCAAAGCCAGGCATTGTCTGCCTTAATAATATCATAAAAAGAAATGGACTGTATTTTTAGAACTAACCATAAGAAGTGGTGGTCATGTGATGGTTATTAACCAAAACCTAATGATACTACATTACTGCTGAATTTCCTTTTTGACATTGCCAGTGTCTAAGAAGAAGAACGATCATCTTTGGAGATATTAATGAAGACAACTGTAAATATATTAAAAGGGTGATCTTTATAGAAAATCATGATTTCTAACTAATTATTTCACATGGTAAGATTTTATCATGATAGATAATATAAAGCCTTAAACTTAAGCTTAAATACAAAAATATCTTTTATTAACATTATATTTTATATTCTGTATATGCATTAATAGATGTGAGTATATAAGTAACAGTTTTTATTTATGCATTGTTAATAAATTATTTTTTATTAGTCCATTTAGTTTATGTTTACTTTTCAAACTTGTTTCAAACACAACACTTTTAATATCCAATATGCTAATAATATTCACAACCCTGAGAAATCATGCAATCTACTGGGGAACATGCAGGAATGGTGGTAATAATTTGTAAATGATGATGATAAGAAACTAATATGTTTGCCAAAAGTAAACTTTCTAGTTAAAAGGTTTGGTGTCTGAGAGTTTCATTTTTTATTTTATTGAAACTGAAAAACAAATAAAATGCTTTTGGGAAGACTTGCACTTATGTTATAAATCATCATTATTATCATCACTTTGATTAACATTAATATATATTGGAATTGAATCATTTTTATTTGAATTTTATTCACCATTCATTTTTTACTTAAGATAAAAATAATTAGAGAAGATTTGAACCCAGACTTTGAAGCTCTCCACAGCCATCCACTCCATTTTATACAACTGATACACATGACAACATAAATGTAAAAAAAATGATCTCCATTATATGTATTTCATGCTGAACTAGCACTCATCAGCTTGTCCAGATCATCATCTTTTATAAATCTATATATATATATAAACAATGCATGGTATATATTAAGATAGCATATCTTCCAGATCATCATCTTTTATAAATCAATATATATATATAAACAATGCATGGTTTATATTAAGATAGCATATCTTCAAACTTTAATGGACAGGCTTCAATTTTTTCCACTCTCCATCTCTTCAGCCATCCATATCATTGAAAATCTGATGGTATATTCAAAACCTTTATATGCTAATTTTGTTGTCATACCCATAGTAATCATAAGTCATTCTAACCCCTCATATGTTAAACCTTAAAACTATTTAAATACACAGAAGAGAGATAGGCAGAATACAGATTGAGTTCAAATCCCCTCTAATTATCTGAAGTATAGATAGTAGTATTTAAATGTTAATTTAGTTGAATCAAAATTTATGATACGTACTTAAATATATCATTGTTATCTTTGGTCCCTGGTTCAAACCCATTTACCATAGAATATTTAATTCAATCAGTTACCATTACAATATATAATATCATGAATGAACATAATTAAGCAGCCTTTATTAGCTTATTATTTAACTAAGCTATAGGATCCTATATAATAATCAAATTCTGAATTGTTAACTAATAAATCAAGGCTCACAATATAAATTTCAAAAACTTCCTATATTAGTTGCGCCAACCACCAATTAATAAGAGCTTAACTATATATATATTAAGCAGATTCAAAATGTGAAAGAGGAAACACATCCCATTTTTAAATGTAATGCTTTTCGTTGCTAACAAGTATATGCATAATTATATTCAGAATCTTCTATTTTTAGCTAAGTAAGGAGCTAATAAAAGATGATAAATATACACTTATTCATAATAATAAATGCATCATATGGGTTCCTGTTATTTTATTTAACTCCTTTATATGAAATGATGCTCATTGTGTAAATTTATTTTATTAAACAATTATAATTTGAAAAATACTTGTCAAAGATCTTGCTTCAATTAAATAAATATAACATTTATTCAAGAGTTTTGAAACACTTTGCACTGAAACAATTCAGTCTGTTTACAAAATTGAAATATATTATTTTAACTTGTTAAAAAAAGTACAGTATAGCAAATAGAAGTTGTGTTTACATGAAACTTGTCTTTTGATAAGAATAAACAAAAGAAGTACTTTATTAAACTCTTGGCTTACAGCAATATTGAGTTAACATGAAAAAGCTGCAAGTTATATTAGTTTATAATAGAAACCTATTTAATGAAACATGTTCATATTATTGTTTGTGTATATATATATAAAGAAATTTATAATATGAATATATATAATGTTAAATATAATCATTTAAATGATGCTGCAATAAATAATACACATTAACATCTCAATACATGCCAATAGTATAATAAGAAACTACTAAACATCACATGATTACCATCTCCATACTAGCACATAATTGTTGTAAACAAGGGCAAAACTCTCCATACAGTAGTGCCACCCTGTGTCAAACAGAGTAATCAATGGATGCTAGAAGGTTTGTGCATAAAATCCCTATCTAGTGCCTACTCATTCAATATCACCAGACTAGTTTCTGGTTTGTGGAAATCATCAGTGAGGAACCTTGAATCTGAGAGCACTGCACCTAGATCATAGTTTTGTAGTAAAGTAGAGTTAAAAGGTGGCTGCTTGAGGGTTGCATTAGATCTTAAGATCTAGGTGCAGTGCTCTCAGATCCAAGGCTCCTTACTAAGCCAGAAACTAGTCTGGGGATATTGGATGAGTAGACACTACTAGATAGGGATTTTATGCACAAGCCTTCTGGCATCCATTGATTACTCTATTTGGCACAGGGTGGCACTACTGTATGGAGAGTATAATAAGAAAATGAATCATTTTTCATTGATTCTCTTTGTGTGTGTATATATATATATAGATAAATGATATTTTGGGGAAAACCCGTGTATAATTTTTTATTGTATACTGATATTTCGACGAATTACCATCCACCATTATCGAGGCAAACTCTTGACTAGAGCTTATAATTTATCTGATAAAGAATATCTTGCTCAAGGAATAGAACTTACAAAAAATATTATATTTTCTAATGATTATAATAAAACATCATATATAAGATTTTACATAACATTAATACTAAAAAGAAAAAAGAGGATAGAATTGACAATTCATGGGTTACTGATAAAATCAGTAAAAGACTATCTTGTTTTAATATAAAGACTACTTTTTCTACTGGCAAAAAAAATAGTGATTTTTTTACATAAACCTAAAAACAATGATTTTGGAACACCAAGGAGTTTATGAAATTCCATGTTTGCAGTGCTCAAAAATTTATGTAGGTCAGTCTAATAGATGAATAAATGTCAGAATTAATGAACATAAAAATGATTTTAATCAAAAAATTAACATATCAGTTTTTACTTCCCATTTTGTAGAAATTGGTCACAAATCTGACTTTGATAATGCAAAAATGCTTGCTAATTTGGGGAGACATGATTTGAGAACCATGAGATAGTCAATTGAAATATTAAAGAGACCTACTGGTTTAAATAGGGCTGCTGAAGTACAATGCATTCCAGCCATATGAAAATCTCTCATTTTCTCTATGTATTCTAATATTGACTTTAAATTAATGGGTGGTAAAACTAAGATAAATCTTTTAACTAATAGATGTTTTACTTCCCCTAGAAAATGTTTTGTTTGTAATTATAAATTTTATTGTAGTATTAAACCTTTATTTTATATTAGTAATCAATAAATTGGACTTGATGTATTAGAAATAAAAGTTTGCCAACAAAAAAACAGCTTTAAAAATCATACTTGAACTTTGTAAATTTGTACAAAAAGTAAATAAACTGAAATATTTAATGAGATGAATATTAATGCCAATTTGTTAATTGAACTTTATTTCAGCATAAAGAAATAATAATTTTAAAATACATTTATAATTATTAAAATATCATAAAAATACTGTGCTATTGAGTTTTAAAAGCATGATCAGTTGTAATTTTGTTTTTATTGTTACTATAATTTTTTTAACTTTTTTTTTAAACAAAAAATATTTGAATAACATTTAATCACAGTTATGAATATATTTGCTTTTAAATAATTACTGTACAAATATTTTGTAAAAATGATCATAAATATTTAAATAAGCTATGAATAATATATAAAAGAAGAATGCTTGCAGAAACATTCATAAAATATGAGAACAAAAAATCTACCATTTCAGTGGCATTGTCAACACATTTGCATTACTATCTTATATAATACTGATGTCTTCAAATTTCTTCTTAAACTAATAAATCAATATATATTTAATTCCTGTTGCTAACATCAAATAAATGCAAAACCTGCAACAGAGGAGAACTGAATATACCATCAACACCATCTCCATACAAGTATTTCAACTGTATTTAAATGTTAAAATGATGATTATCAAGTGTTCAAAAACAAAATAAATAAATGCATAATTAATAATGCTCTGTTCTGGCATTTTAACTTTATTTAAAAACAATATCAGCAATTGGTTATTGCAATAATCATATTTTTACATAATATGCATCTAAATAACAAATGTTTCATGCATTATGGTTGGAACAGATATCATTATCATAATTTTCAATCACTATCAATCCATTACAGGATAAAGGTCTCCCAAGTTAAATCCATTTTTTTTTATCTCATCCTCACATCACTCCAGCAAATTTCCTTATTTCATCCATCCATCTTGCATGTGGCCTTTTTCTAGGTTTTTTACAATCTCTTGGAACCCTGTTTAAGATTTCAACTGACTATCAGCATCTTTTCTATCAATATGTCCAGCTCAACTCCATTTTGTTTCTTAATTATTTTAATAAAGTCAGTAGCACTCGCTTGTTCTTTTATTCTTGTATTTCACTTTCAATCTCTTATTATTATTTCCAACATGCATATTTCCATACTTTGTTGAGTGATCTAAAGTCTCTGCACTGCTTTTCTGTTATGTATCCAAATCTTAGATCCATAAGTAAGAATGGGTAAAACACATTTAATAAAAAGCTTCCTTTTTTCAAAGACATAGACATATTTCCTTTTAATAATAAGTTATTTTTACTGACCATATTTAATTCTATGAGTAAATTTATTCTTTATGTTTCCATATGTAGTAATAATCTTGCCAAAGTTTTTGTAGTTTTTAACTTCTTCTAACTCATCTTTACCAATCTTTATTTTTTTCTTTTGAGAAAATTCATTGAACATTACTTTGGTCTTTTTATCATTTGTCTTTACATATTTCTAGATATACTAATATATTTAATTTCTTATTTAAATGATTGATTTATCAATCTAAGTGTAATTAATAAAATGAAGTATGATTCTATAGGCTGGTTTATAAATGACATATCAATGATTACTCACTTTTTACACTGGATTAGTCACTATACTGTTATTAATGTTGGATAGGAAGGCAGCTATATTTGCATAAAAAGTTGGTATAACTTTGGGCAGTTGATGAAAAAGATTAGTCTTGAGATGTATATATAATGCAGATTGTTTGATTGTTTTTTTTTAATAATGTGACTACATTATAGATGTTTTATGCATTATGACTGAAGTTGCAATTTATTTCAAAGGTATTTTGTCAATCTATTATGCATATGTCTAAATGAATATGGTCTTACAAAAATAATTAAAAAAATTCTGATAAAGACAATATCAAAGATTCATTAAATAAAATTGCCAACTTTATATTTTTTTTAAAAGGGTGTAATTATTTTGCTTTTTTAAAATATCAAGTTGTTGTTTTATTTCTTGAATATATATATAACATGTATTATTTTAATTAATATAAATAGCTTTGTAAATATAAGACAGATAAAAGAATTAATTGATGAGTTTAAGCAACATAATTTTAACTGTGAAAAAATATTTATATTAAACAATGATATATATCAAAAGAACTTATAAATGATGCACAAATTTAATTAAGACAGTTCTAGTTAAGCATGCAGAAATAAATACAAATTTATTGAAAGAATTGAAGATTATAAGTGGTAATTATACTCTGACTTGCTTGCAATGAGAACTGAGTGGACTATCATGCATTTGTAGAAATATATCTATCCATTACTCATCACTATCATCACAATAACATTCTGAGAATTAACCCTTCTGTATTCTGACAGATTTCTTTGTTTGCTCTTACTTTAGGCTTTCAACTTTCACTTTAATATTAAATCATTATTATTAATCAGAGAATAATTAATTTGATCTCATTTGATAGATATTTTTGTTTAGAAATTAAATAAATTTTAAAAAATCACATTTGACTTTTGGAATTATTGAAAAAATCATATTTTAAACAAAACAAAGCACTGTTCATCATCAAATTTCAGGTGGAGCAGACTCAATTTGCAAAATGAATAAAATCTTCTTTGTTTGATGTCTGTTTTAAAAATCTGAACAAATTATTTTTAATATCTAATAAATCTATCAATTTATGCTTTAAAATTTTACAATTCTTTTGTAATTTTTATGATATCATTAAATATTATAACAGAATGTTTATTTCTAGGCAGTTGTATTTTACCATGACCATAATCTCTATGGTAACAGTATTCAGAAGAATATATTCATTTATATTTAAAAATAAAACATTTCTATAAAAAATAAATATGTAATAAAATATATTTTTGATTTCCAATAATTATTATACAATTATTATATAGAAATAATCATAAACTCTTCAAAAAAAATCAAGTTTTTAGACCATCATAATATTTTCTCAAAGTAATCTTGAAAGTTTGAGATTGCCAAATATATAATAGACATTTATCATCAGGGAGTTTAAGAAACTTTGAAGATCTGCTTATTTGATTATCCTGATATTTTTTGATTTTTTTTTTAATTAAAATATTAAAAAAAAAACATATATATAACTTTAAATCTGTAAAAAAAAAAAAGGTTCATAAAATTTCTGAGTAGAGAATGGAAAATGCAAATTCAATTTCTTGACTTCTGTTCCAATAACATATTGTAATAAAAAACAGAAAAATGTATATATGGCAGATAGACCTTGAAGTTATACCAAATCAAAATTGCAACTAAAACACATCTCAGAAAACAAAATATTGAATGCTAAAAAAATTGACAATATAGAATGAACATTGTTAATAGGACATTTGAATGTAATTGATTCAGGTAAATTTGGCTTAATAATATTTATGACTTTGATTTTAGTTAAATATGATAATTTAAATAGTTAAAAGAGGTGATATTCCATGTGTTATAATTTTAATGTTTTTCTTGTTGAAAATCTTTATATATCAAATATATTCATGAAATAAATTTATATACATACATAAACTAAAATAATTTGTTTTAAAAGAAAGTTGAATTACTGGTTGCTGTATTCAAAAATGTTCTTATGTTCAGATGAGTGCATTTTAAGAGTAAAATTCTATTATGGTCATTGGTCAAACCAGCAATAGGCAAAAAAGAAAAGAGAGTATCATTTAAAATATTGAGTTCTACATTAATCTGTGCACAATTATTAATAATTGAATGTATTTGGACAAATTATAAATAAAACATTTAACAAAACAAAAGATGACCATAACATCCCAACACAAAATTACACATAAAATGCAATCATAATAAAATTTTTGACAAGCAATATATCCTTTGTTATTCTTTTCATTATTGTTTGTAATAACTTGGCAGAAACATTTCTAAAGTTAGTGAAAGAAAAGATTTTTATATTTACTTATATTATTATTAAGTATAGATGAGAATGCTTTCAATGTAGAACATCAGATTCATAGCACTCATGGGTATGCTGGGTACACTGCAATATTTATGAGAGAATCCCAAATTATTTAAATAAAATACATAAATATTTCATTTATTCAATAGTTGGAAATGTTTCAACCAAATTATTACAAATATATATATATATATATTGTAACGATATATAAATATGTCATTACATTAGTTTAAAATAAAACCTTAAAAGTTCGCAAATAAAAGTAAAAAACTAAACGCTAAAATTAAAATGTTTTGTTAAACGTATATACATTCGCACAGTGGCTTTTATTTATTTATATTTAAGATATAAATTAAGATATAGATTTTTATCTCTGCGTCTCCACTGAGCTAGTGACTTGGGCTAACGATCTGAATAGTTAAATAAAGTGGAATCTTAACAGTGCGTATCTGCCTACTCTATAAATTTTTCTAGGTTTAAATGCCTAGATGGCGCCTTGTAGAGCAGATATCGTAGTTTGCGGTTAGATTCGATCTTCACTTTCATTTCGATCATTATAATATATATATATACTGAGGAAGATACTTGTTACTGTATTTGATAGATATTTTTGTTTAGAAATTAAATAAATTTTATAAAATCACATTTGATTTAAATTATTAAAAAAATTAGATTTTAAATAAAACAAAGCACTGTTTCATCATCAAATTTCTTCTTTGTTTGATATTTGTTTTAAAAATCTGAATAAATTATTTTTAATATCTAGTAAATCTATAAATTTATGTTTTAAAACTTTAAAAAAGTTTGTAATTTTTATATCATTAAATATTATAAGAGATTTTTTATTTCTAGACAATCATATTTTCCATGACCATAATCTCTATGGTAACATTATTCAGAAGAATATATTCTTTTATTTTTAAAAATGAAACATTTCTGTAAAAAAATGTAATAATATATATTTTTGATTTCCAATAATTATGGCTCAATTACTATAAAGAAATAATCATAGACTTTTAAAAAAAATCAAGTTTTTAGACCATCATAATAATTTCTCAAAGTAATCTTGCAAAAGTGTGAGATCACCAAATATATAATAGGCATTCATCATCAGGGAGGTTAAGAAACTTTGAATATTTGCTTATTTGATTATTCTGACATCTTTTGATTGTTTAAAAAAAATAAAATATTAGAAAAAACATATATATAATTTTAAATCTGTAACAAAAATGTTCACAAAATTTCTGAGTAGAGGGTGGAAAATGCAAATTCAATTTCTTGACTTCTGTCCCAATAACATATAATAAAAAACAGAAAAATGTCTATATAGGAGAGAGACCTTAAGTTATACCAAATCAAAACACTATTTGTATTAGCCAAATATTAAATTGCAACCATCACACATCTCGGGAACAAAATATTGAATGCTAAAAAACAATATAGTGAATATTGTTAACAGAACATTTGAATGTAACTGATTCAGGTAAATTTGTCTTGATAATATTTATGACTTTGATTTTAGTTAAATATGATAATTTAAATAGTTAAAACAGCTGATATTCCATGTGTTATAATTTAATGGGTTTTTTTGTTGCAAATCTTTATATGTCAAATATATTGATGAAATAAAATTATATATACACACAGACTAAGAATAATTTGTGTTAAAAGAAAGTCGCATTACTGGTTGCTGTATTTTAAAATATTTTTATGTTCAGATGAGTGCATTTTATGAGTAAAATTCTATTACTGTCATTAGTCAAACCAGCATTAGGTGAAAAAGAAAAGAAAATATTTAAAATATTGGGTTCTACACTAATCTGTGTATAATTATACTACACTAATCTGTGCATAAATATTAATAATTTGATGTATTTGGAAAGATTATAAATAAAACATTTAACAATACAAAGGATGACTAGAACAGCCCAACACAAAATTAAAAATAAAATGCAATTATAATAAAATTATTGACAAACAATATATCCTTTATTATTCTTTTCATTATTGTTTGTAATAACTTGGCAGAAACATTTCTAAAGTTAGTGAAAGAAAAGATTTTTATATTGATTTTTATTATCATTAAGTGTAGCTGAGAATGCTTTCAATGTACAGCATCAGATTCATAGTACTCACAGTTATGCTGAGTACACTGCAATATTTATGAAAAAATCCCAATTATTTAAATTAAATACTTAAATATTTCATTTATTCAATAGTTGGAAATATTTCAACCAAATTATATATATATATATATATTGTAATGGGACAGTCATATGTCATCATCATCATCATTATCAACCATTATCAATCCACTGCAGGATGAAGGTCTCTCCAAGTTTAATCCATCTTCTCCGATCTTTAGCTTCTCTTCTCCACATCACCCCTACACATTTTCTTATTTCATCCATCCATCTTACATGTGGTCTCCTTCTGGGTCTTTTACAATCTCTTGGAATCCAGTTTAAAATTTCAATTGCCCATCTATTATCATCTCTTCTAGCAATATGTCCAGCCCAACTCCACTTCAATCTTTTAATTTTTTCAATGAGGTCAGTAACACCTGTTTGTTCTCTTACCCATACATTGCATTTTCAATCTCTTCTTGTTACTCCCAACATACATCTCTCCATACTTCTTTGAGTGGTCTGAAGTCTCTGTATTGATCTTCTATTAAGTGTCCAAGTCTCAGATCCATAAGTAAGAACTGGTAAAACACATTTGTTAAAAACCTTTCTTTTCAAACACATAGGCATATTTCCTTTTAATATCAAGTTATTTCTACCAAAAGCACTCCAACCAAGTTTAATTCTATGATTAATTTCCTCTATTATGTTTCCATCTGTATTAATAATCTGACCAAGGTATTTGTAACTCTTAACTTCTTCTAATTCATCATAATCAATCTTTATTTTCATATTTTGAGCAAATCGATTAAACATTACTTTAGTCTTTTTAACATTTATCTTTAGTCCTACTTTCCTACTTTCATCTGATAACTCCTGAAACATTTCCTGCAGCTAGGAAGCATTATTTGCAAAAACAACTACATCATCTGCAAAATCTAAATGACTTAAATAATCTCCATTTACTTTCACTCCTTTAGTTTCCCATTTTAATCCACAAAATACTTCTTGCAGCACTGCTGTAAAAAGTTTTGGAGATATGGAGTCACCTTGTCTTACACCTTTCTCAATGTTGACTTTCCCAGTATCATTATGTAATCTAATTGTTGCTGTTGCATTTTTATAAATATTCTTTAAAATATGACAATATCCTGGATCTATACCTTGATGATCCAATGCTTTAATCACTGAAGAAATGTTTATAGAATCAAATGCCTTTTCATAATCTACAAATCCAAAACATAATGACAACTCATATTCATTTGTCCTTTCTATAACTTCTCTCAATACTTGAATATGATCTACTGTACTAAAACCACTTTTAAATCCAGCTTGTTCTCTTGGTTGGTGAAAATCCAAGGTTCTCTGTAGACGAGTTGTAATTATCTTGGTAAAAATTTTATATAAAACTGATAAAAGGCTGATAGGTCTGTAATTTCTAATATCTTCTTTATCACCTTTTTTAAATATTAATATTATTACTGCATTCTTCCAATCATCCGGTACATCTTTATCATTTAGACATTTGGTATATAACTTTGCTAATATTTTTTCTGTTTCTTCACCTGCTTCTTTTAATATATCAATTATAATTCCATCATTACCTGGAGCCTTTCCTTTTTTCATACATTTAATTGCATTTCTCACTTCTTCATTTAAAATTCTGGGCAATTCGGAAGATGTAATAGATATAGGAGGTACTTGTTCTTTATTACTATATAATTCTTGATAAAAATCTTCTACCAATTTCATAATGTCATCCCTCTTTTTAGTAATAATTCCATCTTTTTTCCTTACTGCAGATATAAATTTCCTACCAATACCAAAATGTTGTTTTACATTCTTAAGACTTTTATTTTCTTCTACAGCTTTTCTTGCTAGTTCACAGTTATACTTTCTTATATCATTTTCAACTCTTTTCCGCACCATTTTACAAAATTCGAGATATTCAATTCTTTTTAATGCATCATTCTTGCATATCTTCATATTCCTTCTTTTCTTCATAAGTTCTCTAGACTCAGTAGAAATTTTATTAGTCAATTGCTGCTTTTTTCTACCAGCTATCTTTGTTGCAGTTTTTAAAAGTGTATCAGTTATTTTCATATTAATTTCATTCAAATCTGAATCATGTTCAAAATCTACTAATACTTGAAACCGATTTGTAAGTTCTAATTTAAATTCATTAGAATGTTTCTGAAGATTAGGAATATCAACTGTAAATATAGTTTTTCTTAATAATTTTTGTCTCTCTAGTTTTACATTAACATGTATCTTACCCCTTACTAATCGATGATCACTTCCTGTGTTAAATTTATTAAGAACATTACAATCTTGAAATATGTATTTCCTGTTAGTCAAAATATAATCCAATTCTGCTGTACCTTCATTTGGATGCTTCCATGTCCATTTCCTTCTAACATTTTTCTCAAAAAAAGAATTCATAATATAAAGTTTTTCCTTCTCTGCAAACTCCACAAGTCTATGCCCTCTCTCATTTCTATTACCATAACCAAAATTACCTACAACACTTTCATCTTTCATTTGTTTACCAATTCTAGCATTAAAATCTCCCATAACAATTTTAAAATGTTGTTTACTCTGATCAAAAGCCTTTTGTACATCCATATAAAAATCTTCTACTACTTCATCACTGTGAGAACTTGATGGGGCATAAACCTGAATTATCTGCATTTGATATCTGCTATTAAGTTGTATAACTAATCTTGCCACTCTGTCTGATACACCATCAATCTCCACAATATTGTTCTTCCACTTTTTATTTATAATGAATCCTACTCCACTTGTATTTCCAATATTTGTGTCTTTATAATAGAGCATATGTCCACTTTTTAAATCAATTGTCTCTTCACCTTTTCTTCTAACTTCACAAAGTCCAATAATATCCCATTTAATATAAGAGAGTTCTTCTTCTAATTCTTGCAATCTTCCTTCACTTGAAAGTGATCTGCAGTTGTAAGTACCTAAATAAAAAGTCATCATCAAATGGCAGCCTGGGTCCGCCTCCAGGATATTCTTAGCACCCTCCGCCTTCAGCCACCAACCGCTGCCTTGGTTGGTGACTTTACAGCCTCCTGGGATTAAGGGCCATGCTTTATTTTTGTCTGTCATAATTGTATAATTGGGAAAAATCTTTATCATTTACACAAACATTCATTCTGCCTTATCAGGCACTGAGAAGAAAGACCATGGTGTTTCTTGATCTTAAACTCAGAGGTAAAAAGCCAATAAACTCACCACGCTGGCTAATGCGTGTTGGTGAGCAGCCCATCCATGTTCGTATACTATATGAATAAACATATAGTAATAACAGCTGCAACGACAAGAACGTATGGAGTGGACATTAGGAATTTGCCCTGCTCGGTTCCTTTAAGGAGTTTGCTATTAACTGAAAGGAGACCCTTTGATTCCTCTTGGAGTCATATGTAATAGATTGGAAATGTTCAATAGGAAAACAAAACAGCTCGATCATTGGATGCCATATGTAATGGGATGGACAATGTTTCATATTCCATTATTGGTCATGCTATATGTGATGGGATGAAATCTATGATGCCATGCTCTTATTTAAGAGTCCCAAGGCATTGGGCAGCATATGTAACAGGATTAACTATTTTCCTTGGAAGGTGTACTTAACTATGGTTGCCCATTGGTCTAAGTAGGGCATTAAACATGATAAGACAAATCAGTTATTTGATGATTTATCTAAGTTTCATGAAGCAGTCCCACGATAATTAATAATAGGGTGAGATGGAGTTCACACTTGCATAACTTTTTTTACTTGATCTCTTCTTGATCCTCATTATCCCACAGAGTTCAAACTCAGAAAGAATGTACATGTACTTTACTTCAAGATATGATTATTTCATGACTGACATGTGCAATGGATATGTGTATTATGTGATTAATTGGAAAATAGACAAATAAAATGAAAAACAACCACTTTAATTTAATATTTAATGTATAACAAGATAATTTTGATGATGGTTTTCATTCATGATTGTTTTGTAACAAAAATAATGTTTTTTCTTATTTTAATAATTGTATAGGAATGGTCATCCTTCATTTGTATTCATTAACTATTTACTAACCCATACCTTTGATTCCTATGAAAGATAATCATTCCTCATTCCAATTTAACAATCTCAAATTTACATTGAAGACGATTTCAAAACTATATTTTAACAATGAACTCATTGCTAACTAAAATTCCATGAAAATCATTTGGTCATTAATTTCCACTCCATCTGACTATATTTTGTGATCTGTTGAGAGTTGCTTTTAGATTCTAAGCCCTCTCCTATTCTGGTGTCATATAGATCTATGATAGAACAAACCAATCATTCAAGGGTTTAGTAATATATTCCGAATAACAAATAATTGGTAATTAAATTAATTGAACAAAAACATATATCAAATGATTGTAATTGTCAAACTGTAAGTGCTTAATATTATATAAGAATAAAGTCTCACCCTTCAAATCAGTAGATTTATGCATCTATTAGCAAGCAGGCTCAGGAGTCTGCACCTATATTTTATTCTTAAATGAAAATTTAATATTATAATTGATGATTCTCCTTCCCCATAGACTAGTTGATGATTGAAAAAATTGATTCTATTTCAAAAGAAAGAAATCAGTTTAACAAGCAAAAGAAAATTAAAAAAAGATAACATGACATATTAATCCAGTGTAGTGTAGTCTGACCAGTTAAAAATATAACAGTTCACACTGAATAATGTTGAAGTATCTTTTCCTTTTAGAAAAGTTCCTTTGCATTAACTGGGTGGTAGTTCATCTGATGGTACTCAGTCACAATTTGGATCTTCATGGTGGTGATTCCTTTTATAAACTATTCTGTGTTGAGATCATTTCTTTACTTGGCTTTAGCACATTGTAGATTTTTTTGTTAGCATGGTCATCATGGATGTTAATTTTAAATGATAATCATATCAGAAATTCATGATTGTACAATCAGCAGCTCCATCCCCTAGATGTTTTCTCACTTCCTAGCCATGCATGATTTGTTCTTTCCTAGCTTATAACTCGGATTAAAATATAAGCTTTATGGAATTGGTGATGAGTTCTTTAATCAACTTTCTCAAGTTGCAATTGTAATGGCTTATGAGCTCTAATGTTAAGGATAGTAGATGAATAAATTAGTTTTAGGAATTTAAAAAGTAAATTTTCTTGATGATGTAATCTATTTGCAATCATTTTTTCTTCTTTTTTAAAATAATTAAATTGTTGTTTTATGTTTGATTTATTAATGCATGACTTTCAGGTTCACCCTTTTATTTTCATTGTTGACATCATTTTGATCTTAATATGCTGTATTAATAAACAAAAAATAATAATAAGTTTAACCTTAATGATTTCTTTCTCCAAATTTTCGAGATATTTACTTGCTTGCATTTAAGGGTTTGGTATTGTATCAGTCAAAATTTATGTTAACTCAACACAATTCACAGCCTAAGTAAAAGTATCTCGAATCCAACCATATGGGAGATCAAAGATAAAGAATACTTATGGATTCTGCCCTGTTTACCCACTCTCTAAATCCACCAACTAATTAACATTTTCAAGGCAAGCAATTAATCTTTTCTACACTCTGGCCCACTAGCATCACTGATGGAGCATGAGCCTCAACTAATTCTAACATCTAACTTTAATATTAATTCTAATTAGACCTATCCATTAACTTAAATGTAAGAATAGTATGTATGTGACCTTGAGTCATCAGATAGCAGCACAATAATTAATTAGAAAAGCTAATTTTAGAATGAAATGAATCGAGATGAACCACAGGTAGCTTAAATTCACACACACATATATATATGTAGATAAATTATAAGTTTTTGGGATGTACCGTGTCTTATTTTCCGTTGAGCACCGATATTTCGACGGAATAGCAACCGCCATTTTCAAGGTTAACTTTTGAAAGAAAAACCGTTAGATCTTAACAAATAACGTGACTGTGTGTGAGATGAGAAATGAGATTCCAGTTCAGCATTCACAATATGAGGTTTATCAAAATGTTTATTTTCCTCAGTATTTTTACCTGTTAATTTTAAGTTAATATTGAATAAAAAGAGAGGTTTCCACATAGCTGGAATACGTTGTGCTTCATCAGTTCTATTTAAACTAGTAGGTCTCTTTAATATTTCAATTGACTCTCTCATGGTTCTTAAATCATATCTTTCCAAATTAGCAAGTATTTTTGTATTGTCAAAATTAGGTTTGTGATCAGTTTCTAAATAATGGGAAGTAAAAACTGATGTGCTAATTTTTTGTTGAAAAGCATTTTTATGTTCCTTAATTCTGACATTAATTTGTCTATTAGACTGACCCACGTAGCCTCTTGAGCACTGGAAACACGGAATTTCATAAACTCCTTGGAGTTTCCAGTGCTCAAGAGGCTATGTGAGTCAGTCTAATAGATGAATTAATGTCAGAATTAAGGAACATAAAAATGCTTTTCAACTTTAAATTAGCACATCAGTTTTTACTTCCCATTATTTAGAAACTGATCACAAACCTAATTTTGACAATACAAAACTACTTGCTAATTTGGAAAGATATGATTTAAGAACCATGAGAGAGTCAATTGAAATATTAAAGAGACCTACTAGTTTAAATAGAACTGATGAAGCACAATGTATTTCAGCTATGTGGAAACCTCTCTTTTTATCCAATATTAACTTAAAATTAACAGGTAAAAATACTGAGGAAAATAAACATTTTGATAAGCCTCATATTGTGAATGCTGAACTGGAATCTCATTTCTCATCTCGCACACAGTCACGTTATTTGTTAAGATCTAATGGTTTTTCTTTCAAAAGTTAACCTTGAAAATGGCGGTTGCTATTCCATCGAAATATCGGTGCTCAATGGAAAATAAGACACGGTACATCCCAAAAACTTATAATTTATCTACATCATATAACCGTGAAAACATTAAGTATAACATATATATATATATATATAAAACATTGATATAATTTATCTAATATCTCTCTGTTTTTATTTCATAAGTTAGTTAACATAAATTTCTATTCTGTCATTAATTATGCCTCAAGTAAGGGAGCGTATAAATTATATGCCAATCTAACAATGTAAACGATTAGAGTTTTAGGGAAGACACTTACTCAAGTATGAGATATACAAAACAAATATTTTAAATACCCTATTTTAAGCATAACTTTATTATAAGTGAAATTATTTTTAAGAGAGAAATAATTAAGATCATATTTTAGGAATCGTTTTTGAAGAGAGTGACACATTTAAAATATAAACGGATCGCGATATTCGCAAATAAATGTTTTAAGATTTTAAAACATATAAATTAATCAGATTGTAGTCAATCCACCATGATGTGCTCAGAACAAAAGGAAGTGGATAAACCCAGCATTTGACACAGACTCAATTCACCTGCCCCATTCCAGTGATGCCAAGAAATAAAGAAAGAATGGTCTGCGCCATTAACAAACCTAAAATATTTCAGGTGAAAGTAAGGCTAGATAAGCTCAGCTTGCCCCAGTTCTTCTCAATTTGTCTTTTATATTCTGATAAGCAAATTCATGGCCAGTGAAATTATCACATGGTCTAATTCTGATCTAGCGATCACAAAGAACAAAAGACAAGTAATCAAGCAAAATGACGGCAAAGCAAAATACGAGTACTGGAGAATATAGTTTAGAATTTAACTATATAATTGTGCTGAGTTATAAAGGTTACACAAAGGTTATATGGATTGACCAAGATCAGACCAACAAGAATAAAATAAGCATTAATTATTATTATGAATATCCTTTTATAAGTGACACGTCTCTCCCTTCAACACAAAATCCCACTAATATTTCAATTAACATTCTATTACTCTCTTATTATTTAGCATGAATATAATTTTCTAAACCCTTCTCCCTTTCACTCTTTAAAAATGAAATAATATAATTAAATAAAATCTCACGCTTGAATCTGGCATCTCCCCACAACTAAACAGTGTATGCATAAATATAAAAAAAACATATAATAATATAAAATGGTTTCATCTCGATAAAACAAAGGTTGCTTCAAGTATTAATCTTTCAGAGTTAGAGAATTATTCATTTTCATTTACCGACAAATGTTGGTCAGGAAATAGGCAGCAAATATTTATTTAGATAAAGTTTTTGTCAAGATGGAACAAACTGGCATATATTCATTTCATTTAAGTAAATAATAATATTTCTAAACCACATTAGAAGAAAGTTTAGCATTATGAGGCATAACTTTAAGACAAATAAAATGAGAACAAAGACATTAGATTTAAAGTGATAGCAAATATAATTTACAGAATATTAGTTAAACATTTATATTACATTATGGGGATTTCATTTTAGAAGACATTGAAAGTAGCAAAATTTACATTATCAGGTCACTGGAGTTTTTAAAGAATAAATTAGGTGGTTAGAAATAAAAAATTGGAACATATTACCTAATTTATTCTGAGTCCTTGAGGAAGTTTGGATCCCATGATGAAATATGAATTTTCACACAGGCATAACTAGCTATGTATTTTAAACTGAGAGTTCAGCAGTTCATGAGTACCTATTTTGACAAAGTTTTCCAGCATAAGGTATTTGATGATCATCTTTGGGACAGCAGGAAGATGGGCAGGCTACAAAAGCCATCTACTCTGCTACCATGCTTTTAAACATTTATTGAAAATTTAACTGGCATGGGTTCATCAGAAATCGCTGACAAAAACTATGACTGGCTAACCTCTATTGTTCTTCTGGGATATTTATACTCTTTTTTGACTATTTTTGGGAAATTTCCTTTTTTGTATGCTCCATGCTAAGTGGCTATGTTGAAATTCCGGTGACCACAATTATCAACCTAAAGTATATTTGCATTGTTTTCCTGAGATCCACTCTCCCCATAAACTCAATGATTTAATTGTTTCATATCTAATTTTAATTAAATGTAGATTTGAAGAATTTGTATTTCAAATATCTTTTCCATTTTAATTTTACTTTAATTAGAAAATCCATCACCATTTTGTTAATGGATTTTTTTTTTTTTTGATGCCATGTAATGTTGGTAGGGTTTATCATGAAAGCAAATCTCCAGAATAAAATTCTTAAAAAAATAGCATATTAAAATTTATTTATTGATTTTTAAAGTTGTAATTATAAATTTATTACTGAGGCTGTAACCTCGAGAATATGCGTGTAATATAAAAGTTTCAGTCTGCAATTATATATGTATGTATTTGCACACACACACACACACACACACACATATATATATATGTATGTATTTGCACACACACACACACACACACATATATATATATATCTGGGACCTTCCAATATTTATAATAAAAACATTTTAAATAAAAAATTGATATTTTAATCATTTGGTGGACTAAAATTTAAATGTACATAAAATGGAAGATGGAAAGTTTTATAAACATTGTAACATGCGTGGATCTGGTTTGATCTTAGTCTAGAAATCTAGAAAAATGTGAAGCATGGATATGGTCTACAGATCCATTGCTTCAGTATACAAATATGTTAGTATTGTCAAGGATATAATTCTAATGGACAATTTTACACAAAATTATTAATACATAATTGATAATATGCTTTTGACTATTGGTGGAACAATGATTGTGTGATTGGTTTAAATGTATCCTTACAATATATATATACTTTCAGATGAATAATGAGTGTTTATAGTTATTTGATTAAAAATTTTATATATAGAGATTAATCTATTTTGACTAAGCTAACAATTGTTTTTAAAAAAACTATAATCTGCTTATCAATTTCTTTACAGGGCCTTGGTTAGAATCAAAACCAAGGTACATAATTCTAACTAAATAAAAGTTGTTGTTTTTTTTAAAAAAACTAATTTTTTTGACTGCCACTATATATTTATGTCAAACTCAAACTATGCAATAAAGATATAGAGCAAACCAATTTTTAAGAATTATATATATATATATATATATATATATATATATATATATAATTGTGTGTATATATATATATATATATATATATATATACACAAAACCAAATTCACAACTCAACCAGACGAGCCAAAAAATAAACTCTAAAACGCAACCAATGATTTCACTCCTACAATCAGATTTCTCATGTGTGAGTAAACTCTAAAACACAACCAATGGTTTTATTGCTATAATAAGACTTCTTAAGTTTACACTTAAGAAATTAAACCATTGGTTGTGTTTTAAAGTTTATTTTTTTGGGGTTAGTCTGGTTGAGTTGTAAATTTGGGGTAATTTTGATTATTTATTGACTAGTTTAGCTTTATGCTTTTAATGTGTATATATACACATACATAATAAAACAAAATGTGCATTTAAAATATAAAATTTAATATAGCAATATTAAAATGTATAAATAAATATTCAATATGGTTAGCTTATGATAAGACCACCATTTTTAGTAGTACATAAAATTTAAATTCATGTTTAATTAACAACTTTTTTTACAACACAGGCCTATCATAATTTTCTATTCAATATTTTATGATCATACATTCTTATTTTTGAAACAATTTACATTCCTTTAATAATGTGATTAACACTAAAATATAAATGGGCAAAAAATCATTAATTAGCAATGAATTTAAATTTTATTTGTAAAATAAATGCTAACATAGATGGCAGTCAAAGATATACCTAATGTTAATTTGTAATGATGTTGTAACTTTTATTAGATTAAATTCAGCTTATTTTGTTTTTGTTAAACACATAACCATACCATAAATCATCAGATCATAATAGGTTTGATGACTTAGAAGAATTCTTAATAACAGTAAGCCACTGATCTCATATCTCAGGTATAATACTGTCTATATATTGTATGTCTTTTAATATTTAAAAAAATATTATTATTTAATAAACCACAAGTTAAAAACAGACTAAGATACTATTTCTGTTTCTCTTTTCAATTTTGTTTTTCTATAAAAAGAAAAATTTATAATAAATAATTTTGACAGTTATCATCTACATTTTTTATAACTATTTTCCCCAGAAGTTTTGATATCATAAAGAATCATATGTACAATTATAGTAATAAATATCAAAATAAAAACAACATCCATTGGAAAAATAGCTACTTCACAATCAGTTATCACTAAAGAGTGAATGAAAAAAGTTTTAATAAACAAAAAGAGAAAGGTATAGAGTTTTATTCAATATATTTAAGTAGTTCCAAACACCAGTGTAATAAGTGAATTCATGGTCCAATGATGCAAATATATTATAAAATTAATAACATTTACTTATGACTTTGACCCAATAAATCTATTTTTTATATATTGGCATGATACAATATAAATTAACAATATCTACATATCTACAAATAAAATCAATCAATAAATAAATGGTGTTATTATTTGAGGGTTCATAAGAAGTTTAAGCACTGAAAGTTAGCAATGGAATTGATCTAATGATTTCAAAAACTGTAGTCTGACACATTACCATTTACTGAATCCATAGTTAGAAATATAATTTTTGTAATCTTGATCCATTCTAGCTAAATAATAATTATATAATATTCCTTTAATTTCTTATTAAATCTTGAATTTATAAATTAGATCAATACATAATTATAACAAGTAATGCAACATATTAACTATTTATTTAAAATTTTTAATGAAAATGAGAATTTTTAAGAGTAATATACTAATCAGAATACTTAATGTAATCTTTCCAATTTCAGAAAGCTGCTAAAAAGAAAATCAGAAAAACTAGACCTAGTGAAATGTAACCTTTTGTCTACTGAACTGTTGTTTAAGCACCTTGGAAAATTTATCCTAAATTACCCAACAGTGACATTGTAAGAATTAAAATCAGAAGTAGTCCACTGGGGTAACTTACAAATTCTTTTGAAGCAATCAGCAATAAGAATATGTGTAGAAGGGCTTATTAAAGTAGCAACCTAATTTTTAAATGTTAAAAATTGGCATTTTAATTGTTTTTAATAATTTTTATTGTTTTTTGAATGTATATCATTTTATTAATGAATTATTTTATTGTAAGTTATAGACGTGTGCGTACATTTTTAATTAATCCATAATTATTATTTTTTATATATATAATATTTATTAAATTTATTATGTTTTTTTTTGTGAAAACCAAATGAGTTTCTAAATAAATTGTTAATATTTTTATTTAACTTATTTGATAGTTGTGGTTTATTCTCTTAGTAATTTCATCTCCAATGCACACCGACTGATTCTCCATTTGTTAAGTGCTCGCCTTCTCAGCTCAGAAAAGTGGATTGTTATGATAATGCCAGAAGGAGAAATATTCATATAGGAGTTTTTTTAAGAGAAAGTGGCACTTTAAATACAGGTAGTTAAGTTCAAAACCTATATATTCTATTAAAACTCTGAATAAATAGTAAATGTGATCCTCTGAAATATGATTTTGAGTATGGTGATCAAGAAATATAAGTGTGATTTATATAAATAAACATTTATATAAGGAATAGAAAGTGTGATCATCATCATCAAATGCAATTTATTATTCTCTATGCGTGCTAACAAAGTACATATTAAATGCATTTGTATATCAGAAGCATTATCTATCTGTATATAAATATATAAAAAATCAGTTTACATAAATTATCATCATTTTATCATCTTTAGTAGTAGAATCTTTGTACAATATATATATATATATTGTAACAATATATAAATATGTCGTTACATTAATTTAAAATAAAAACTTAAAAGTTCACAAATAAAAGTAAAAAACTAAACGCTAAAATTAAAATGTTTGTTAAACGTATATACATTCGCACAGATGCCAAACTTTAAAAATATTTTTTTAAAAAAAAAACAAATAAATAAGTATTTGAACGTACTTTTTTATAAAAAAAAAAAAAAAGTACAAGATTTAAAAATAAAAACAGGTATTAAGTAATTCTTGTAATCTGTAAATGGAAATGATTGTTTATAAATTGTTTGAAAAGCAAGCTAGCCTTGGGCTCTTGTATAATTAAAATGATCTGATGAAAGATAGATAAGAAGAAAAGAGAAATTAGCTTGACCAATGGAATCACTAAGCCTTGGCTCAGACCCTAATGAAAGTGATGGATTAGTGACGTTTTGTTGATTGAATCCGTGTGGATAGTATAAAAAGGGAAATACAGTTTTTTCGGACAGTTCCAGCATTGTGTGTTTGAGAGTTGTGGTAGGACGCACATACCACACTCTCTATTTAAAAAAGAAAAAGGAAAAGACTGTGATACCTTGAACCAGCTATTACCATCTCCAGAACATTATCTTCCAATGGAGGCATCACGGGAATTAAAAACAGGAACCTGGACTCTTCTACCATAAGCTATATGAAATGAACAATTATTAAAATCAATTAAGAACTTTCGTCAAGTTTTACAAATTGATAAACAAGCCAACTTAAATGTTAAAACGGACTCTTATCTGACTTTTGTAAGTTTTTTAAATCAAATTAATAATGTTTAATTTTATATGTTTTTCAATTGATAAACATCATTTCCATTTTTTTTTCTTATTGTAAAGATTATTTAAATGCATTTGTGCGAATGTATCTAAATGTTAAATTTAAGTCGGGCGTGAATGGCTATATAGTTTTGTAAAGTTATATTAAGGGAGGGTAATCTTAGGTTATTCGTTTCGTAGTTGAATTGGCTCAATGGATTGGATATATTTGTGTAATTAGCAGATGTAGTATGAGATCCGCTTTGGGCAGGATTGCATATATATGCCACACATCTTCTGTTTGCCTATGGATGGGTTTGTAAGTCGGCAGAAGACCACAGTCCATTCCTATGGAGTTTTTTGTTTATTGTTCTACTTGCCAACAGATGTAACATTCCTGTTGGTGGAGAGTCAATGTCTTCTCTAATTCTACTTACTGTTCAGATGTCCATTCCTGACAGTATAGTATTTTGTGTTGTCGTATCATGCTACATTGAATACATGAATGTATCAGATGGATTGGTGCCAGTTGATTGCGAAATTTGTTGCCTAAGGTTAAATCAGGGAAGAATATTTTCTTTTCAAATGCAGATCTATGTAGTCCATTCATACTTGACTATCTAAATAAAATATTAAACTCATTGAAACTTAGTTAAATGTAAAATTAAAAGTTAATATAAAAATCTAAAATGTTAAACTTATTCCTCAAAATTTAAATGTTATTTTATATGTGCATAAATAAATATTTTTATGTGTTAATTTCTGGCAGTGGCTTTTATTTATTGATATTTAAGATATAAATTAAGATATAGATTTTTATCTCTGCATCTCCACTGAGCTAGTGACTTGGGCTAACGATCGGAATATTTAAATAAAGTGGAATCTTAACAGCGCGTATCTGCCTACTCTATAAATTTTTCTAGGTTTAAATGCCTAGATGGTGCCTTGTAGAGCAGATATCGTAGTTTGCGGTTAGATTCGATCTTCACTAGCATTTCGATCGTTATAATATATATATAACTACAACCATTAAATGTCTGTATTTTTAAATCATATAATAATAATTCAAATAAATATATTTAACACAGTATTCAAAATTAAATAATATATTCTTTACCAGAAGTACTTTCAATTGTTTCACTGATAATCTTTATCAACTGTTAATACAAACGTACAAAAAAAGCAATTGAAAGTACTTCTGGTAAAGAATATATTATTTAATTTTGAATACTGTGTTAAAAATATTTGTTTGAATATATATATATATATATTGTAATCTAATCCATATAAAAAGAATTAAAACTTCTTTTATGTTGTTATTTTTAAACAATAAAAATGTATTATTATAAGATATAATAAAATATCTATATATACAACAAAAAACATGAAAAAATAAATTTTCAATAGAAAAGCTTTTTTCGATACATACAATTTGTATCTTTTTCAATATGTCTGCTGACGATTACCGTTAAATATATATAGCGACATCTATTCATAATAAAACCAACTAAAACAATATCAACATCATTATTTTACAAATATATACAATACAACATAAAAATTATATATATTCCTTCATTGAGTATAGGATATTCAAATATACTCAAAAACATATAAAATATATTAATATTGATATTTTGCCTATCTATCTTTCCATTCATCTAATTTTAGCCAATTATTAGTCAAATTAATTGAACCTTTATAAATGTTCATGCAATTACTACCATTATTTTTAATATAACTAGTTTCAAAACTTTACGCCTATTAACATTTTTCAAGTAATTTAGTGCAAATATATTTTTAGTACAATCTATTTTATGACCATATTCCAAATAATGTATAAACAAAGCAGATTTATCATCTCTCCTATTTATTGCTGCGTTATGTTCTTTAGCTCTTATTTCTAATTGTTTACATGTATAACAGCTAATCAGTTGTATAATAATAGCTAATCAATTGTATAATAATAATGATGATATAAATGATCAAAAAAGATCCTACAGTTATAGACGCATTACTAAAGAAATAAAAGATATATGTATTAACGAAGATATTATCATATGTAAAGAAGATAAAGGTTGTAAATTTGTAGTTATATATAAAAATGAATATATAGATAAAATACAATGTGAAATAAAAAAAGAAGGTTATGATGTTTTAAATAAGGATCCTATTGGACGAATAAAGGGTAGATATATAAAATTATTGATAAAAATGAGGGATAATAATGTTATTGATATGAAAAAATATAGACCTTTATACCCTTCATCTTTTGAAAACCCTTATGTTTTTGCTAAAATAAAAACTCATAAAGATAATAATCCAATTAGATTATTATTTAATTTTAGTAATTTTATATTACAAAAGTTTAGTAGTTATTTAAATAAATGGTTAGCAGAGATATTAGGTTACTGTGAATATTGTATTAAAAACACAGACGATATAGTAGATAAATTAAATAATATACAGGTAAATAGATGTAATAGCATTTTTGTAATGGACATTGAAAAAATGTACCCTAGTATCCCAAGAATAAAAAGTATTGAAATATTAATAAAGAAATTGTATGGAAAAATTAAGGATATGAAAATAGTAAAAATAATTGAAGAATGTTTAATGTTAATACATAATAATTTATATTTTAAATATAATAATAAATATTGGTATATAAATAAAGGATGGGTGATGGGTTGTGCTATTAGTGGTTTGATTTCATCAATATTTATTGATGAGTTAGAGATTAATATAGTTAAAAATAGATTGATTAATAAGGATATAACACATTATTTTCGTTATGTAGATGATACTTTAATAATTGGTAATAAAAGAATAATAAAACATATGTATAATGATTTTAATAAAAATATATATAATATAAAATTTACAATTTCGGAAATTAAACAAAAAATAAAATATTTAGACATAGAGCTTAGTTTAGATGATAATAAAAAAAATTGTATTAAAACATTTTATAAAAGAAGATAATATGAGGAAAATAATTGCTGTCGATTCACAACAAGCATGGACCCAAAAACTTGCAGTAATTAAAAATTTTAAAATTAAAAATGATAGATATAATACGAATGAAAATATAGCTAAATTACATAAAGAGCAATTTAAAAATTTATATATTAAATATGGTTATAAAAGTAAATGTATAGATAATATTTTTTATAAAAATAAATATAATAGATGTAATAAATCTAATAATAAATGGATAAAAATTTCATATCATCCTAAAATATATAATGCATTATTAAAAAAATTATGTAAATAATAAAAAAGATATAAATATAGGTTGGGCAAATAGTAAAGATTTTGATAAATTAATAGGTAACTATAAAATAATGGATAATTTAAAATATAAGAAAGGAGTGGTTTATAAAATTATATGTGGTATTTGTAAAAGAGTATACTATGGACATACATGTAAACAATTAGAAATAAGAGCTAAAGAACATAACGCAGCAATAAATAGGAGAGATGATAAATCCGCTTTGTTTATACATTATTTGGAATATGGTCATAAAATAGATTGTACTAAAAATATATTTGCACTAAATTACTTGAAAAATGTTAATAGGCATAAAGTATATGAAACTAGTTATATTAAAAATAATGGTAGTAATTGCATGAACATTTATAAAGGTTCAATTAATTTGACTAATAATTGGCTAAAATTAGATGAATGGAAAGATAGATAGGCAAAATATCAATATTAATATATTTTATATGTTTTTGAGTATATTTGAATATCCTATACTCAATGAAGGAATATATATAATTTTTATGTTGTATTGTATATATTTGTAAAATAATGATGTTGATATTGTTTTAGTTGGTTTTATTATGAATAGATGTCGCTATATGTATTTAACGGTAATCGTCAGCAGACATATTGAAAAAGATACAAATTGTATGTATCGAAAAAAGCTTTTCTATTGAAAATTTATTTTTTCATGTTTTTTGTTGTATATATAGATATTTTATTATATCTTATAATAATAAATTTTTATTGTAATCTAAACAATCTAGAGTAGGAAGAGATCACTTTGTTGACAAAAGCGCATTCCCTACAAGTGTTTTCATCTCTTCTCGCATTCGCTATAAGTGTTTTCATCGTTAAGCGCAACCCTTTTAAAATAAAGTTTTAAAAAATTATTTAAAACAACAGCAATAAGCAATCCAGCTGATATCTTAAATAGAGCCTTTGTTGTCTTTTTAAAAGATGCAATAAAACATTCCTAAATCCATCCATAATTAATGTTCAGGCTTTGAATAAATATTGTACAAGTTGCTCCGATAGAGTGCTATGTTTGCAGCCCTTTAATAGCACTGATAATTGTAATCCATTATTAAATGTTGAGTAAATAGAGTAGTGCAATATTATTCGAAAATGTTTAGAGAACTTTTGTTATAATTATGTTTATTATTGACTATTTAATACAATTGTTTATAATTAGTAAATTAATTGTTATTGTTGATTATATGGTTGTTTTTATTAATTGAAGTCATCACCATCATCTCCATACTTTAGTACAATTTGGTCATACTTACACCTTATTTAAATAAATTTTTGTTACTGCATTTATTTGTACTATTCCTATTTTCAATTTTCTATTTAAAAATATTCTTTAGTAAGGCATCATAGGTTTAACAAAATCCCTTCGATATCTTAATCTAATCAATAGAATGTTTAAAAGTTTATGAGTTCTGATTTCTTAAAAATAATCACTTATAGTTAAATAAGAACTCTGAGAGTATTAATTGATTAAATTATATATAATCTGGGAAGGAGAGAGTTAATTTGCTAGCCATAAATAAAGAAATTTATTCATCAGGGACGGAGAAATGGTCATCAGTACCTTTACACAAAACAATATTTGGTGCCCCTCCCCCCTTAAAAAAATAAAACAAATTCTATGTGATTTTTATACATTTTAATGTTGTATTGAAGATAATAATGAAAAAAATATTACATAATTATAAATTTATTTTCTGAGCTTTTACAGAACTAAATATAGATATAATATCACTTAGCTATCACTGACAAATTACAAAAAAATCAAGTCAGATATCACATGACCTAATTTAATAAGCTTGTATTTACAAATGTTATATATAGAGCTCACAAAATAAACTCTTAACAAGCTTTGCTAAATAACCGGTCTGGGATTGAGGATACTCTGCAACATTTGATAAGAGCTTATTTTGGGAGCTCTAATAAATTTACCAGACAATCTTTTTATAATTTTTAATTTCAAAAATGATCACTTTCTCTAATAGCAACACTTGTAGGAAGAGTTAGTAATATTCTTAATGATATGCTCAAATCTGGGTATGAAATGGTCAAATTATTTTTATGAATATAAGTTACAACATCAAGCACATTTTTGAATTGAAGTAATTTACTTGAAAATAATTTTTTATTGCATGAGATGCTTATCTAAGCTAACATTTATCAATATACAGATATGTAGATATATATAAATATATATGCACTCGATGGGGTTTAAAGTTAGTACTGGTATATATATCTACATATCTGTATATCTGTTTAAAGATATATCCATTGAACATCGTTATATATGTATCATCACACTTATATATATATGCAAGGATAAGCTGTAACATGTAATAGGTTTAATGACGCTACAGCATATTTAAATTTAAATGTTAAATCTTTAATGATTATAAATTTATGCATATAAGTTATTTTATTTTTCTTAAGGATCGCATATATATGTACAATTTCATCTGTGACCACCATACATATATAATGGAATGTTTATAATAATTTGTTAATTTCTAAATTTAAAAATCAATCTTGTTAACTGAAACCATGCCACACATATCTGTTTTAAAATTGTGTGCTGGCTAAATATAAATTTACAATAACAAATTTTAATGTACAACTTATTAAAAGCAAACTCAATCAAGCAGCACTATTTTTCTATATTATTGGAGATTGAGTTGACTAAACTAAGATGAAATTGTGTGATTACAAAATTGAATAATAGAAAAGCTAAATTTTGTAACAGTAAGTAAAACTTGTAAACAATCTAATGGATTTTTAAGCTGCAAACCTAGCTTGTGGAAAAATGTAATATAGGGGTAAAAAATAGTATATAAATCCTATATTTTGGCACTGTAAAAGTTATATATTCTATAATTTAAGTGTGTTGTGGCACGAAGCTATGTCAGTTGTAATTTTAGAATGAGCAGCTAGCAAGGCCACAAATTTGCCATTCTTCCATGGTTGCCTGTTAACCCATCCTGCATGTGGCCACAGCATGATCAGTACTTCCACCAGGATGGAGAGTCCAGATACAGTCTGGTGCCAAGGGAGAACTTCATCATCAAAGACCCATCTCAAGAGGAGAGTGCTACAATGCTTACTACAAGTGCTGTATGACCAAGCTTCAAGAAGAAATTGGTAAAATCTTCATAAAACACAGAGCTCTTTAAATTCATCTCTAAACTGTCACTAAAATATTAAGCTAGCTATGGTCACCTGTGAACATTCATTTAAAGAATTTAATGCCTTTTAAATTACAATTTTTTTTTAAATCTAAACATTCTAAAATTAAAATGTACACTTGCCTGCGAATTAAATCCTATAATTCAATTCTCAAACTTGTAATAACTGTACTCAGTTATTATTTGATTTCTCATTATAATCTGTGGCCATGCCTATCTTTCTATTGATTATTTTATTTCATTTATTGATTTTATATGTTATGATATGCCAATGTTTCAAGGCAGTGAGTGGTTAAATTAATAAACTTTTGCATGAGACAATTAGAAGCTCTCCAGTCTAAAATTATCATTGCTCTTTTGCTGATAAAAATTGCTGCTTCAAAATCCTATTTTATGAAATAGCAACAGATCACTATGTGCTCATTGTTATCTATATTTAGTTATTTTAATATTTATAGTATGTTTATTAAGGTTTGGTTAATCAGTTAAATCATGATTATATCTATTAGTTAGATAATGACCACGGATGATATGAAAAGCATATTTGTAAATGTTGTAAGGCTTGAAATATGCTTTCTCTTCCCTAATTGATTATAAATAATGATATACAGGTTCAATATATATAAACTAGATTAATATTTAGTCAATCCTTTCTTAGCATAAATATTATATGCTATTTTATGAGCTGGGTCACATTAGTTTCAGCAGACTGAAACTATATGTATATTTAGATGCATTACTTAATTATTTATATTAAGCATTGCGAGTGTGTCTTTATTAAGTACATCATGTGCATTAACATCTTGCTATGTCTGATGGGCTAGCAGTTGAAGCTGCTCCCATCTATCTCCTTTCAAGTTTAAAACACCAAACTCATTACCGAGTTTAAGGTTAGAACATTTGCGTCACCAATCTAAGTTCCTGAACTAATATTTTTTATTAATGTAGCAAGTTGTTTGGTCCTAGGGCACCAAGTACTAGGTATTGAAGCCTGTGAGCAATTGCACATTTGCACCGTGATCTGAAATTTTAATATTTTAGCACTATAGTCTCAGACACCAATCTACAGTAACCAGTTCATTTCCTTCTCATTAGTAAACTTCAGAATTAGCCTGAACTTGGAATCTGGTTTTACCTAGTGAATCAGTATTTTGAGCATATTTAATTGCTCATTAATAATATAGTAAAATCAGTAGCTGATCACTCTCTTTATCTGCATCATCCTGGTAGATGTCTAACTTGCCATTAGCAAACCTAAAGAATAGATTGGCACATCACAATATTAGGCATAGTTATAGACTACAGGTAAAAATATAAATTGCATTGCATATCAAGATGAGATCACTTGATCATTGCCCATCTCATCATTATTGCAATGCTTGCATGCATAATCCATTCAACAAATTCTAAATAATTATATATTTTTTTGTTTTATTAAAAAAAATATTTAATCATTACACTACTAAACATATTTAAAATTTATCATTGTATAATGTCATTTATTGCAATCCATACCAAATCATCCAAATTCTTATTATTAATTCTATGCATTTCTTTAGTTAAGTTAGCATGTTGAGTAGTTCCTTTGATCTTTAATTATAGTTAAGTTATTAATTTTTCCCCTGAGTCTCATGTTTCTGTGCTCAGCCAGCTCACTGAAGAAATTGAGACCAAGTGTAATCTCATGTCATTCATTGGGGAATAAATCATGGAGTGCCGGTAAATGAGTTAAAGTATCATCAGATTTGAGGTCTCACCACTTCAACTAGATCAGCTTTGGTGTAATTTGCTTGGTCTCTGGATTTTGTTGCATGAATGCACAAATATGATCGTTACAATATGCTGAGGAGCATGACTTGTTATGCTTTCTGGCTTATAACATCTAAATTTCAAATATTTTGTTAGGAGTCTACCTCCACTTACTAATAATGATTGCAAGTATCACCACCATGAGAGTATTTTATTATAGTGCATGGGATTTTGTAGATCACATGACCATTTTCTGGGTAAATGGAATAGGTTTTCTTTATTGATTAAAGATACCTGGATTGCAGAAGATAAGAGGTCACTTACAAGGAGCAATAAAGCAAATAATAAATTAATATTAACAGAGCTATAGCATCTTGTATATTATCTTAAATCTTAGTACAAACATATCTCCAAAACCAGTGATGCACATCTATACCCAATTGCACTAGTAATCTAAAACATTTATCTGTATCTTTATTATACTAATATTCTGATGAGAACTTTATTTAATTTACAAACAGAACATTTAAAATATTCAAACAAATCAATAATAAAATTAACTATATGATCTCTGTGAATGGATGATGCCCAATCTTAAATAAATATTAGAAAGTTTATTCAGGTGCATTTTAAAATTTCAATCATACCTGAATATCATTAGAGTTATACCAATAATAAATTTACAAATATATGAGTAACACTTAATTCAGATGATATAGTGAATTCCTTCAGAGGTTGAAACTTATAACCAAGATTGAATAAGATGATTTTCTATGACTTTGAACAAATCACAATTATTATTTGTATTCCCTATTTGTAAGTATAAACTTTTGTAATTTGTAATTTCTTAATTGTTTTACAAAATATAAAATGTTTGTCTATTTTAATTCGCTATTCTTTAGCTAAGATTGTACTTGTGGTACCATTCAGCTTAAAAGAAAGATTTTAATTCATCAGTTGTTGCAATATATGATACACAAAGATATAGGTAAGATTCTGCACTCATAACATAGAAATTTTAATAATTCATAGGCTTATGTAATTTGATGACTTTAGCTAGATATGGATCAAACAAAAATAATAAGTAATCACCAGCGTCAAATTTCAATGAACGAAACTGCTTTGTAGTTTTAAGCAGTTCTTATAAATATATATTTTCACAATATGCTGATCTATGAGTTTCTATAATGATTGTAATATTCAAGGTGATTCTTAGAGAGATAGCCAATATCATTTACAGCAAGTTATTTTAATTTTAAAGAAGATACAAGTGATCAAGAAATCTTATTACATACAGTAGAATTCCTTAAGTGATTTTACAATTTCAATTAATGACTCAAAATATTAAATGTTTTCTTTTAAAACGGCATTTGATGATAGAAGCTGCTGATGTTTTAATTTCTCCATTTGATTTGATGATAAAAAACATTTCTGTAAGGTCCTTACTACACTGAAATTTAGGTAAGACTACTCAAATTTGATGGGTAGTTATATTTATAGCTGATTACCATATGGCCTGTAATATCAACATCAAATATTACTCACAATACCTCACTTTTCAGATTTGTATGGGGGAAATGCGCTTTATTGCTATGGTAACTATTGGGAGCAAGCGAGTTTCAAGGTTTGGTGAATTTAAAACCATCAAATTTCGAGACAATATATTAAAATAAAGATTTTAAAGTGTTATATGTTAATATTAAATACCTAATTACATTGATTGTTCGCAAATAAAATATACAATTGTTTATTTTGTAACTAAATGTTTTATAATATTAGGATATTAAATAAAATAATTTATTTTATTAAATTTTAAAGTTCTCATAATTCTAAATTGACAAACTTATTAAAATAATTCATTAGTTAAATAATAATAAAATCAATTCAAATATTTTACTTTTTGAATTGATTATGTTTTGAAGATATAACTTCCATGCACACACATAATACCCATTTAAACACAATGTCAGTATTTACTATTCTGGCTAAATGTTATACTGATTGTCTAGTATTCATTAAAGTATTATATTATTGCTTTAAATTGTTGTATTTCTTATAATTAAGCTAATATGTATTTTATCCTGTGTATTTTCCTTCTAAGATTAGTTTTGTGGAGGGGGGTGGCATAAAAAAATGTAGTTGCACTTTTAAAAAAGAAAAGTTCAAAATGCATGGTTTTTTTTTGATATGCTATAATTGATATAATTTTGTGTGTTCAGATATCTTGAACGATTTTACCCAGTCTATTATAGTATAGTATTGAAGGAGACACCTGAATTTTACTTCTGGTGGTATTATTGATCTCAATGAGAATGATAATAGAGATTGATATAGTTCATTTGATAAAAAAAGAGACCCAATTAAATTTTAACATATAATGGTTGTGCCCATTAGTTATTGATATTGAGATTGTCTAAGTATTGCTACTATTAAATCCATTTAACCTTGAGCATTATTCCATTTATTATTTAAGCAATATATATATGAGACTTCAAATGAATATGGATATTTTGACATTCACACACCACTGTAGCAGAAGCAGTAATAGTAAATATGATTTAATAGAATTCTGTTAAATTGTTTAGACTAAAAACTATGTGTGCAGTATTAAAAAATGTTATATTCATCAATATTACATGCAATTCTTTACTAAGACAATAAAGCCAATTACTCAAGGCTTTAATAAGTTTATAAAAGTAGTTCACAACAAAGCAATCCTTAAGCTATCAACAATCTCAACCTGTAGGATTTTTTTTTTTTTTTTTTTGCTATTTAGCAAAAATAGCAAAAAAAAAAAAAATCCTACAGGTTGAGATTGTTGATAGCTTAAGGATTGCTTTGTTGTGAACTACTTTTATAAACTTATTAAAGCAATAAAGATGGTACTCAATTTAACCATAACCTGATATGTTTATATAGACACTAAACATTACAACTTGACAAGGAGTGTGAGATTAATAATACAAAGATGTTTAACCAACCCTCATTAATCATGCAAATATATCCTGATCTGAAAGCAGATATCAATTATAACTTTCATATTTATTAGTCAGACTGCTCTCAAATCAGGATTTATTTGCCTGATTAATGAGGTTTGGTTAATTAAACTTCTTTGCATTATTAATCTTACACTCCTTGGTCAAGTTACAATCTTTAGTGTCTATATAAACATATCAGTCTGTAGATAATGGTGGCGCCACCTTTGTTGTTTAATGATGTTGCCTTGACTACAGGTTGAGATTGTTGATAGCTTAAAGGTTGATTGTTAACATAAAACTTATGGTTGTTTATTGTTATAATATTAAAATGAATAAAGATAAAGTCTTCCATTTAATCATGGTCTAGCTGTATAAAAAGAAGTTATATCTGTGTCCGATATGTAGTCAATTTCACTCTTGTTTAAAATACTTGCTAAATTTGCTATCTTTGTAGGGATCTAAGGCTGATAATATAAATGATTATGCTTTGCATTTGTATAACAGAGATAAAGATAATGAATATGATTTTTTTTCCCATGTGTCATAGCATCATCCAGGAAGCGAACCCGCTAAACCGGGATGACTGCTTGTAAAGCAGCCATCGCTGACCTCTCGACCAACAATGCTTGACATAATGAACATGATTTAACAGTATTCTGCCATCAAAACTACAAATTATATGTATTTATATAGTGTATTGCAAAATGTTGTAAAATAATCAGCTTTTACATTTAGAAGATAAAATTTAAGTCATTTACAACTATGCCAAGAGTTAAAAAGTAAGAACAAATTTTAATTAAGCTGAAACAGAAGTAGAAGTAAAATTTTAAAAGTTTATTTCTCTTAAAAATAAAATGCCATTTGATGATTAGAAAAAAAAGTTTCTTTTTTAAATTTGTTGTGGATTTCAAAAAACATTATTAAAAAGATTTCAGCTTTAATTAGTTTTATATGCATTGCATATAGTACTTATTACTATTCTAACTACAATGCATAATATCTTTATCTCTTACATCAGCATTGAACACATTTCTCAAAGAATCAGGATTGAGTAACAGCATAGTATGTGCCACAACTTACAAACTGTCGTTAATTACATTGAAAAGTTTGTGGAGTTTGAACAGGCTAGAGGTATATTAAATACTATTCTTTCAATAAATCAACTTAAAAGGTATTTTGTTTATTTACTCAGGTACCTTTACTCTGCTCTTTTGCAAATATGCTTAACCATCAGTGCATAAAAAATCAAATAGTTAATTCCTCAATGGCCAAACTTTGAAAATGACAGTTAAAGAATATGATATTGAAGCATTGAGAGAAATGGGTTGAACTTTAATCCAATTTTCTACCAAACTACACACTGTATATGAATGACAATCTCATAAATAAAAATTTTCACAAAGTTCCAGTTTGAAAACCGATGTGCTGGTGATTTAAAAACATTGGGCATTTTTAATATTATATATAATTATTTTAATATATTTTCTGTATATAACTCTAATATCTTCTAAATATAAATGTATAATTTAATTGTGAAATTAAGTTATCAAAGGCAAACAAATTGTATATATTATTTTTATTTAAAAATAGTGTACAATACACAATGTGAAACCAAAGTCTGTAGTTAAATTAGTAAAAAATTTAAATAAAAAGCATAGTTCAAATAAAAATTTAAGTTATATACTTCAAATTTGACAAATAATAAAATAAACAATAGCCTCATCACCATCACATAATACAATAAAAATAAATGATCCCCAAGATGTAGGTTTATTTATATGATTTGAAAAGAATGAGTGATAGTATGGAGATTATTTAATTCATTTATAAAAGATATTACACATGGGAAAAACAAAGGTTGATAACTCCGAGTGTATTTAATTAAAAAATCAGATGTGTTAAATTTAACAGGTTTATAATTTATATCTGGGCAGGAGACAATCTTTAGTTTAGTAAATGATCAGTGATAATCATTGCTGGATTTATCTAGAGTGGGTGGTGTCAAAGTTGTAGGTGGAGTCATGTAGACACTTGTAAATCAAAATGTAACAATGAAATAAATGTATATTACTTATGGAAATATATTTCAAACAAATTTTTGACATAGATCTTAGATTGAAAAACTAAAATAATAGAGTTAAAAAAAATTGAAATGCATATATACTACGGTAAAAAAAAAATTCTTTTTATTTTACAAAAGTAAAAATCCGTAAAAGGTGATCTACAGAAAGATTTTAATGTTTTGTGAATATAATTTGTAGATAGGATTAATAATTAATATATACTTTATTGGCCAATAAAGAAAAAATCTTTAGTAATTTTTTTTTTCTCATGTGTCATGGCATCAGTCGGGAAGCAAACCCGCTAACCTGAGACAACTGCTTGTAAAGCAGCTGTCGCTGACTTCTCGACCACCAATGCTTGTCGAATTGGTTTTGGTGATTATCAATTTAACAATATTAATTATTATACATATAATACAGATAGATTATCAGTATTTTGAAACACATGAATTTGAACTCTTCCATTTTTCAAGCATTTTTAGATTAGTGAACATAGCTTTACAAAAACACACACAAAGTTTACAGTTCTTCTATTTGCATATGTCAGTGAGAATATAGAATTATTAAAAAATCAGGTAAAAGTATATTTATATTTATGGTGTGTAACTATCTGCACTACATATTGAATCCCATCATTACATGACATATAAAATAAATAAATGAAAACATAAAAAATATGGTGGTAATTTTTAATGACAATATCTATAATATATTTTAATCAAAAAAGGTAAACTTATCCTTATACTATATGTATTAAAAATTTATTTTCAGCATAAATGAAAAAAAAAAAAATATGACAAATTTTAATATCATTACATTATTACATCAGCCAGCTAAAAAAAAACTATGTGGTCAGAGTTTAATATTTGTAAGACATTTGTATAAAGAGATTAAACATATTCTTAAGATGTGTGAAATCTGTAACTGTGTATGACATTTAAAAACAAAAAAAAAATGGGATTCAAGTTGTATTCTCAATATAGAAAAAGAATATTGTAGCAGGCTTTATATTTCGATGTTATTATATTAACCATACAGTGAAAATTATATATATTCAGAATGTATCTACTCATTTATAAAAAAAAAAAAATTCACAATCTTTCTCTAAATTTGGAATTATTGAAATTCGGGTTATCCTTAAACTTCACATTAATTCGGTGAGTTTATATATTTTCATGGTCATATGCTATCATGTCCACATTTATTCAATGTTACTGTAATTTATATGAAAATTTTAAAAAAGATTAAGATATATAATTTAATAACAGTTTTCCAGCAGGATTTGTTAGACTGTATATACCAGGTTTCAATTCAACTCTACTTTTTCATTACATGATAAAAACAATATAATTAATAATTTGTTAAATGCATATTCATTACATAAGTAATATATATTAAGGATATAACCTTAAGACGATGTTCCTAGATGTGACAGTAGCGACCTCTACATGTCATTAATCTTGTGTTAAGATTTGTAGAGGTCCCTACTGTCACATCTAGGTGCATATTTTTAAGGTTATAGCCTTAATATATATTAAAAACAATATAAATATATTATTTTTTTGGCTTGTAGATATTTGGTATTTATCATATATTGTTTAATATATATTTTTTATTTTTGTAAGTACAGAAAAATTAATATTCCAGATGAAAGACATGTAAATATATGTTATATTTATTTGTAAATAAATAATGCTAATAGTGCTGTAAAAGTGTTTATTACATTTATGAAGATATATATAATATAAATATGTTACATTTTTTACATACACCATATCTAAGAAACCACATACAAACATGTCCACAGGTAGAATGACTTGTGCTTTATAACTATTACAATAGCTTTTAATAAAATGGTATTGGTAAAGAAATAATTGAGTAATAATAAATAAGAGGTAGATAAGTTTGTTTTGGCATTTTGGAGAAAGGAAATGTTAACTTCTTGACTTTATTTAAGAATAAACCATTTAATACCAATTATTAAAAAGTAATCAGTTTATTTGTTGATTCTGTATATTGTAATATGTGATGACCTTTCTAAACACAATAATAAATATAGCAAAAAATATTTTTGGCTTATATAAAGATAATATTATTATTTAGGTTTTATATCTTGTGAAACAATCTTTATGATTCCAAGATGTCTTTTAGTAATTTAAGTGTGATTTTTTTTTTGTATCAATTTTAAAATTGTGGATAAGTGATATATAATATTAAATTTTAATATACCCATGCACACTAAATTACATTTAAAAGAAGCAACACATTGTAAAACACATAATATTTTAGACATGTAAATGAGTATTTTCTTGAAGGTTTGTGATGATGGTATTATAATTGCATTTATATACTGGACTATATCCACCATCTAATATTAAGTATCGAATGTCTTTAGAAAAATTAAACTTTATTTAAATTTTCAATTGCATTCAATTATTAGTAATAGCACATGGGTTAGTATATGCACAACAACATTTTGAGAGGTATTATTCTCCTCTCTTTTTCAGGTGTTGCTAGCCTGACCAGTGATAATACTAGAATGGGAATTAAACATGGACTCTTATATTTTTAAATATTGAATTTTAAGATAATTCTCTAACTAACTGAGCCATCTTGACAAAGGCAACAATCAGTAGAAATTTTATATACTTATATATCAGGTTCCTCCTGATTTCTTCACTTTTTCTTAAGAGCAAAGTTGATTAGTAGTTTACATATATTATGCATAGTCATACTAGGTTGACCTATGGGATTATTTACCATTGTTATGTGAACACTTTAATAATCAATGGATGCTGGAAAGTTTGTGCATAAAATCCCCATCTATTGCTACAACAGCTTGTATAAGCATAGGAAATGGTGATCATGTGATGTTTTGATAGACTTGTATATAAATATGTGTGTCCATCAAAACTATAGAGTATGTGAGGTTAAAGATAAAAAGGTGATAATTGTAATGCTGATGATTTAATCAAGCATGTGAGTAGAAATTTATAAATAGAAGTGCAGCATTTTGATCAATCTCTTTCATTTGTTATTGTCTACCAGTTGAACCTTCACACTGCAATTTATGAAATAGCCATGTTAGATTATTATATTATCATGTAGTATTAGGAAATGATTTTACTGAGCATTTGCTCTAAACCAATAACTTTTCTTGAGATTGAAAACAGGGATAACAACACTTATGAAAAATCATAATAAATAAAAATGAACAAATAAGTGTATAAAAATATTTTTATGGAATTGCAAATCTGCTAAATTATTAGAGGAAAGCTAGCATTGGTGTCCGAGTGGTTAGCACAGCTACCTTACAAGCAGTTGTTTCAGGGTTCGCTTCCTGGCCAAGTCTTATCACTCATCTGCTAAAAGTAGAAAACAAACTTTCATGAATGATTTTTATATAAACATCTGTATACCAGATAACTTGATTTCGCGAATTTTTTTTACAAATTAATGGACTACTATTATAAAGCGCTGAAAATCTTGAAATTGTTAAATCGGAAGTGTCGTACTCATGCGCTAAACTCTTACTGACGTGTGATTGCGCAGAGATTTATAATATTTTGTTCGACTTCCGATCTAACAAATTAATGGACTTTAAAGGTGTTTTTTTTTCTAAAAACGTTTTCTTCAAAAATGACAATATCTGTAAAATTGCCTTAAGGAAATTATTAATAACATAGAATAATATATTTACCAAATGCAGAAAAGCAACTTATTTGGACCCTAAGCATTGTATTAATTACAACATTAATGGATTTTATTTTGAAAGAATTAAATTATCACATTATTTGCTGAACAAAACTATAATATTGCAACAAAATAATAAAAAATATATTAAAAGTTTGTTACCATTTTAATATTATACAGTAGAATTTTTAAAAAGGTTTTATCAAAAAATGCAATGTTTAACAGTACAGTATTTACTTCTTTAAATAAATAAAATCTATTAAAGTAAAAAACATTTCTGTTTTAACTGAAACACAGGCTTATTATATACCTGTGTCTGTATATGTAATATATAGGGTATATAAGCACAGACTTTCACACCACCTACCACTCTCCACTCTATCCTATAACACTGATACATTTGAACACATAGGATAGAGTGGAGAGTGGTGTGTGGTGTGAAAGTCTGTGCTCATATACCCTATATATTTTTATGTTTATAAATGGAATGAACAAGATAAAAAGAAAATGTTTATATAAAAGCGCACATACTATGGCTTGGGAAAAAATGACGGTCTGGTTATGATTCTTATTATTGAAAATAATATTTATTCATTTTTTATTAATATTAAATATCAATGTGTTGAACTATTCTGAGTCTATAATATGTGACTAATGATTATCCTCACTGAATGAGGGTAAATAAATGTGAATAATCTGTGGGTGAGTTGCAACAGTCTTAATTTTTTTATAGATTCTTCCTCATGACTCCTAAAGATATTTACCTGAATCTTAAGTTCTTCGTGCTCTTATCAAAAGTTGATTTCATAGTATTAATTATAAATTGATTTCCTGTTGTTGTTGTTTGTTTTTTTTTTTTTGGAATCCATTTATAAATAATCAGATAATTTTTTAATTATAAAACATTAAGTATAATTAATGTTTGTAATCAGCATGAATTTTTCTTTGTTATTTAACTATACAATAAACTGACCTTTTCATAAAATCTTTCCCAATTCTTTATAAAAATATGAGCCAAAATTATTATATTTATTTATATCCTTGTTAAATTTCATACATTTATGTTTAGTTTTCTTAAAAGTATAAATTTAACATTTACCATTCTGATAATATGAAAACTATAAAGTTTTTAAACATAACATTCCCAAGTTAAGAAATTAAACATGGAAAATTCATCCAGGATCCCTAAAATCTTATATAATAATTGTACATATTAATTACTATATAAGCTTTGTTTTATCTTATTGTTTTACCGAACATCTATTTTTACAAACATTTTGTTCATTTTTAAATCAGTATATCTAATATATATATGTGTGTGTGGGAAATGATAATCTGGACCAACTGATGAGTGCAGGTTCGGCATGAAATACTTATATTGGTGATTATTTATCTTTTCTATATGTATGTGTATCAGTGGTATGAGATAGTATGAATAGTTGAAGGGTGCTTGAAAGTCTGAGTTCAAATCCCCCATATTTTCTAATAAATACTTATAAATTATTTAACCAGGCACATAATTTTTGACTCGATTTCAAATTCTTTATTTCTATTTGGTAATTAATTTTTTAGTTATTTAGCATGCAATTTATAATTACTTTAAACTTCACTAAGCTCTTTGTGATTTTGAATGAATTCATCATTAGATGGGGTCATAACATATTGCCAACCAAGTCTATTTTAAATGATAATTGAACTGCCCTCTAGATGCCATTTTCAATAACTTTTTACATTAAGAAAATGGACCCTTTCTTACTATATTTTGGATCTTTTTATTTAGAGTTATCCAAAACAATAACAGCCAGAGAGCAAAGCAAAATTAATCTATAAATTTTAATGAAAATTTATTTTTAAAAAACTGATATTAAATTTATAGAGTAGAGATATTTCACTCATTTCCAAAACTCTATAATAAATAAACACATATTATATATAATATTTAAATACAATTATATTATACATACTTTTAAGCTAGATGTAATTATAGGGGATATGAACCCAGACTATCTTTTTCACATGTATGTGGTCATGTGTATCGGTTGTATAAGATGGAGTGGATGACAAAAGGGAGTAATGATAAATAATATTGAATAAATATAATGTCATGGTGAAATATCTCTACTCTATAAATTTAATATCAGTTATTTAAAAATCAATTTACATTAAAATATATAGGCTGATTTAAATTTGCTCTCTGGCTGTTATCATTCCGGATAACTAAATAAAAAGGTAATGTAACTTCAAAAATTTAGTGAGCTTTATCTTCAAAAATGTAACAAAGTATTTATACAACCATATTGGAGATAAGCTTTATATTGTATAATTAGCAAAGTATGTCTAGCATTCCTTCAACACTGGATGAGGCTGAGCATAATGTGCATAGGACCGAATTTATCATTGAATGCTTAAACTGGATCCATGATGAGTTTATTGCTTTGACAATGTTTATTACAAAATAGATGATGGTTGGCCTATAGGCCTTCCCATGAGTGACATAATCTCAAGTATAGTGCTCAATAGATTTGAGGTTGCCCAAATACTTCGAGTTCATTCCCTCCTTGTTATATATATGATACATGGATTACATCCTATTTGTGTCCCTAATGCATAGATCAATGAAATACAGATAGACCTTTTGAATGCCTCTTCACTAAAATGGACAAGAGAGAATGAGGGCAACCTAAAAGTTATCAAGTTCCTAGACTTATACATCCAAAGTGAAACCATCCACTCAACTATAAAATGCATGTGAAGCCTATTCACATTCATGGTGTCTTGAGCTGAAGCCTATTATGCTAAAGTCTCATAAATTATCTGGTCTCAAAGCACTTTTGTATAGGAATCACTATTTGTGTAAATTTACATCTCATAAGAAAAATAACATTGAAACTTATATTACAGATCTATCCTACATTGAATATAAAAACATAGTTCTCATTTAAACTATTAAAAAATTGTATTCCTAAATCAAACACCCATTCTTTGCAATCAGTGACAAACTCTGGATATCACTACCTTATATTTCGTGCTAACCATTTTATTATTAAAATCTGTGATTTAATTCATCAAATTGACCTTCACAATCCTCTCAAACTGAATCTTCCAATTAGCAACACTAAAGATAGTCTGCCCTTAATGCTGAAGTCTCAAATAGTTTACAAGATTGGATGTAGCTATATAACTGCCATGCTGTTTATTATGAAGAATCATGCACCAATCTATCCACCCAAATTTCACAACACCAATATTTATATAACCAAGCCAAAGTGCATACTGATGCGAAATCAATTTTTCTACAAGCCTGAATCTAACCTGGACCACACCTTTAAACCTACTTCCAGTTGTTACCTGCTTTGAACATAACAATGACAAGTAAAGAAAAACATGCAATTAACAAAAAGATTCCTACATCCCCCTTTCAAAAAAATGGTCAATATAAGTAACTTACTTATCATTCAAATATGCAAATCTCTATTGTGACTTGTTCCCTAATACCATTTTTTTTTCTCTTCATTAATGCCATGATTATGATTAAATAGTTAAAGCATGCTAGGCATACTTTACTAATTATACAATATAAAGCTTATCTTTAATACAGTTACAAATATTTTTGTGTTAAATAAAAAGATATAAAGTATAGTAAGAATTGGTCCATTTTCATTGAACATGGCAGCTGAAGGTTAGTTATATTTAAAATAGACTTGGTAAATTTCACACAACATAATATTTATTCAATATTAAATTATTATTTATCATATATGAATTAACATAGCCTAATGATATGCAATTAAAGAGGAGAAAACCACTCACCTCATGCCATGAACAAATAGCACTTAAATTATGAACAACAGATCAAGAATAGAATCTACTTAATCTTAGAGCTTTTGAAGTATATAAGCTTAACTTTATTAACATTGATAAAATTTCAGAGTGAAATGAATTTATCAGCCAGCTTATTAGATTAATAATTATCCAAACAAAGATGGAGACAGAATTTCTCTTTTAACAATCTTGTTTTTAATAATTAAATATTTCAGTAAATATAAATATGTAATTAACATAGCCTAAAGTATATGTAATTAAGAAGAGAAAGCCAGTTTTACCTCATGTCATGAACAAATACCATTTTAAATGTTGAACAAAGGATTAAGATGAGAAAAAATCCATCTTCTTGAAGATTTTGATGAATATAAGCTTACCTTTGTCACTATCGATGAAATTTCACAGTGAAATTAATTTATTAGCCAGCTAGGTCGTATTTGTTCTTGGCCTTAGATGAGACTGGTTCTCTTCTCTTAATTACATATACATTAGGTTATATTAATTTCATATTTATATTTATTGAATTATATTTAATTATTAAAAATAAGGTTGTTAAAAAATATATTCTGCATCCATCCTTGTTTACCACACACATGATTTATCCATCTCATATGTGGTCTCCTTCTAAGTCTTTTGTTCTATTATCTCTAATAAAAAATGTTCAGTCCAATCTTCAGTCACTTAGGTCTTTGAATGATATCAATAATACTTGTTTGTTCTCTCACCCATGTATTTTGTTTTTCCATCTCTTTTTATTATTCCAACTTACATTTCTCCATATTTCATTGAATGGCTTGAAGTCTCTGAAATCCTCTGCTGTTAAGTGCCCAAGTCTCAGATCCATAAGTAAGAATTGGTAAAACATATTTATGAAAAATTTTCTTTTTCAAACACATAGACATATTTGCTTTTGATATTAAGTTATTTCTACCAAAAGCACTCCAAGTTTAATTCTATGATTAATTTCTGTAGTAATAATCTAACCAAGGTATTTGTTATTGTTATTTTTTTCTAACTTGTCATTATCTATATTTATTTTCTTTTTTAAAAAAAATTCATTAAATATTACATTAGCTTTTTTAGCAATTCCCTTTAGCCCTACTTTTTTTACTTTCATCTGATAACTCTTGCAAGATTTCTTGAAGCTCTGAAGAATTATTTGCAAAAACAAATATATGATCTGCAAAATCTAGATGTATTTAGTAATCTCCATTTACTGTTACCGTCTCATTTTAATCCATCAAATATTTCTTGCAAAAATTGTTGTAAAAAAAGTTTTGGAGATATGAAGTCATTCTGTCATACATTCTTTAAAAGTTAATCTTTCTAGTATTATTATGTAATCTAATTGTTGTTATTGCATTTTTATAAATATTCTTCAGAATATGACAATATCTTGGGTCTATACCTTGATGATCCAATGCTTTAATCACTGAAGAAATGTTTATAGAATCAAATGCCTTTTCATAATCTACAAATCCAAAGCATAATGGCAATTCATAATCATTGATACTTTCTATAATTTCTCTCAATACTCAGAACTACTTTTAAATTCAGCTTGTTATTTTGGTTGGTTAAATTTAAAATTTATTGTTGATAATTTGTAATTTTCTTTGTAAAAATTTTGTATAGAACTGATAAAAGATTGACGAGTCTGTAATTTCTAGCATCTTATTTATCACTTTTTTTAATATTAATACTAATTCTGCATTCTTCCTATCATTTAATACATTTTTATCAATTAGATGATGTGTGATAGCTCTTAACTGAAATATCTATCCAGTTTTTCTTGATTATTAATCTAATAATTATTAAATGCCATATTCCAGTTAGCTGATAAATTTATTTCTCTCTGAAATTTCATCAATATTGACACAAGTAACCTTATGTACATCAAAAGCTCCAAAGATAGGTTGATTCATTTTATTTTTGATTCTTTGATCAATATTTGTACTATTGGTTTATGGTATAAGATGAGTCTGTTTTTTTTTTCTTAATTATATACATATAATATTATATTTAATGTTTTCATGGTTATATGATGTAGATAATATAATGTTTTTGGATACGAACCATGTATAATTTTGCATTTCAATCCGATATTTCGACGGACTAGCAACCGCCATCATCAAGGTTAACTTTTGAAAGAACAATCTGGTTAGATCTCAACGAATAACATGACTCAGTGTGAGATGAGAAGTGCGATTCAACTTGAAGTAGTTCAGCATCCACAATACAAGGCTTATCAACATGTTTATTTCCCTCAGTTTTTCCACCTGTTAATTTCAAGTTAATATTAGATAAAATGAGAGGTGTCCACATAGCTGGAATACATTGTGCTTCATCAGCCCTATTTAAACCAGTAGGTCTCTTTAATATTTCAATTGACTCTCTCATGGTTCTTAAATCATATCGTTCCAAATTTGCAAGTATTTTTGTATTGTCAAAATCAGGTTTTTGACCAATTTCTAAAAAATGAGAAGTAAAAACTGATGTGTTAATTTTTTGATTAAAAGCATTTCTATGTTCCTTAATTCTGACATTTATTCACCTATTGGAATGACCCACATAGCTTCTTGAGCACTGCAAGCATGGAATTTCATAAACTCCTTGGTGTTCCAAAAATATTCTGTCTTTAGGTTTATATAAAAAAATCACCTATTTTTTTGCCAGTAAAAAAACTAGTCTTTATATTAAAACAAGAAAGTCTTCTACTGATTTTATCAGTAACCCTTTTAATGTAAGGTAAAATTACTCTATTAAAAGAGGAATTGTCAATTCTATCCTCTTTTTTCTTTTTAGTATTAATGTTATGTAAAGCCTTACGTATGATGTTTTTACTATAATTATTAGAAATAATAATATTTTTTGTAAGTTCTATTTTTTGAGTAAGATGTTCTTGATCAGATAAATTGTAAGCTCTACTCAAAAGGTTTTTTACTACAGAAAAAATTTGTGCAGGAAGATGATGAGAATTATCATCATCATCCTGCACAACTTACAAAAAATATTCTAATTTCTAATAATTATAGTAAAAACATCATACATAAGGTTTTACATAACATTAATACCAAAAAAGAAAAAAGAGGATAGAATTGACAATTCCTCTTTTAATAGAGTAATTTTATCTTACATTAATTAAAGGGGTTACTGATAAAATCAGTAGAAGACTTTCTTGTTTTAATATAAAGACTACTTTTTCTACTGGCAAAAAAATAGGTGATTTTTTTTATATAAACCTAAAGACAGAATATTTTTGGAACACCAAGGAGTTTATGAAATTCCATGTTTGCAGTGCTCAAGAAGCTATGTGGGTCATTCTAATAGACGAGTAAATGTCAGAATTAAGGAACATAGAAATGCTTTTAATCAAAAAATTAATACATCAGTTTTTACTTCTCATTTTTTAGAAATTGGTCACAAACCTGATTTTGACAATACAAAAATACTTGCAAATTTGGAACGATATGATTTAAGAACCATGAGACAGTTAATTGAAATATTAAAGAGACCTACTGGTTTAAATAGGGCTGACGAAGCACAACGTATTCCAGCTATGTGGAAACCTCTCATTTTATCTAATACTAACTTGAAATTAACAGGTGGAAAAACTGAGGGAAATAAACATGTTGATAAGCCTCGTATTGTGGATGCTGAACTACTTCAAGTTGAATCGCACTTCTCATCTCACACTGAGTCACGTTATTTGTTGAGATCTAACCAGATTGTTCTTTCAAAAGTTAACCTTGATAATAGCGGTTGCTAGTCCGTCGAAATATCGGATTGAAATACAAAATTATACACGGTTCGTACCCAAAAACATTGTATTATGTATATATATAATACAACTCACCCTCACAAATATTGTTTTTTCAGCAACACTCTTTGTGAATAAATATAAATTTAGACTTCATAACACAACTTTGTATCTATTTACAGAGAGTGTTGCTGAAAAAACATAATGTTTAGATAGGTAATTTGAATATTTTGTATTTGAATATTCAGCTAGCAATATGCACTGGGATATTTTCATATATATATGAGTATATATGCACATGCACAAAACATGATACTAGATGTGTATCAAAAGTTTTGAATTAAGCAATCGTAAAAATGCAAATCTAAAATCTAAGAAGAAAGAAATTCAGAATAATGTAAAGACACAAAACTAAACGATGAAAATGTTAACATCAGTTCTACACGCTCATATTTTCATTTTACATTTACAAGACAAGATTAATTAATAATTATTTTAATAACTTTGAAAACTTCTTAACCGACTATATAAGAAATGAAACCAACGTATAAAGTTATACTGAAAGTAAATGTACAAAAATGTGACATCATCTAGCCTTAAATCTCCCAGCTGCATTACTTATGTCCAAAAATGTTCTGAATTAAGCAGTTACAAAAAAGTAAACTTTTATCCCAGTGCTGCTAGAATTTAAGAACAAAATAAATAACAGGCATAAATCTAAGCCAACAGAGATGTTAGAACAGTTCTTATCCATCAAATTTTCACTTTTCATTTAGACAAGATTAATTAATAATCATTTTAACATTGACATTATCGATTTTTTTTTTTTTTCTATTTAAAATTTTACAGGCTGGGAGAAAGAGATATATTTTTTGCTAACTATATAATTGGCAACTTTAGTTATGCAGATAATACTGCTGGAATGAATAATATTTCTATATTTATTTTCACTATACCACTCTCACGCAACGTAGGGGCTTGTTTCTATCCGCTTTTAACACCTTGTGGATAGAAACCAGTCCTTACCTTGCGCGAGAGATGATGCAGCGAAAATTGCAGTACAGAAACATTATTCATTAAATGGATAATCTCTAATCTAATGAATGACTAACAAAAATTATTAAATACTCTGGAAGGTTTAACGTTAGGTAATATTTAAATTTTTTATATATTTATTTCAAGCATAGCTTTATGCATTATTTTAATTTCTTCTACAGTCAGTGGAAACTAATTTAAGATTATTAAAATGATTATTATTTGCTTTGTATGCGTAAAATAAAAAGTTTATCATTAAGAGATTTTAGCTTCCTTAGATTCATGCCTATTGTTGACATTGTTAATATACGGGATTTAAACACAGACTCTCAAGCACCCTCAATTATCCACACTATCTTATGCCGCTGACATTGTTCTAAGTTTTTAAAAACTTAATGGCAGTAGAAAAGAGATTTATCTTTTTTTGCTTGATTAATTTCGAAGAACCTGAGATAAAAATAGCATTAGGTAATATTGTTTTTTATATATAGTATTTATATTATGTATAGTTTTATATATCGCTTGAATATATATATAGAAAGCTTGGTGGCTTTTTACTTGCAAAAATGAAATGTTTATTGATTTATAATGCAAACAGTATTAGTTTTCCTGAATAAATATAATAAATTGATATTGGGTCTTTGCATTTTAATTTAATATTATTTTTTATTGTTTTATCGCACTTTATTACTAAATGGGATATTACGCTTTGAACATCAAGATAAAGCAAATTATTATGATTTAAGCTCTATATGTGTGTATGCGTTTTCTGATGTTTGAAAACTATTTCTCTTATTGAAATTGCAATTTTATGCTTCCTAACTTCACTTTAACTATCAATATTATAATTTATATTTTCTAAGAAAACTTGTTCTTGATTATAGTTGAATTCACTTGATTATGACTTCAGGTAATTTCACTAGAGGACGGAATTTTAGTATAAAATACATTTGGTTGCCTGGTGAGATTTAAAAGCTTCATTCACTTGTAAACTAAATTATGATGCAGCATAGGAAATTAACTGTGCATGTAAATATGTATAGATGTAGTTAAAAAGAATAAAACAGCTTTTAAATAATTTCTTGCAGGGCAAAGATATTTCCAACAGCCCCCCAAGAAGAAGAAATGATAGGCAAATGCACTACTGTCACATCAAGAGGTACTTGAATATATATATATATATATGTGTGTGTGTGTGTGTTGTGCCATTACAATTTAGTCATTAGCTAAATTTGTAGTAATGTGCACAAAAGAAAATGTGGAACAAAAATCATCATCACATTTTTATATAAAAAGGAAGCTGTAGGGCATCCAAGTTTAAACCCTACAAGATCAAGTTTTAAAAGCTTAAGGCAGAAAGAGAGTGGGACAACAGTTATATTCTTTATTTGTCTGTGTGTTGATAAAAACTCAAAAAGAGTAGTACACACAGTTAATTATTCAGTATTTAATTATTATTTATTGTTAAAAATATAAAGTTACAACGCATATGTATAGGCAGTGTGTGTTATAAAAGCTATTTAGTTAGCCACTTTTAAATTTTACATATTAACTTTCTTTAAAACTAACCTACACTTGCTAAATTTTAATATCTTATTCTATACTTCTATTTTTGCTTTTCTATAACTGTAATTTGGATTTAGAAGCTAAGGATTTAATTTTAAATGTTAGGGTTATAATTACTAAGCTAGCAATTAGATTATTTTAATGTCAGTTTATAAATAATTTGAATGAGTGTGTGTGTACATTGCATACATAAACTACATTTTTATTTATTAAATATTGAAAGAAAAAAAAGAAAATCTGTTAATTTTTTTTTTTTTTACTCAACAATTTTGTATTATGAGGGTTGTTTTTCTGTTGAAAAACTTAGAGACAATGTGAGAAGTCTAATTTTAAAAATGTCTCATCTTAAGATCAAAAGAAAGAAACTCAAATTTGAGATGTTACATAGGTGTAAAAAAAAGGATTAAGACTATTTGTTCTGTCAAAACAAAAGTTTGTCTAAAAATCAGGATAGTGAGATTTTTAGTACTATCCAGCTAATAAACGATTTAGTTGAAAATAAGTTATAAATTTAATTAAAAGAGGTGGTCAAAAATAGAAAAAAATCAGATATAAAAGCAGTCTGGAAAATCAGTTGATATTATAGAGATTCAAAAATATTGAAACTAAAAGGACAAGCATTTTTAACTCTACAAAAATCTCAATCAGAAATCTTTTTTTTGTTATTAATTTTTTTTTTTTAGGATTGAAGATATAAGAATGGCAGGGTAAGAAAATTAATATATGTCTCGTCTGTTGACCAGACCATCTAGCCAGCACATCATATAAGAAAGAAAAGATGTCTTGTCTGAAAAATAATATTCTACACCTTTCAACTAACTGAGAGAAATGTTTTTAAATAAAAAGAAGAAAGCATTCACCCACATTTGAAGGCTATCAGAAGAAAAATGATTAATCTACAGATAAATGTTAAATATCGAGTTCAATTAAATCCAGTAACTGAGATTAAACCCAAAAAAAATTATAAATGTGAAAACAACTGCTGTACTTCATCCACTAAAAGAATCATGCTTGATAGGAAGAGAGGAAAAGTTCATATAATGATTTCCAAATTGTCCACTAAAGCAAAGAACCTCAATAGGATCATCATCATCAAATAATTATACACCTCAAGAAAGAGATTGTTCCAAAGAAAAATGGAAATGGTAGCTGCAAAATATAGACATTGAACAAGATAAATTTGAATTATTGGAAGTCGCTACAAAGAATAGAACTGGTAATATAAGTTTTTTTTTATATATTTTCTTTATGATATCAGAGACTTAGTAAAATTTTAGCAACAGGGTGGTATATTTTTGTTTAAAGAACTTTTAAAACAACCAAGATCAATTGAAACCCGAATTTCTTAATAAAGATAAACATAAGCATTAATGATTTTATATGTACTAAAATTATGATTGTCTATTATCTTAAAGTTATGAAATATTATTAATATGTAACACATTTTTTTTATTATTATTTTGTTTTAAATAATATTTTTTGTTATTATAGGGATAAAACATGCACATACATAATAATATAATACTTGTTGCATATATGTAATTGTGTGTGAATGTAAAACAATAGGCAATATTAGGAATATTAGAGTATTGTGTTTTAAGTTAAAGTATAGCATTTCAGAGGGTAGAAGGGAGGGGGAGAAAATAATTTAAAACTTGTTTCTAAAACTTGCTCTTTCCAATTTTACTAACATTTATTTTGTCATTGTACTTTACATGTTAGATTTATAAAGGTATGTGTGCGAAAGAGAAAAGAGAGAAGAAAAAAAGAGTGTTTATTTTTTTGAGACATTTTCCCGTGGAGTGAAAGTCATGGTCAATGTGACATCCAATTTGAAATACATTTACGGGAAAGGGGAAGAATTTAAAATTAATGTTATGATTTTAAAACAGTCGATTATGATTATTGTTGTTATTGTTAATATCAATTTTCATGTAGATATAGAAATTTTTATGTATATGTTAGAAATGCACCAATAAATATTAGTTTACTTTATTAAATGAGGCGTATATATTTCATTAAGAGTAGTCTTTATTAAGTGTGATCATTCATCATCAAGGTGAATATTAACTATTTAAGTTCCAATTAGATATACTAAAATTAAGCAATAATTATGAATTTCTTTATAAAAATTAGGTTTATGATTAGGCTTAGTCCTAAAGCTGTGGTTAACCATTATCGTTATCATTATCATCATCGTCATCATCACGTTTTAATTAATGAGCTGTTTAAACATTTAAAGGCCATAAATAAATATTGATTTCTTATTATTATTATTATAATAACCACCATTCCACCATCTATTTCATGCAAGGATGAGTGAATTGCCATCCTAAATTAATAATAATAATCTGAGCTAGTAAAACTTGTAAAGAAAAATATTGAAACGCATTTATTATGTTGAGATCTAAGAAATGATTTCTGTCTAATGAATTTATATACTCCACTTTAGTTTAAGGATGTTTTATGTTTAACTAAATATTATTGCATACAGTGATATGGGTTTAAAAGCAAAATCCTCCATTCTTATTAGAAATAAAGTACCAAAAAGGGATTCAAACCTGGTACATGTGAAAAAGTTATAAATATAACTTTGTCTAGGTCCAGCTAACCTAGTGGCACCCTGATAGACCATATTCACTTGTTCTTCACGTAGATATGCACTTGAGATCCAACCAAGGGATAAAAGTGAGTAAAATCTACAGTTGGATATATTGAGAGATATTTGATTGAGTTACCAGTGTACTCACTCACTTGATTTCCATATACCTGAGTTATAATAGTTTGTTCTGAATAATGATTGCTTATAGTTTGATCTACTTGTTTATTGAGGATACAATGCCTGCCTAACTAGGGTTTGAAATAGGCCAGACACCTTAAATGACTAGTCTACAGGCATTATTGTTTATAATTATTGATACTGTGATATCTTTAATTTCTAATTATAGAAATATGTTTAATTTATTCCTACTCATCATTTTAATATTTATTTACTATTATAGCTATTATCCAGGAGTATGTTTCATTTAATCCAACGTCATTTTAAATATTATGATCTTATATATTATAGACTACTCAGGTATGATAATATTTGAATATTTGAATCTTGATTCTTTGATCACTTAATTTAGTTACTATATATATATATATATATATATATATATATATATATATATATATATATATATATATATATATATATATATATATATATATATATAAAAATTAACTAAAGGAAATATATACAAAAATAATAATAAAATACAGAAAAAAATTACTTGGGTATAAAATTACTTTAATATTTCAACCAGAGGACTGGTTTTCATCAGAAAGAAATATACATATATAGTAAAATGGCTGTGTTGTCTTATTTTTCTTTCTGATGAAAACCAGTCCTCTGGTTGAAATATTAAACTAATTTTATACACAAGCCATTTTTTTCTGTATTTTATTATTTTTTTGCATACATATATATATAAGTGAGCTTTACTATATCTGCCTGATCTGCTCAAAATCTGAAGTTAGAGTTTCGATTGAATTTGCAGGTTTTTTTTTTCCCAGATTACTGGTAAACTTAATTTATTTTTCAAGTAATTAGCCATCTCCAATTAAGATAATCCTCCAAATATTCATTGGTAAATGGGCACCTGGCTATTCTTACTTATAAATTGAAGCAAAAAAAAAAAATCTAAATTCCTTGCAAAACTTTTTCAGAATAATTAAAAGGGAATTGAAACCAGACTTTCAGGTTCCCTACAGTCATCCACTCCACTCAATATAACTAATACATGTGAAAAGGATAAATGATCTCCAATATGCGTATTTCATACTGAACCAGCATAAATCAGTTGGTCCAGATCATCATGTCTCACACACATATATATATATAACCAGTGCATTGGTTCACACACATATATATATATAACCAGTGCTTGGTTTATATTAAGATAGCAAATCTACCCAGTTTAATAGACTAGATTCAATCCTTTCCACTCTTCAACTCTTCAGCCATCCATATTGCTGAAAATCTGATGATGGAATGCTCAAAGTTCTTGATGATGCCAATATTATACTCCTACCCATGTTGACCTTAAGTCAATCTGACCCCTTATATGTAGAACCTTAATATGTCTATTTAAATATACAGAGGAGGTATAGGCAAAATGCTGACTGAATATGTAATATTTAAATACAAGCATAATGTATATACTTAACATAGGTAAGTGTATGTGTTGCAGTATTTAAACTAAGATTGCGTATACATTTGGTATGAACCTCCACTGATATTAAAGTAAGTTTGCTCTGAAGAACCAGTAAAAAAATAAAATAATTAAATGAAAATATATGTCTCTTTAATTGAAACACATTTGTAGTTAAAACCATAATTTTAATATCAATTTTTCTCTGTGTAATCTAGCACAACAGAATAGGTAATTAAATTGATTTATTGTTTGGGGGGTTCATAAAAAGTTTAAGTGACAGAAGTGCCAAATTGAAATCAATCCAAGGATCTTACATTCCAGAATTTGACACTGCATAAAACCACCCAGAACATCCACTGCAATTATAGCAGCAGATACAACAGATGACAAAAGTTAGAATTAAAAAGCCTCTGGTTTATGTAAAAAAAAAATTAAAATATGATAGATACTGGATTTCAAAGTTTATGAATCATGGTTCAGCTATATCATTTATGATTGGTGCTTAAATGTCTTACGAGTTCTTAAATAATAAACTATTTGATAATTTTTTTATATAATAAAGCTGCATGGTTGCATGACTTTTTATGAGTGATGAGTAGCCTTATGATTTTATCATCATGTAAACAGTCAACCTTACCACATCACCAAAACTAAATTGTGTTACAATCACAACCTAAATGCTCAAGCTATTGGCCTAAAGTTCCGTGCATTTATTACAATAACATTATTGGAGATCTCAAAATGTAAAGTTTCAAAATCAATTAATTCTCCACTAAATTAATGAAATAAAAAATCTAAATTTTGTCAATTATATGACTCTCTTGTGCTCAACTTGTTAATTGGCTACCACATAATATAAAATAGTGTTTATTTCTTAGCTGATGAAAAAGTTTTTATATTAACTAAAGCAAACAAAGACAGCTGCAAGTAGTTTAAAGTCAGAAATTCTCTCACTAAAAAGCAAGCTTTTTTGAGAAATAGTAAACTCCAAAATTAATCGTATATAAAAAATAGCAGGTGGTACTTTTATTGAACCCAAACTATTCATGAATGGTATTAGACTCAAATCCCATGGAAAGGAAATCTTTACAACTCATTTCTTTTTTCATCTATTGCTGTTTATAATAATTAGAGTTTTTAAAAATTGTAAAAAACTTGAGATTTTTTTATGTATCTTTAAATGCAAAGACAGTAAAATAAATTGTGTTAAAATGATGGTTAGAAAATTCAAAATACCATTGCAATGATTAAATTGAATGGAACTATTATTTTCAAATATCATATCTCAAATAACTAACCATATACCTATATCTTTATTTATCAGTTATTATTGCCTGATTCATCATCATCATCAACCATTATCAATCCACTGCAAAATGAAGGACTCTCCAAGTTTAATCCATCTTATCTGATCTTTAGCTTCTCTTCTCCATATCACCCCTGCACACTTTCTTATTTCATCCATCCATCTCACATGTGGTCTCTGTCTGGGTCTTTTACAATGTCTTGGAATCCAGTTTAAAATTTCAATTGTCCATCTATTATCATGTCTTCTAACAATATGTCCAGCCCAACTCCACTGCAATCTTTTAATTTTTTCAATGAAGTCAGTAACACCTGTTTGTTCTCTTACCCATATATTGTGTTTTCAATCTCTTCTTGTTACTCCCAACATACATCTCTCCATACTTCTTTGAGTGGTCTGAAGTCTCTGTATTGCTCTTCTATTAATTGTCCAAGTTTCAGATCCATAAGTAAGAACTGGTAAAACACATTTGTTAAAAACCTTCCATTTCAAACACATAGGCATATTTCTTTTTAGTATCAAATTATTTCTACCAAAAGCACTCCAACCAAGTTTAATTCTATGATTAATTTCCTCCATTATGTTTCCATCTTCATTAATAATCTGACCAAGGTTTTTGTAACTGGTAACTTCTTCTAATTCATCATAATCAATCTTTACTTTCATATTTTGAGCAAATCGATTAAACATTACTTTAGTTTTTTTAACATTTATCTTTAGTCCTACTTTCCTACTTTCATCTGATAACTCCTGCAACATTTCCTGCAGCTCTGAAGCATTATTTGCAAAAACAACTTCATCATCTGTGAAATCTAAATGACTTACATAATCTCCATTTATTTTCACTCCTTTAGTTTCCGATTTTAATCCACAAAATATTTCTTGCAGCACTGCTGTAAAACGTTTTGGAGATATGGAGTCACCTTGTCTTACACCTTTCTCAATGTTGACTATCCCAGTATCATTATGTAATCTAATTGTTGCTGTTGCATTTTTATAAAAACTCTTTAAAATATGACAATATCCTGGATCTATACCTTGATAATCCAATGCTTTAATCACTGAAGAAATGTTTATAGAATCAAATGCCTTTTCATATTCTACAAATCCAAAACATAATGACAACTCATATTCATTTCTTCTTTCTATAACTTTTCTCAATACCTGGATATGATCTACTGTACTAAAACCACTTTTAAATCCAGCTTGTTCTCTTGGTTGGTGGAAATCCAATGTTCTCTGTAGACGAGTTGTAATTATCTTGGTAAAATTTTTTATATAAAACTGATAAAAGGCTGATAGGTCTGTAATTTCTAATATCTTCTTTATCACCTTTTTTAAATATTAATATTATTACTGCATTCTTCCAATCATCCGGTACATCTTTATCATTTAGACATTTGGTATATAACTTTGTTAAAAAAAATTATATTTCTTCACCTGCTTCTTTTAATATATCAATTATAATTCCATCATACATTTAATTGCATGTCTCACTTCTTCATTTAAAATTCTGGGCAATTCAGAAAATGTAATAGACATAGGAGGTACTTGTTCTTTATTACTATATAATTCTTGATAAAAATCTTCTACCAATTTCATGATGTCATCTCTTTTTTTAGTAATAATTCCATCTTTTTTTCTTATTGCAGATATAAATTTTCTACCAATACCAAAATGTTGTTTAACATTCTTGAGACTTTTATTATCTTATACAGCTTTCCTTGCTAGTTTACAGTTATACTTTCTTATATTATTTTCAACTCTTTTCCGCATCATTTTACAAAATTCAAGATATTCATTTCTTTTTCATGCATCATTTTTGTATATCTTCATATTCCTTCTTTTCTTCATAAATTCTCTAGTCTCAGTAGAAATTTTATTAGTCAATTGCTGTTTTTTTCTACCAGCTATCTTTGTTGCAGAAAAGTGTATCAGTTATTTTCATATTAATTTCATTCGAATCTGAATCATGTTCATAATCTACTAATACTTGAAACCGATTTGTAAGTTCTAATTTAAATTCATTAGAATGTTTCTGAAGATTAGGAATATCAACTGTAAATATTGTTTTTTTTAATAATTTTTGGCTCTCTAGTTTTACATTAACACATATCTTACACCTTACTAATCGATGATCACTTCCTGTGTTAAATTTAGTAAAAACATTACAATCTTGAAATATGTATTTCCTGTTAGTCAAAATATAATCCAATTCTGCTGTACCTTCATTTGGATGCTTCCATGTCCATTTTCTTTTAACATTTTTCTCAAAAAAAGAATTCATAATATAAAGTTTTTCTTTTTCTGCAAACTTCACAAGTCTATGTCCTCTCTCATTTCTATTACCATAACAAAAATTACCTACAGCACTTTCATCTTTCATTTGTTTACCAATTCTAGCATTAAAGTCTCCCATAACAATTTTAAAATGTTGTTTACTCTGATCAAAAGCTTATTGTACATCCATATAAAAATCTTCTACTACTTCATCACTATGAGAACTTGTTGGGGCATAAACCTGAATTATCTGCATTTGGTATCTGCTATTAAGTTGTATAACTAATCTTGCCACTCTGTCTGATACACAATCAATCTCCACAATTTTGTTCTTCCAGTTTTTATTTATAATGAATCTTACTCCACTTGTATTTCCAATATTTGTGCCTTTATTATAGAGTATATGTCCACTTTTTAAATCAATTGTCTCCTCACCTTTTCTTCTAACTTCACAAAGTCCAATAATGTCCCATTTAATATAAGACAGTTCTTTTTCTAATTCTTGCAATCTTCCTTCATTTGAAAGTGATCTGCAGTTGTAAGTACCTGAATAAAAAGTCGTCATCAAATGGCAGCCTGGGTCCACAATCAGGGGATTCTTAGCATCCTCCACCTTCGGCCACCAACTGCTGCCTTGGTTGGTGACTTTACAGCCTCCTGGGAATAAGGGCCATGCTTTATTTTTGTCTGTCATAATTGTATATATGTATTGGAAAAATATTTATCATTTACACAAACATTCATTCTGCCTTAGCAGGCACTGAGAAGGAAGACCATGGTGTTTCTTGATCTTAAACTCAAGAGGTAAAAAGCCAATAAACTCACCACGCTGGCTAATGCATGTTGGTGAGCAGCCATCCATGTTCGTATACTATATGACTAATCACATTGTAATAACAGCTGCAGCGACAAGAACGTATGGAGTGGGCATTAGGAATTTGCCCTGCTCAGTTCCTTTAAGGCCTCCAAGAGGAATCAAAGGGTCTCCTTTCAGTTAATAGCAAACACCTTTCTGCAGCCATTGCCTGATTATATTTATTGTCTAATCCTTTTATTTGCTTACACAAACAATATATATTGTGATGGTGATGATGATGCCTGAACCCTATTACAAGATCTGGATAGCTAGCACTGTATTAATTCAATGCTTAATAGAATAATAAAAATTTCAAAGGGCAGATGTATTTAAAAACAAAAGGATATGTTTGTGGACAATATATATCTTTTATTCATAAACATAGTACAACATAGGCATATTGTAACCATTTTTCTTACTTTATTCGTGCATATATTTTTAGTTGTTAATTTTTGTTAACAAATTTCTTTGAAGTGTTTTTTTTTGTTACCTGAGTTAAAAGAAGGAAAAAAACTAATTAAAATTTATATTATTAATTACATTTATAATAAGCAAAGTTAATACTATGAATATTTGATTAAATTTTGTTAAAAAGTAAATAGTTTTATACATCACATGACTTATCAACCTATTGAAAATTTTGTTAAAAAGTAAAGTGTTTTATATATCACATGACTTATCAATTACATTTACTCCACCTATTGGACATTATTTTACCTTCAACAATACAATCAACATTATACATATAAATAAATAACTAAAATAAAAATACATAATTTAAATAATATGAAATTTTTGATTTCTTAACAAATATTTTTTTTTTTGTAATGGATTTAGAAACGAGTGATATATTCGTTTAAGCTAAGAAAATTTTGAAACTATAATCTTTGAATCATTTTAAGTTTAAATAAGACTGCAAATTGAATTTGTAATTTGTTTTCTGATAATGAATGTCTGTTAAAGTCTTATAATTAATATTCTGACACAATCTTACTTACCTGTGTGGTGATGTGAAGGTTATTTAGTACATCTATAAAAATATTGCGCATGGGAATAGAAAAATGAGGTTGAATTACTTTGTGTGTGCGTATGTGTTTAATTGTGTGTGTATGTGTTTAATTAATTAAATCAGATATATTAATAATGAAATGAGGTTTACAATTTATATATTGGCTAGAGATAATATGTAATTTAATAAATGATTAGTAATAATGATTAATGTATTTATTTAGAGTGGATTGTGTCAATGTTAAGAATTTTGACACTTAAAAATAAAAATGTAACAATCTTACTTAAATTTAAATTTCCATTTAATATATAATGAAAACACCATTACGTTATATCTTATGATATATAAAAGACTGTACACTAAAGTCTTAATACTTTATTCAGCTTATGTGTGTTATACAGCGTCTAATATCCATTGATTAAGTGGCTAGATCTTGATAAAAATCATATAATGTGAAATATTGCTGTTAAATAATATAAAGAGGTATTATTTTGTGTAAATAGTGTATACATAATTAGCTACACGATCTATTATGCTGAAGAATTATAACTTATTAATATATAAATTAGAGAATAGAAATACCTTCTATTGCAAGCTGATTATGAAATAAGATATTAGATAATAAATATAGTACAAAACTATCAAAATATAAACTATGTTAATATTACATTCATAGGACCAGTGTTATAAAAACAGATCTGGCAGTTTTGAATTTGGAATTTTATAAAAATAGAGGTTAAATATTATTATTATTCTGATTTTTTTTATTTGTAACTTTTTTGTTGGATTAAAAGAATTTATGATAAAAATGATTAAAAAACTATTTCTATATTTATTGAAAAAAAATTAATTAAACAAAAATTAAATTTAAACATTTTCAATTACACAAAATTATTTAATTTTATGAGTGTAATTTAAATAAAATTTATTGCAGTAAATACTGCTTAAAAATATTAGTTTAAGAAAAAATAAATTTAACAAAATTAAGTACAATTTTTTATTATTATTAAAATGTAATAATGTTATTAAATAAAATATACAAAAACTAAATTTAAATCATTTATTTCCATTTACTTGTTTGCAAAAAAAATTCATTGCATATATGGCAGAAAATGGTTTTTAAAAAAAATATTGGGGGGGGGGGGGGGTTAAAAACTTTAAATAGTAGTGGATAAGTTAAAATACATTTATAATATTTAGCTGTAAAATAAAAAAAATAAATATAAAATATTATTAATAACAGAAGTATGAATAAGAAAATCATCATCATCATCATTGTCAACCATTACCAATCCACTGCAGAATGAAGGTCTTTCCAAGTTTAATCCAGCTTCTCTCATGTTTAGCCTCTTTTCTCCACATCATCCCTGCACCTTTTTTTATTTCATCCATCTATCTCACATGTGGTACCTTCCTAGGTCTTTTACAATCTCTTGGAATCCAGTTTAATATTTCAATTACGCATCTATTATCTCTTTTAGAAATATGTTCAGCCAACTCCACATTAGTCTTTTAATTCTTTCAACAATGTCAGTAACATATGCTTGTTCACTTATCCATGTATTGCATTTTCAATTTCTTCTTGTTACTCCTAACATGCATATTTCTATACTTCTTTGAGTGGTCTGAAGTCTCTGTATTGCTTTTTTATTAAGTGACAAAGTCTCAGATCCATAAGTAAGAACTGATGAAGCACATTTATTAAAAATCTTCCTTTTCAAACACATAGGCATATTTCCTTTTAATATTAAGTTATTTCCACCCAAAGCACTCCAACCAAGTTTAATTCTATGATTAATTTCATCCATTATGTTTCCATTTATAATAATAATCTGACCAAGGTATTTATAGTTGTTAATTTCTATTAACTAATCATAATCAATCTTTATTTTCATCTTTTGAGAAAATCCATTGAACATTACTTTAGTCTTTTTAACATTTACCTTTAGTTCTACTTTCTTACTTTCATCTGATAACTTTTGCAACATTTTCTGAAGCTCTGAAACATTATTTTCAAAAACAACTTCACCATCTACAAAATCTAAATGATATAAATAATCTCCATTTACTTTTACTTCTTTAGCTTCCCTTTTTTTTTTCAAAAGTAACCTTTATTAGTTAAAATATTACAAAAAAGTATCAGGTACACTTACTCATGGAGGATTACAAAGTGTTCAATGTACAGTCTAAATAGGACACTTTCTGTCTACCTGCCTGGAATTGAAATGCCAACTGGGGAAAACTAATGAGTGGTGAGTACATATCTGAATTGCCCAAAAACAATCCATCAAGGGGGTGCAGAAGCCCATCAGAGCAGAAAAGGCACTGAAAACTTTGACCCTGTAACCTCCCGACAGGTTTTCTGGGTAGCGGCAATAATCGTCAACAGCTCACACCCATAAACCAGATCCCCAATGACTACCATCATCAACCCCTGAGGAAGAAATGAGGAGTGCAGACCCATGCCTGCAAATATATAACAAAACTCTATTACTGTTACAAAGATATTTCTAGCTGGAGTGTCTAGCATCCAGCATGTCAAATGAATTTGTCTGTGGTTATGATCTTGATAAAAGAATTGTTCGCTTTTATTCCTTAAATTTCTCAATCCTTATTAAAAGTTATTCATTGAGTGATTTTGTTAAAATAGTTGATTGTTCATCTTCCTCATCCGTTAAATCCAATATATTATCATAAGCCTCTTGCATAATGTTATTTACCCCATACTTCTATTCCCTCCAATTTTTACTTCATTTGCATAGATTTTCATTTTGATTGTAGTGCCTCTTCATACCTGAATTCTTGGTTATTAACATTAAATAATGTATTTGACTTACTTCTCTCATTAGTTTCAAATTTAGATTTTACAGATTTGTTCTTATTAATCGCATTCGCTTTTTAAATAACATTGTTTACCATTTTAAACTTTTATTAATCAGTTTCGCTTTTTAGATAACGTTGTTTTCAATTTTAAACTTTTCAAAATCTTCAATGACATTTGCTTCCTCTTTCCCTTGTGATATTTTGGGTGACATATAGTCAAAATCACCTGAGATGTTTTCTTTGTTAACTGGATTCTCTTCTTCCACCAGTTGTTTATTTATACTGCTGTTTTCTTGACTTGCATTTTCCCCTCTATTTTGCATTTGATTTGATACATTCTCTGCCATCTTTGTTTTCACAATGATGTCAGTTAAAATCTTGTTGCTGTTAGGAAACTAAAAGTTTTCTTTATTTTGATAACAACACTTAAAGTTAATGAGTTTACCCTCAGTTTAGGTTCAAAATATTACAGTGAAGCTTCGTTATCCTTTTTTTAATTCCACCTAAAATAGGGGACCTGAAACTAACATTGTATTCCTAGAGCCACTAGGTGGCATACTAGCTTTCCTTTTTAATCCACAAAATACTTATTGCAGCACTTCTGTAAAAAGATTTGGAGATATGGAATCATCCTGTCTTACATGTTAACCTTTCTCATATCATTATGTAATCTAATTGTTGCTGTTACATTTTTATAAATATTTTTCAAAATATGAGAATATCCTCAGTTTATACCTTGATGATCTAATGCTTTAATCACTGAAGAAATGCTTATTGAATCAAGTGCTTTTCATAATCCATAAATCCAAAGCATAAAGGCAACTCATATTCATGGGTTTTTTCTATAACTTCTCTCAATACTTGGATATGATCTAATCTACTAAAACCACTTTTAAATCCAACTTGTTGTTTTGGTTGGTTGGTTGGTTGGTATCTAGTATATTCTCTATAGACAAGTTTTATAAAACAGATAAAAGGCTGATAAGTCTATAATTTCTAATATCTTCTTTATCACTTCTGGAACATCTTTATCATATAAACATTTGGTATATAACTTTGCCAAAAAAAAATTATATTTCTTCACCTGCTTCTTTTACTATATTGATTATAATTCCATTATCGCCTGGAGCTTTTCCCTTCTTCATAAATTTAATTGAATGTCTCACTTCTTCATGTAAAATCCTGGGCAATTCATAAGATATAATAGATGGAGGTACTTGTTTTTTATTACAATATAATTCCTGATAAAACTCTCTACTCATTTCATGATGCCATCTCTCTTTTTAGTAATAGTTCGATCTTTTTTTTTCTTATTGCAGAAATAAGTTTCCTACCAATACTAAAATGTTGTTTTACACTCTTGAGACTTTTATTCTCTTCTACAGCTTTCCTTGCTAGTTCACATTTATACTTATATCATTATCAATTCATTTTCTCACCACTTTAAAAAATTCAAGATATTCAATCCTTCTTAATGCATCATTTTTCTATACCTTCACATTCCTTCTTTTCTTCATAAATTCTCTAGTCTCAGTAAAAAATTTATTAGTTAATTACTGCTTTTTTCTATCAGCTATCTTTGTTGCAGAATATTTAAGTGTAACAGTTATTTTTCTATTAATTTCATTCAAATCTGAATTATGTTTAAAATCTATTAATACTTGAAAATGATTCACAAGTTGTAATTTAAATCATTAGAATGTTTCTGAAGAAGAATAATACCAATTGTAAATATTATTTTTCTTAATAATTTTTGTCCCTCTAATTTTGCATTAACATGTATCTTACATTTTACTAATCAATGATTACTTTCTGTGTTGAATTTATTAATGACATTATAATCTTGGAATATATATTTTCTGTTAGTTAAAATATATTCCAATTCTGTTATACCTTCATTTAGATGCTTTTATGTCCATTTTTTTTTAACATATTTCTCAAAAAAAAAATCATAATATAAAGTTTTTCTTTTTCTGCAAACTCCACAAGTATATGTCCTCTCTCATTTCTATTACCATAATTACCTACAACACTTTCATCTTTCATTTGTTTCTCAATTCTAGCATTCATTACAATTTTAAAATTTTGTTTTGTCTGATCAAAACCTTTTTGTGCATCCATATAAATATCGTCTACTACATCATCACTATGAAAATTTTTGGGGGCCTAAACGTGAATTATCTGCCTTTGGTATCTGCTATTAATTGAATAACTAACCTTGCTACTCTGTCTGATACACCATCAATCTCCACAATATTGTTCTTTGACTTATTTATAATGAATCTTATTCCACTTGTATGTCCAATATTTGTGACTTTATAGTAGAGTACATGTCCACTTTTTAAATCAATCATCTCTTCACCTTTTCTTCTAACTTCACAAAGTCCAATAATGTCTCATTTAATATGAGACAGTTCTTTCAATTCTGGCAATCTTCTTTCACTTGGAAGTAATCTACAGTTGTAAGTGCCTAAATAAAAAGTCATAAGCAAATGGCAGCCTGGGTTCACAGTCGGGGATTCTTAGCACCTCCACCTTCAGCCACCAACTGTTGCTTTGTCTGGTAACTTTACAACCTCATAGAAATAAGGGTCATGATTTATTTTTGTCTGTCATGATTATATTCATCTATTAGAGAAAAAAATCCATTTACCTACACATTCATTCTGACTTATTAGGCAACTGAGAAGAAAGATCATGATGTTTCTCAATCTTAATCTCAGAGGTAAAAAGCCAATATACACACCATGCTGGCTAATGTATGTTGGTGAATAGCCCATCCACATTCATATACTATATGAATAATCACATAGTAATAACAATTGCAACAACAAAATAATAATAAAAATATTGGATTTATAAGTCTTTTTTTTTTGTTTTTTTGTTTTATATATATATATATTTATATATATATATATATATGTATATATGAAAACCAGTCCTCTGGTAGAAATGTAATATTATTTATTGGATTTATAAGTCTTTTTTTTGTTGTTTTTTTGTTTTTATATATATATAAATTAAAAATGAAAAAAAAAATATTTTTAATAAATTAATTAATGTTGAACAGAGAAATGTATAAAGATAAAATAATTATATTTTATTGATTTGGGGATAGTAAAATTACAGTTTTAATTATAAAAAAATGTAATAATTGGAGAATGATTAAAAAATAATAAAAAAATATATTTAAATTAATGGTTGTTTATGAATATATATTTACAGACAGAAATACATATGTACAATCTATATTTATTTTATATTTTAATTTAATGTTGTATACTGTCTAGATTATTTTATTTTATTTAGTTTTAATTTCATTTTATCATATTTATTTTAGTTTTGTTATATTTTATTTATTGATTACATTTTTATTGTTATTTACTTTATTTTATTTGTCATTATATCATAGCTCCGGGGAAGGTTGCAGGACAGTCGAAACATCAGGTTATTTAGACATTTATGTAAAATATTTTTTTTGCTAAAAAGTGTTTACAACAAGGTGTAGAAATTGTATTTATATTTAATATTACAGCAAAATAAAGGAAGTGGTAGATTTAGTCACATTTGTGAAAAATGTAATAATAAAAGTTGTGCCCTATTATTAATATCTTATCTTTTCAAAGACCAACAATTGTGATCTTTGGAAATAGTTGTTAGTATAAAATTGATTTAAATAATTGTGATCATAAAATATTCCATATACATATGAGAATTAACCTTGTGGAGATTACAGTCAAAAAAATTATGACAGTCACATGCATTCAAGAGATACATTGATTATTATTATGTGTTGAAATGTAAAGTAAATAAATAATTTTAAAAAAACTTTTCAACTTTGCATTTATTATATTTATATAATAAAATACATGATTTATTTATTTTTAGTTGCAACTTAGAAATTATTAAACAAGGAAATATAAAAATATAAAGAATATAATTTTTTCAGTTAATAGAAACATAGATATTATTATAAAAATGTGATCAGAAAATAATGTTTAACTAGTTTTTCAAAATATTTGTAAATGTCATCACAAACAATATTGATATGCTCAAGTGTAAATATTTTTCGCAGCACTTGCAAAAATATTTTGACAACTGACTCATTTTGGATGGATAGCAACGTCACGCTTCCTTACAAATTATGCTTTATAACAAATTGGTGACTTAAAAATTATGTCTGAGCATTAGTCAAATTATGCCTGGGCATTAGTTACATTCAAATGTGCAGTTAGTTATGACCTTGAGCTTTTGCATTCAATAGACATCACAATATTTAAGAACATAGTATGTTTGTATATTTCAGCTCAGTTACGACTTTTGTGGGGTTGATTCAGAATTTGATTATTTTTAAAAAATCAACATTTTTATAATCAAATTTCTATATGTAAGTTATAATATGTGCAAACATGCTTTGCTACTATATGATGATGGTTGTATAAGTGATTGAATATTACATGATTCCTCATATGATTTTTATGTTGACATTGCTATTCAAAATAAATATTTACATACAATTACAAAGCTTTTGTTTTTATATTTCATATGCAGTTGAGAATCAATAATGAATAAATGAACTTCATATTATAACTATTCAAAAATTTTTCATAAACGAGTTTTTTAAAAAAATTGTAGCATGCACATATGTTTGCTACTTTATGATGTTAGGCATAAAAGAAACATTAGTGGTCAATAGGTCAGCACAGCTGCCTTACAAGCAGTTGTCCTGGGTTAGCAGGTTTGCTTCCCAGCCGATGCTATGACATAGGGAAAAAAAAGATTCATAAGAAGATTATTATCTTTATTTTTCTATTGTCATTTCTTTTAAGGATGAACATTTAGCAAAGAATTGTAAATTTTTGACACTATTTCAAACACAAGTGAAAATCAATTTGAATTATAAGAATTCACATAGCGTATGGATAACACATTTTTATAACAATTTACATTTTCATAAATAAATCATCATCATCATTTTCAATCATTATTGATTCATTGCAGGACGAAGTCTCTATAAGTTCAATCCATCTTCTCTGATTTCCAGCTTCTCTTCTTTATATTATCCCAGCACACTTCCTTATTTTATCCATCCATCTCACATGTGATCTCTTTCTAGGTATTTTACAATCTCTTGAAATCCAGCTTAAAATTTCAACTGTCCAGTTATTATCATTTCTTCTAACAATATGTCCAGACCAACATCACTTCGATGTCTTAATTCTTTCATTGATACCAGTAACACATGTTTGTTCTTTCACCCATGTATTTCATTTTTTATTTCTCCTTGTTATTTCTAACATGCATCTCTCCATATGTCTTTGCATAATGTGAAGCCTTTGTAGTGCTCTTCTATTAATTTTCCAAGTTTCAAATTCATAAGTAAGAAAACTGATAAAACTGATTTATGAAAAATCTTCCTTTTCTAATATATAGGTATATTTCTTTTTAATATTGTTATTTCTACCAAAACTATTCTAACCAAGTTAAATTTTATGATTAATTTCATCAATTATGTTTCCATCTGTAGTAATAATCTGATCAAGGTATTTGTAATTGTTAACTTCTTCTAATTTATCATTATCAATTTTTATTTTTTTGTTTTGAGAAAATTCATTGAACATTTTATTAATCTTTTTAACATATACTTATAGTCCTACTTTTTTTGCTTTCATTTGAGAACTCTTGCAATCTTTCCTGAAGCTCTGAAGCATTATTTGCAAAAACAACTACATCATCTGAAAAATCTAGATGAACTTAAATAATCTCCATTTATTTGTACTTCCTTAGCTTCCCATTTTACTTCTTGCAAAACTGCTATAAAAAATTTTGATATATGGAGTCACCCTGTTGTATACCATTCTCAATATTAATCTTCCATTTTTCTAGTATCATTACATAATCTGATTATTATTGTTGCATTATTATAAATATTCTACAGAATATAACAATATCCTGGATCTATATCTTGATGTTCCAATGCTTTAATCACTGAAGAAATGTTTCGCCATAAATAATTACACTATAAAAATTATAGTCCTTTTGTGTACTTTTACTATATCCTACAGTGTGATATAATAATGCTCAAATGTTAAAAAATTTCAAATTTATAAATTTCAGGAAATATATTCAACTAGTGGAGAATGTAAACAGAGAGTTGTTTAGAGTGATTTCTTTCTTGTTATATAAAAGATCACATTAAAAGATTGATTGATTTATTTTTTCCCAACAAGACATCATAAAATCTTAACTTCCAAATTGCCATTTATTAGCAAATTCTTCTAGAAGCTAGATTATATAACAAAAAGTTTTTAAAAAATGGTTGCTTGAGGAAAAATGCATTACATCCAAAAGATTAAGTGCCCTGTTCAAAATTCCAAAAAAAAAAACTCCTCCCCAATGTAATCCATAAGGTAGAAACTAAACTGTGGATATTTGTATAGAACAACCCTGGAAAAGGATTTATTAAGCATTGCCATTTACCATGTATTAATTATTAAAGCTTATAGTTGATTCATAAAAGTACTGAGAATAAAATAATTTGGTAATTATTAATATTTTTAGCCAGGTGTTGATTTTTGCAGATGCAGCTATTATCTTCTTTGTATTTGATAATAATTTAGCATAATTTAAAATTATCAATTTAGGATACATGTTTATTTTAGTTTTACTGTTGATCTGAAAGTATTTCATTGATTGTTTAATTGACATCATACTTAGTTATCACTTATATGATCTTAAGACATTCAAACATTGGAATTAACAGAGTTGGATTGTAATCCATGGAACATCAATACTTATTAAATGAATTTTAAGGTTTTTATTTATTCTGTAATATAAGTGTATATATAAATGATATTGTTATTGTTACTACAGAACACAAATTTAAATTGTTTTATTTCAATTCATGTGGCTGGACCTGAAATGCAATATTTAATATCTAAAATATTCAGACAAAGTATTGACATCCTAACATATATACAAAAAACCATAAATTGCTAAAAGCTAACTGGTTTATAGATACATGATAGCAGCCAAAGCTCATTAAACTAAGAGAATATCCACAATATGTTGTCAAGACAATCTCAATAAAAATCCATTTTCTACAGAGGTTACCTTGACAACAGTTTGTAGATATTCTATTGTTTTATTAAGCTTTGGCTGTAATCATGTGACTATATATATATATATATATATATATGATCATTAAAAGTCTGCCAACACTTAGACATTCCCAATATCAATAATACTCAACAATTTCAAACTATTGTCAAGGCAAACCCTTTTAACAATAAAGGTGGGATCTTTCCCACCATTATTATTGGTCCAATATATTTATATAGACAATAAAGATTACAACTTGATCACCAAGATTAAAATAATTGATACAAAGAAGTTTAAATAAACTTCTTTAAACACATAAATATAATCTTTTATAAATGCAATTATAATTTTCAAATTGCTCCCAAAATATATCTTAAATAATAAGTGTAATAATGCTCAAGGCTAAATAGGTTTGTGAATAATCATTAAAAGTCAGTACACTAGACCATTACAATATCAATAATAATCAATAATTTCAAATCGTTGTCAAGATAACCTCCTTTTAACAATAAAGATAGAATCCCTCTCACCTTTATTAATGGTCCAATATATTTATATAGTCATTAAGATTGCAACTTGATCACAAAGATTGAAGTTATTGTTGCAAAGAAGTTTAATTATTAATACAAAGAAAGTCATATGTATCTGTTTAAAGAGGTTTATTTAAACTTCTTTATATCAATAATTTCAATCTCTTTGATGAAGTTGCAATCTTTAGTATCTGTATAAATATATTGGACCATCAATAAAGGTGGGAGGTATTCCACCTTTATTGTTAAAAGGCGATTGCCTTGACAACAGTTTGAAATTGTTGATATTGGGATTGTCTAGATGTAGATTGACTTTTAATGATTACTTACAAACCTATTTAGCCTTGAGCATTATTACATAAATATATACATCACTTTATACATATGTAATGTGATATAAAAGCTATTTGTGTATTATGGACAATTAAATACTGAAAAAAGATTTTAATCTAAAACAGTCATATAATTAGAGAAGGGATAACAAAAAGTAACAAATAAGTATTAGAAAAATAATTTAAAATATTTTTTTCTTGAAAAAGTCGACATTCACATATAAATTATTATATTAATAAAACTACACATGCACCTACTGAAAAGATAATTTATATTCAAACTATTTTAAGATTCCTCTAAACAGGAATATAAACCTCCAACCAATTATGTCATCTAAAGCAGGGGTTGGCAAATTATGGTGCACAGGCGAAATGTGACTCTTTATTTTCAATTTCATGGCCCTTTTTATCATGACAAATGTAAACACATTTGACATTTTCTCTTGTAATTCGTAAATAAATATTTTGTTGATTCTAGGAAAGGAAAACTGCACATTACAACATTGTTTATTTAACTCAGCCTTATTATAGAATAGTAATTATTGTGTGTATTGGTTACTTAAATATTAAAAATTTGTGAATAAAGTAAACTGTCAAAGTATTTTTTTGTTTCTATTTATTTATTTTTAAGAAAATTTTTACTTTCGCTAAGATGCGTACAGATTCTATTATGTTCTATTATTAAAATAAATGTTCAAATATATCCACAGATATTCAGAAATTTGTATTTTTGAGGGTCATATTTTTCACTTCTTTTTTTTTTGTGGGTCTTTAATTTGTGTGTGGATACCTCTCTCTTTACGACTTTTTAATGGGGGGGGGGGTATTTAAACAAAATGGCTCTTCATGTTAAATGTTTGTCGACATGTGATCTAAAATATATAGATGACAATTAGAATTGTTACTTATGTTCAAACATCATAAGCCCTCATGAGTGGTAAATCATTTAATATACTTTTTATTATTTTTTAATGTTTAAGATAATTTAGTAAACTTTATATAACTTGTAAATTAAATCCAATTTATTTGGATTGAGTTATGTATAACAAATATAAGTTGTAATTTGGCCTATGTATGTCTGTGCAGTTAAATACATTTTTATTTATTTATATCAGCACTGTTTTGCGATGGTATTGTTCTTTCCTGTCTTTGTCAGTTTAATCTGTGTATGGTTGAATAGTACTCAGAACACATTTTTAAAATTTTAAATAAAATTGTATACATTTTAGTATAGGGAATAAGAATATCTTATAAATCCTACTGCTTGAAAAAGGTGTCCAAGCTTCATCTAAAGAATAACTAATGTTATATATATTGTAACCGTTCGATTGTTCTCCCAACTACATAACATCACCAAAACATAAGTGCGCTAAGAATTGTAACCTCGATCACCGATCAATTCCCGCTGCACATTGTCAGCTATTAAGAGCTGTAACCAAAAGCATATCATGCCATCTATATTATGCACCAAAGAACTTACCACCACAGACCAAACTAATGATATAACATAAACTTTTTATGATTTAATTTGATCGCAGCCAGGGTGTACCGTGAAGCCCTATCATAGTAGTATGATAAAATACATTAAACAAATTATAAGTATGTAATGTTATTATCTTTCAAACCTTAATTTGCGATTTTCATTGTATGAGACCCGATGGCCGACCATGTACAAGATGGCATAATTTGTGGAACTACATAAGATTATGAAATTTTAAACCATCTATATGATTTTTAATACAAATGCTAGTCCAGGTAAAGCTTTGCAATAAATAAACATAAATACTTGGGTTCTTTTTTATAGTTTACTATATCACTGAGACTCTTATTATACTGACAAATGACAATTTAAAAAACGTTAAGTAAATATATTCAATCATGTCATTATCTGATAAATCTGTTTACAGGTTTAATAATCAATTTATATTGTATACTAGAATCAACTACACAAAGCTAAAATGATGGAAAAGGTAAATGGGATTTTATTGTACCTTACACATCATAAACTACCAAAGACGAAAAGCATCCAAATGTTTTCTCAAAATATCACTAAACTCTTATATCGTGTTGACGATAGTATGTACTTCAATGCATGCTCTATCCAAGGTTTATGATTTCTGATTTTACGAATGACAAATAGCAACGGCACAGTAAGTTTAATTATAAATCAACGTTTATTTACAAATTTATGAATAATAAGTAATTAATTCTAATGTTATAATTAAAGACATAAATAAACAAATAAAATAAATAAATTATAATTCCATCGACTTTCTTCAATAACATATCATAGGTACGGTTTTTAAAAACCTAATCATACCTTATATTTCAATTTGATATAATGAATGTATTGAGGAAATTATACTAAATTCAACATCAACTCATGAAACATCTAATGTCATTTCCAGATTCAATAAATCTATACCGTAAACTTATAATAATATAATAAATAATATTATATCTGTAGGATTTAGCTATAATGCAATCACTAAATAAAGTGAAAATTTAAACTTACATTCAGGGAAATAATAATCAACCAACAGTTAATTATTATGAGGTAACTTGAATAGAATGTCCTGCTACAATTTAATGATCTAACTTATAAATTATACTTACGAATGGAAGAAGATGATTTAGCAGAATAACTAAAATACTTTGCCCAACTTATATCTATGAAGTAAAACCATATTCCTGTGGATGCATTCATCTACACATAGGAATTAAATAACACTAAACGCTTTGTGGATTTATACACCATCATAAAGTAATAAGTATAATTACACAATTCCACGGATTAACCACCAGCGCAGGAATGAGTGTAAAATACAAAAAAATGGCAATTAAGTAATCTGCGGATTAACCACCGGCACAGATTAATGCCTTTTAACATTATAAAACAACATTATTATTTACTTCACATTAAAGTGCAAAATCATCCTCCTCAGTTATTCTTACCATTCAGAAAACACTAACATTTTAGCAAATGTGGGTTCTTGCATAATAAAATGTTACACTAATCAGGACAACTAATGTACTAACTTATCTTGCTTAAAATAAAACATATGTAATATAATATAAGTAATATTAGTATAGAAATAGAAATCTGGAAAGACTCACAAAATACTTCATGAAAAATTGATACATCTCATAAATTCATTTAGTACTTTTCAAGCTTTTTCGCAAGCGCTATTCTCTTGAATAAGTATTTTATTCAACCCCTATTAATTTAAACTTAATAAAATATAACTTATGAACTTCACATGCAAGTTCATATAACGATAAAATTAAAGTAATGCATTATTCATCAAATACATAAAATCGAACAGGTGTGTGTGTGATATAAATTAAATGTATAGCATTTTATAGTTCAATACATGAATTCTAGCAGGTGTGTGTATCACAAATTAAATTGTATAGCATTTTATAACTACAAATATGATCCGTGAAATCCATGTACGATGTGTCGAACAATAAATATATGAAGTAATAGCTACAATTATAGTTGAATTCCATACATGTAATTTTATCCATTTGTATTAGTTATTATAAGCACTATTAGATTAACGATTTTACGTGGCTCCATAAACATGAAACAATTCCAAAACATGACACGCAGAGTTTAAATGAAAATGTTTTTTCATAAGTTATTAATTTCTACATTTCTCTATTAAAACTGTTCCAAGTTTATCACATCCATGCTAATATTTATTTATCCACGCTTAAATCTAGGAATACTAATTATAGCAATTAATTTAATCATTCCAAACTGACGATAAAATTAGAAAATAGCTTTGATTAATTATTTGAAGACTGTTTTTATTATCCAAATGGTAAACAAATTAACTAGAAAATATATTACTGGCATTGCAAAGTTAAATATCAATCAATACTATATTTTTTATTAAAATTATAAATGGAAATATTAAACTATGTTAATAACTTTAACATTTTACTTTAATTTAAACTTCTTCTTTTTTAAAAAACAAATTTTCATATTTATAAAACTTCTGTAATTAAAATACTTATTTAATTTTTCCAAATTGTAGAATAATAAATATTTTAAAACATACCAAAATCTTGCAATTAATTCTGCTTTTAAACTGGATAGCTCCGACATATTTCAAATGTAATATTGGAAAATTATTATTAGCGATTTGATCCACCTGGCTAGCCGACTTGAACAGACTTTTAAATTTAGCAATTCATCTTATTATTAAATACCACTATGTTATTTTTATGTTTATAGAAAACTTTGTGGTAATCCGTTTACTTGTTAACTATTTTAAAATAAGCTTATCATATTTACACCATTTGCCTTTTACCATTTTCTTTTCTTTCTTCCCCCAAAAACAACACTATCAGACGATCTTTTTTTTAAATTCGCGCTCCTTTCTTTTTTACATTGAAACGCATACGTAATTACTGTATTTATTTTTAATAATTAAATTTAATTGAACAAATGGTTTTTTTAATTCAATGGAAATAATTTTTAAGACCATTTTAAACAAATAAAAATTATTATTATTTTTAATAATATTTTACCAAATTTAATGTGTTGTCAAAATTTTTAAAAAGTTAAACATTTTGATATGAATTAGTATATGGAAAGAAGCAATTTAAATTTATTAAAATAATATAGACAACAAGTAAGGCAAAATATTACCCATTCTCTCTAATAAATTATTTTGAATATAAGAGAGTAATCTGTTCAAAGTGCAAATCAAGCCAATCAAATCACCAAAAGAAGACAGAGAAATTTTTATACCAGTTACATCAATTATTATATTTTATACTAAAATATATGGTTACAATATATATATAAAATAGTGTATATTTTTTTATAAGTTGAAATCAAGTGAAAGAACCAAATAAATTTAGTAAAAAAAATTTTAACGTTGCCAGATAGCTCTAAGACTAAATATCAAAAATATTTCTCAAGTTCAGAATTAATAAGTATTTTTACTATATAATTTTAATTATAAGTATGCGACTTTTTTTTTTTTCGCATTAAATAGTGAAGCTATAATTTTACTCTAATTTATAATAGCTTTAGCAAATGACATTAATGCCATTAATAGAAGAGAGGCATGCTTTGCTCTCTCTAAACAATGAACTAATTAAAAATTCAAACGCATTTGCATAATCATAACAATCGTTAGTTACAAAGCTATGAGTATGAGATTCAAACATGAAATCTCAAAAGCGCTTAGCAAAGCTATTATAAATTAGAGTAAAATTATAGCTTCACTATTTAATGCGAAAAAAAAAAAAAAGTCGCATACTTATAATTACAATTTTACTAATGAAGAGAAAAACAATTTATTATATAACTTTAAATAATAAAACAAAAAAATACTTCTGTTAATACAACTTACAAAATACAATACAATATAAAAATTTGTCAATTGCTAAAACAGAGAATCATTAATATAAATAAAATAACTATTGCCAAAATTAAAAAATCATATCTTACACAAAATTCATGCCATGAATTCAAAATTAACCAGTTTTCCGATTAGTTGTTCCTGGCCAATGCAATGAAATGTTGAATTTATCGCTTAGGATAAAGTAGGAGTTTTTTACTGCCTTGAGAGTTGAAAGCCTTGGCAATAGTTATTTTATTTATATTAATGATTCTCTGTTTTAGCAATTGATGAATTGTTATATTGTTTAAAAGAAGTATTAATGCTTTACAAATGCAGTGTTGGGAATATTTTGGGAGTACTATGTATAGCAAAGAAAGATTGAGATTATCACATTTTGATCTTATTATAAACAATTCAATCTATTAAAAAAGTTTATGATGCCAAAAGGTAAAAGTAGAAGATTGCTTCTTGTTTCATCAGTAACATATGATTCATGCCATTCATATGATTGTCATATTCAAGACCAACTTAACTATATATATATTAATTGTTTTGAACCACTAAACATCACATGATCACCATTATTTACACTTACACAAGCTGTTTACGCAGAGGCAAAACCCTCCATACCCTAACACTACTCAGTGCAAGGCAGAGTAATCAATGGATGCAGGAAGGTTTGTGCATAAAATCCCTATCTAGTGCCTACTCATGGGAGATAGTGGATAAGTAGACACTATATAGGGATTTTATGCACAAACCTTCCTGCATCCATTCATTACTCTGCCTGAGTTGTGCTACTGTATGGAGAGTTTTTGCTCCTGTGTAATAATTGGTTTGATTAAATGTTTCCAATATTAGCTAACTAAAAGTTTATTCCATATATTTAATTGTAGTTGAGTGCACTTTTTGGTGGTGTAATCTTGCAGTGGCTAGATATGCTGTAGCATTTAAAGGTACAATGCTAATTTATTTAAATTATTAATTTAAATATTCCATTTGTTGGAGAGTAAAACCTTTAACCAGCTAATGTTCAAAACATTTAAGCAAACAATTACAAATAAGATAAGGAAAAGAAAAATAAGTTGAATATACATCATCATCATAATAGTAAAAATAATAATTCAATTTTCTTTAAACAGTAACTAATATTTAATAACATAATGAACATTAAAATGAAAAGCATGCAAATTATTATTAAATGATGTGATGATAGAAAAGAATAGAGGAAAAGATAACAGATGACAATTAAATACATAAATAAAGAAAAGGGAAAGACAAAAAATAGATGTATGGCTATAAGATTACAAATTCTATTTTATATATAGGGCTTAACTGAATTAAATAAAATCAAAATGTAAATATTATTTATAAAATCCTTGTTATAAGTACTAATTATATGGGGAAAAATCATAGAGAATCAAATTGGAAGGGGATCATATTTAAAGGGTAGTATGATCTGATAATATATTGAGAGATATGGAAAGGTATATATGAGAGCAAATCCAAAATAATTGTATATTAGGAGGCATTATTGTGTAACAATTTAACAGTTCTGTTTTTTTTTTCTTTGCAAGAAAATGTTGAAACAATTATATTTAGAATATCTGTCAAAGCGATATTAAATTTTACAGCTCTCTCATCTTTCTATGTCAATGCTTGAAGTTAATATCAGATTCCAAAAATAATGAATGCTAATGAAATACTTACTATTACATCACGTATCTGTTAGAGCAAATTAATAATACTTTTATATATTCATAATAAATTGCATTGCAAATTTGTTTTTATTAAAATGTTAATTTAAAACCCTTTCTCTTCATTAGGACTAATCTAACTTTTTAATAATATTCAAATTTTTTAAAATTTTATTATGGTAACTATATTTAAATTACAGTATTTAAGATTTCAATCATATTCTTCATTTGCATAATTTAAAACATTCCTTTTAGAGCAACGATCAAAAGAATAATAATATATTTGTTGCTTTTTAAAAAAAGTTAAATATTTTATTTAGTTTTATGACTGTAAACAATTTGCTCTAACAGAAACATGATGTAATAGCAAATTACGTGAAATAAACACCTATCTTATTACTAGTAGTTCATTCTCATTCATTATTTTTGGAGGATATTAACTTCAAACATTACCATATTAGAAATTTTACTTCTACTAATTTCTATATTCATGAATCAAGCAAAAGATAAAAGCATTCTTATATTAAATTCCTGTTTAACATTTTTTCATTTGTAAGTAAATTACTTTTTAATTAAATGCATATTGAACAATATTTAGAATGTTTGAAAAAAAAAATTTCTCTAACCTTTTTATATTTATATTATCTTTTTCTTTCAATCTAGTTGTGTTTCGTTAAACATCCCAACTTCTTATGTGTCAAAAATTGTTTTAGGCTGTTGATCTGTTTATGATTAGGAATAATATTGCTGCTGAATGTTATTTCAAACTTAATGATGTAGTTGATCCGTTTTACTATACTATATATATATTTTTAAATAAAATAAGCAAATGGTTTGTTGCTTGGAAGGTCATATGATGTCCATAAGCAAAACTGAGTATTGATTCAGAGGTCATGATAAACATTAATATATTTTATATTATACTACTTTTTCTTCTTATACATTTTATAATTTATTTTCATTTAATCCTACCTTAAATTTTGTTAGAAAAGATATTTTTATTTTGGTTCATAAATCTATACCTTCCTCTACCTTCTCACCAATTATTTCCATTTTGTGTAAAAAGAAAAAAAATCTTTTTAATTTTTTTTTTCAAATACCATTTTCTTCTGACAAACGTTTTCCAGGACGCATTATATTTGAGTTATCTATTAAAGAATAACTCAATCTGTGAATTATCATCTTTTCATATTAGGTGTACAACTCTTTTCTACTTATATTATTTAATTTTTGATCAGAAATACTCATATAGGATGCAATCTCACTTTTTTTCTTCTTATGTTGTTGGCTGCATATTTCTTTTCATTTTTTTTTTTTTTTTTGAAACATTGTTTAATTTTCATTTTATTTTAGGATTGAAGTTTTTTTTTTTTTTTTTTTTTTAAAAATCACCATTGATTAAAGCTTTTTAAAGCATAATAAATATGTTTACCTAATATTTTTACATATATTATGAGTTATACTTTTTTAACATCTTTTATGTCACTTGTAATCCTTATTTTGTTTATTTTATTTACTTTATTTGATACTGGCCATTCTGGATAAAGATATAAAACACAATTATTAATTAATATCCTACTGCAGGGAAAAGGCCTTTCCAGTAACCCCTTATAGAGGAACAGTGAAGGAGAAGATAGAACCAACTTTTTCAATTGTTAGGTGATAAGGTTTGAGTGATTTTCCAACCTTGTTTTACTGTAAGGATAGCTAAAGAGCCATTTACTGATAGCTTTTGAATGTTTGATTAAGTTGGCAATGGGTGAACCAACTGAAAGAAAATTTTTAATTCTCTGAAAAATAATTATTCAGTATGGATTCAAATTTAGGAAAATGCACTATTTTTGCAACACAAGGACTAATCATCAAACATCATAATTAAATCATCCATGTCATAATTGGCTAAAATTGTTTCCTTTTTTAAAAAAATAATTTGCTATTTTTAAAGTCAGGAGGAAGAACATCAATATTTTAATGTTTTAATAGTACAGAAAAATAATCAATTATATATCAGTATCACTTCTGAGAGTTATTGGCAGTGGTTATATGCTAAAATCTTAACTATCTTTATATATATATATATATATATTAAATGCTTTCTTTTGCTAATCATATTGAGCAATTAGCAAAGCTCTTTGTTTATCTTTATATATTACTTTCAAAAATGCTTATCATATTAATATAATCTATATTCTTTATTACTTTTTACAATGCTTTTTTACCACCCAACAGTTTCGATTGCCCCATCAATCTTCTTCAGAACTTCTACTTATCATCATATCATTTTGGATTTATTTTGCTTAAATCTTTTAAGTGTATATACAGTGATCTTCTTTACAATGTTTAAAGACAGTCCAATATAAAACATTGTTGCATTACTTCTAATATTTTGATTTGTGACGATTATAATCTATTTGCTTATTACATTGAAGATTTTGAAATTGGAAAACTTCTTGAGAGTATTGTCACTAATAATTTCATCACAACACATCATTATCCGCGAATTCTATATCCGCGATTGAATTCAATTACAGCAGCAACAATTACAAAATTGTAAAAAATAATAATAATAATATTTAATTTTCTATATTTTAATTTTTGTATTCCAATGCATCATCATCAACAACCATTATCAATCCACTGCAGAATGAAGGTCTCTCCAAGTTCAATCCCTCTTCTCCGATCTTTAGCTTCTCTTCTCCACATCACCCCTGCACACTTTCTCATCTTATCAATCCATTTCACATGTGGTCTCTTTCTGGGTCTTTTACAATCTCTTGGAATCCAGTTTAAGACTTCAATTGTCCATCTATTATCATCTCTTCTAGCAATATGTCCAGCCCAACTCCACTTCAATCTTTTAATTTTTTCAATGAGGTCAGTACACCTGTTTGTTCTCTTACCATATATATATACATACGTGTTAAACAGATTTTTAATATGCATTTAATATACACTTATATATAATATACATGATAAAATATAAAGACTCGCTATTATAAGATGTTATATCCGTAACCCAATTGGAAGCAAATATTGTGGATATGCAGGTGCTATTGGTTTCTATATTCGTTATCAAATTTATATTTTTTGTTTTCATATTTCACTGAACTTTAAGTGGTTATGTATGCTTTTGCGCACAATTTTTTTAATTTTTTAAACGTCATTTTGTAAAAATGTTATACATATATTTCCTTTGCATTATTAATTAATTTTGTTGATTTACGTATGATTTACATATTCTTATGATTGTTGGTTTAACAATTTATTGTATTTTATCAGTATATAAACATTTACTTATTTATTAAAAAAAAAACTAAAGAATTAATTTTATTAGCAATGCGGAAGAGCATGTATTGAATATTTACATTTAAATTTTTGATTTTAAGTTTCATACAATAATAAAATTCATACCTTGATAAATATATATGACTAAGTGGTTAAATTCGAAAAAGTTGATTTTTTTTTTCGAATTTAAATAATTAACATTTTTACTTGAATATGTAATTTAAAAGAATATATTTACTAAATCAGCTTTGACATAAAGAAATTTAATCTCTAATATCTCTGATTGATGAAATGCAAATAACATAGTTTTATATTGGTAACAAACGTCAAAAATAAGCCAATTAGGCAGGCAATAACCCTGGTTCAAGGCATGTATTATCAGAATACTGTTAAGATATTTTTTGGTGATGAAAGAACCGTTGATAAAAACTGATATGGATGTTATGATAGCAATGATGTGATAGTGTGACCTTTCGTCATCATTACATAAGTGATTTTAGTGAAGAAAGGTTTACAGAAGTTAAAAAGAACCCTCTGAAAGACATTTTTTTAATAATCAAATGATGTCAATAATGATATTATATAATGTTTGATCACTGAAAACCAAACTGTAAGCACTCAGGACGATAAAAAATTACTCAAGAACCCATACATAATAAAGGGCTATTTTCATTAGTAAAACCTTACGAATGGATTGATGTTACTTTATCTAAAGTTAACTCATTACAATATGCTACAAAATATAACTATGTTGCTATAAAATTTTGATATGAAAACTGAAGTAATTCTTTTCTGGAATGAACAAGTAGTGTGACATATGAGAGAACCAAGTTAATAGAAGCCAAAAATGGGTTCCATTAAGAATATTTTCTGAAATAACTTTGAAAATGTTAAAAACAGTATAAAAAATATATTACAATCTTCAAAGGTAGATAAGAAGCAGCTTCATGGCACAGTGTCATAAAAATGTGCATTAACGGAGTAGAAATTTAATTTGATGCATATTATTATTGGAAGTTAAGTGACTATTATATAAATATACATATTAGTTGAGAGGGAGAAAAGGATCATCTTAGTCTTGGCTTCAAAAAATAAGAAGAAGAAATCTTATGATGCCCATAGCTCAGACTTAAATACCAAAATAGATCATGGTAATACTGAGTGAATGAGAATTTAAGACCAAGAAAAAAATATCATTGAAGAGAAACAAGATATTTAGTGTGGAGTTTTTGAATTTGTTTTTTGGTTATTACCATTTCTTTCCATCAGCCTATCAGAAATAAAATGTCTTCTGATTATCACCCATTTATTCAAATCAACTTTTTAAAAAAATTTGTTGTTCAAAAGTCTATATGAGTTTGAGCATCATTTAACAGTACTTGTTAATATTAGATATCAATAAGAATATCATATTTATGGTAATCATTATTTGATTGTAGCTAATATATACATTAAACTTAGCAACCATTTTATATCATGTTTCATGAAAAAACTAGGCACAATGCTACTAAATTGAAGTAGGTACATACTAGAAATAAATGTGCATTATATTTGATTGTTTCAAAATTTTTCTATAAAATTTATTAAATTGTTATTCACAAGATGTCATTTCTATCAAATAAAAACAAATTCTAAATTCATCACAATAAAAACTTATAAAAGTAATCTTAAAATAAGGGATCAAAGTAGAAAATATTGGTTTTTAAAATGTGTTTAATATAATCCATATGAGATAAAAAGTAAATGAAAATAATTTGAAAGATATAAAAGAAAATAAAAAGTTTTTGGAAAGGTTTATGGTATCAAATAAATACACTTTTAGGAAAAACAGAATTATTAACAAAAATAGTTGACTAAAAAGAAATGGTAAAATAATAATCCACTGGTCAACATGTATGGGAATGGTGGAAATAATACATAAACATCATAAATCCAATTTGGCAATGTTCATAATATTGATCATATGTTATGCAGATTCTAGAAATAACTTTGATTGTCCAAGTGTTTCAGACCACTGAATGTACAAAGAATTTTAAATTTCTTGTCTTAGACAGTCTTAGAAATACTAAAAGCAAGTATATTGTTATAATCTTTATTGCCAAGTTTTTTAAAAATGAATTTATTAGAGTTTGAGAATCTGAGAAGTATCCTGTGACCTAAAAATTCACAATTAGTTTTTAGTTAAAGCAGTTAGTCACAAAGCATATCATTACAGTGGAAATTATTGGAAGTAGCCAATGATATTTACCATACAATATATTTTGTTGAATATAACAGCGTTGTATTATATGCACCAATAAGATTAAACTATGGATGATACTAAAGAATTTCAGAGAACTTAATCAATTTGATTAAGAAAAAGACCAGATAGTAGGATGTTGTCTGAATGGGTGTAGTGTAGGCAGGGATGAAATAGGATTGCTTAATTTCACATTATTATGCATAATGATCTTGAATCCTACAATACAAAATACACAATAATCTCAAAGACTAATCAGTAATTTGCTGATTTATGCTTGCAAATTAATTGGCTACCTAATAAGATAGTGCAACCTAGCCTTAAACTGAAAGCTATAAGGATAAAAATGGCTTCTTAACAATAATACTATTATGAAATTCAAAATTGATAGTCAGAATATTGAAAACTGTTTTTGCATTAAAAGTTTTATTATCTAAAATAAAATTGCATAAAAAGACAAGGATAAAATTTTGTTTATGTCTTCAAAGCAAATATGAGTCTTGCCAAAGTAAAAGTTAAAACAATGTGGTCGGCCTTTGATGAGTTGTATAATGGCAAATAATAATACCAAATATAAAAAAAGAAGAGTGGAAACTATGCTAAAAATCTTCCCAAGTTAAGATGAGAGTGAATCATTCATCAATAGTATTCTGTCACATGGAAAGGTATAGAGGGTAATCATATCACCATTTTATTAATTTTTCTATTCCATTCTCTTCATTTCCCAACTCTTTAGTACTCTTTCCATCTCTTATATCATCCTACAATGTTAAACTTTTCCATCCTTTTTTTTTGTTTTTACTCATCATTCCTTCCAAAACATCTTTCTTCTTACTATACTTTCTTCTTAATATATGTCCAATCTTTTCTTTCTATTTTTAATTTCATCAACCAATCTTCTCTTTCATTTAATCTTTCAAAACTACTTCATTTATTATTTTATTCATCCAACTGATTTTTTTCATTCTTCTCCATACACATCTCAAAGGCATCCATTATGTTTCTAATTTTAATCTTCATTGTCCATGTTTTACAACTATGCAATAGTATATGTCCACATGATTGGAAAACTAAGCTTTGAATATGCCATCATCAGATATTAAATATGTTTAGTTAAAGACTTGGGGAGTGAAGAAGATTGAAGCCTTTCATAAAATTTAAAGATTTTCTATCTCAGTATAAACTGAAAACTGATTATATGTGTGTGTGTGGGAGATGATGATTTGGATCAACTGATGAATGCTGGTTCAGTATGAAATATGTATATTAGAGATCATTTATCTTTTCTACATGTATGTGGTCATGTATATCAATTTTATGATAGATGACTGAAGGGATGAAAGTCTGGATTCAAATCCCCTCCAATTACATCTAGTTTAAGTGTGTATACTAGTATTTAATGAAAAAAAAATCAAGTCAGATGTCACATGACCTAATTTAAACAGGATTGTATTACAAATATTATATAATAAGCTCGCAAATAAGCTCTTAACAATCTTTGCAGAATATCCCTAATCCCAGACTGGTTTCTGCTACTGGCTTCTTCAGTGAAATATTTTTATTATTTTACCTCCAACATTTGCTCCTCCACAGTTTAATCTTCTAAATAAATATTAAAAAGTACAGGTGACATACTGCATCCTTTTCTAACTCCTCTCTTGATATTCTCTTCATCAGTCTCACTATTTTTCAGTCTAATTCTTATCCTTTGTCCAGTATACATATTCCACATCAATCTTCTCTCTTTCCAAAATAATTATTTATACTTACTACAAACAAAACAAATATTGCAAGAGAAGCTCTATATTTATTATATTATTGATGCTGTTATTAAAAACACTAATGGTAAAACATTAAACATATAGAGAAGATTTGTAAAAGCTATTATGATACTTTTCAAAATTTAAAGAATAATATTAAAAATAAAGGCTAGAAACTGGACCCAAGGATAAAGATTTAAATGTGTATCATCTGGGAATTACTAATTATTTCAACTTACTATAGAAGGTAGTAGAACAACATGCTGTACTTTTTGATTTATAAATGTTTTCTATTGTATTATCATTAGTTTCAATCATTATTGTCCCATTGTAGAATAAAGGTCTTACCAAGTTTATTCCAGTTTTTCCAATCCATAGCTTTTTCTATACACATCAACAAACTTTCTTATTTCAACCATTGATTTTACATATGGTCTCTTTCTAGGTCTTTTACAATATCTTGGGATTCAGTTTAAAACTTCAACTGCCCAAACTATTATCATATCTTCTAGCAATACATCTAATCCAGATTCATTTCAGTTTTTTAATTCTTTTGATAATATCAATGATACCTGTTTTGATACCTGTTTGTTCTCACTCCCGTGTATTTCATTTCCCATCATTTCACAGAGAGATCTGAAGTCTCTGTATTGCTTTACTATTAAGTGGTGTAAAATATCTTTTCAAAAATATTCCTTTTCAAACACAAAGGTATATGACCTTTTAATAATAAATTATTCCTATCTATCCAAGTTTAATACTACGATTAATTTCATCCTTATGTTATCGTCTATATTAATAGTTTGACTAATATATTTGCAGTTGTTAACATTCTCTACTTTATGCTTATAAATCATTATGTTCCTTTTTAAATAAAATCCATTGATTATTATTTTAGTACTTTTTAATATTTTATCCTTAGTTCTATTTTTTTACTTTCTCTGAAAACTCATTTACCTAAGTCCTGAAGCATTTGGTTGCAAAAATAACTACATCTTTGGCAAATATAAAAGTTTTAAATTATTTTCACGTATTTTTATTTCCTTAACTCTTTTATAGTTACGTCTTTCAATTCTTTTTCCAACTCATTATTAGATCATTAATATGATTATATATACAGTATATATAGAGGATTTGAACTCAGATTTTCAAGCACCCTTCAACTATCCACACTATCTCATACAACCGATACACACGACCACACACATGTAGAAAAAATTAATAATCACCAATACACGTATTTCATGCTAAACCAGCACTCATCAGTTGGTCCAGATTATCATCTCTCACACATATATATAATCAGTGCTCAGTTTATATTAAGATAGCAAATCTTCATGGACAGGCTTCAATCCACTGCAACATCCAACTTTTCAGCCATCCATATCATTGAAAATCTGATGATGAAAACTCAAATCCCATGCTGATGCTAATATTATTACCATGCCCATGTTGACCTGAAGTCACTCTGAAAATCTGAGTTCAAATCCTCTATACTTACAATTAAGCTCCCAGGTTTGTGAAGAGTGCCTGGTTTTCAAATATTTATATACAGTATATGTATGTTAAGTTTTCCATTCAAGGTCATTGTCTATTTTATTTTTACATCACAATTTACCAGGCCAACTTCTCTTATTTATCAATTCAATTTCCTACTGATTTATACTTCATTATGCAGTTCTTTCATGCGAAATTACATAAAATTCTCAGAAAAATGAACTAACCCCCCCCCCCTTAAACATTCAAGGTAAGTACCATCATATTATCTAATCTATTTTTCACTCATTCTTGGTTTTTACAAGTTTTAAATTTTATTAAAAAATGTCAACATTTCAATTGCTTAAATAATCTTCTTCAAAGATATTTCCCTCCTCCCCTATTCAATAAAAAATTATAATGTTTATAACAATATTGCTTTTTATTAAAGAATAGAGGAAGGGAAGAAAGTATTTGAAGATTATTTAAACAATTGAAACATTACCATTTTAAAATAAAATTTAAACATTTCCAAAAAATAAGTGTGAGAAAAATAATTTAGTTAAGATTGATCAGAAAGAAGGGAACTGTTTAAATAATAATTTTGATTCTAAAAAAATATGATGGTAGTATATCTTTTATATTATATCACTAGATCAATTCTTAACATCCTTCTTTATTCCTTAGTTTCTATAACTCTTTTTTTTCTATATTTCTAACAGTAGATTATCTATAGTTGATTTATGAATCATTTTAATATCTATTATTCAAAAACTTTTTAAATTGAAATGAAAGTTTTAAAAATGATCTTCAATTTTTTATACACTTTTACAAATAAAATTGTCATCGTGAGTGCTGGTTCACCATTGAAGGAGAACATTTATCTTTTTCACATGTGTGTGGTCATGTGTATTGGTTGTATGGGATAGACTGGATAGCTGAAGGAAGCTTGATAGTTTGTGTTCAAATCCCATATATTACATCTAATCTCAAAAATAAAATAAAATATGTATATATAAACAAAACTATAGACAGTAAAACCAATATTTACTTATTTTTAACCAGATTTTGTTTCCGATGATAGATAAAAGATATATTTTCTGAAATCCAAACTATTCACCAATCCAAAAATGCCCTGGAACTAGGATTTGGATTAATACTGTTTTACTGTATTAAAATAATTAGAAATTGTGTCCCAGAACGTATACATTATGTGAATACACTTGTATGTCTGTATTATATATATATGTGTGTGAGCGCGTATGCGTATATGTATCCAATATCTATAAATTTGTGTGTTGACATGCGTATTATATATATAGTATCTGTAAATTTTGATATTCACAAAGTCGCTTTAAAAAAAATATTTCATATAGGGAAAGGTTACTGTATATAGTTTTATAATATTTTTTTTTAATTCAATGTGTAATATTATCGGAATTGATGTATTTAATCCTAGGAAATATTTTAAAACTTGAGGCACCATTTCAAGTAACAATATGACTTTCAGAAAGTAAAAAATATATAACAATTAAAATTATTAGCATCACTTTCATAATTCACATCTATTTACCATATAATTAAATATCATTAATGTACTATATCACAAGTTAAACACCCAAAATTGGAAATTGTTAATATTTTTTTTGATTCTGATCAAACTATTTTAACATATCTTTTTAGTCGTGCACAAAATTTAATACAATTTTTAAATCAGATAACAATAGTTAAATGTGAAAGTTGTTTACAATTTTTGAATGTTACAGCTATTATTATTAAATAAGAAACGTTATTAAAATGTGATTTACAGGTATCAACCTTTTTGCATTTACAATTTTGATACCTTTCATTTCAGATAAATATATGAATAATTATTATTGCCACTTATTTGACTAGAGATTATCATATCATTCCTAACACAAATATACATTTTAAATCTCAGTTAAAAACTAAAAATGTGATTTTTGCTTAAGCATAAACATATGGTGAATAATTAATCCAACTTCAACTGTCTTTGTCTATCTTTGTAAATCAAACGGGAATAACTGATATTGATGAGTACTAAACAAATAATGCAAACATCACTGAAAAATTATAATCTGGGCCAACTGAAGAAGGCTGGAAAATGTATCATGGTCATTTGCCTTTTTCAGATGTCTTTATTTATATCTTTGAAAAATATGTGATGGAGTAGACATATATACATATATATTGTAATGCCAATCACTCTACACTACCATGATCAGGTCACACTTGGTCACAACTGTAAGCAGCTTACTAGTCCAATCATACATTATGATGAGCATACTAAGAGACTTGCCAGTTTAAAATCTATTGTTAATAATGTTAATTCTACAAAGTAATATTTCCTGCCCATCGCATGGATACATGATACCCAAGGTGACTAGAATATTTATTACATTTGCTATAATGTAATTATAGACCCAGAATAGTATCACTGGCAACCTAAGTTCAAACATACCTTTTGAAGAGATTCTGCTACTTTGGATCATAGATTTTGGTCTCATAAAACTCATTGGTAATGTTGCACTACTTAGTGAACATGATAAATGAAAAATGAACAAGAAAAAACAGTTGTAACAATAACAATTACAATTTTTTTCCAGTAGTAATATGCAGCCGTCTTTACATTTTCTCAAATAATTGCTATTACCGTCTTTGGTAAGGCATCTGCAATATTAGATAACTATTATATTACATTACTTTTTCTTATAAATTAAGTACATTCGCCATATATATATATATATTATTGTCCAGATGCCATATCAAGGTTGAACTTAGATAGATAGATAGATAGATAGATAGATAGATAGATAGATAGATAGATAGATAGATAGATAGATAGATAGATAGATAGATAGATAGATAGATAGATAGATAGATAGATAGATAGATAGATAGATAGATAGATAGATAGATAGATAGATAGATAGATAGATAGATAGATAGATAGATAGATAGATAGATAGATAGATAGATAGATAGATAGATAGATAGATAGATAGATAGATAGATAGATAGATAGATAGATAGATAGATAGATAGATAGATAGATAGATAGATAGATAGATAGATAGATAGATAGATAGATAGATAGATAGATAGATAGATAGATAGATAGATAGATAGATAGATAGATAGATAGATAGATAGATAGATAGATAGATAGATAGATAGATAGATAGATAGATAGATAGATAGATAGATAGATAGATAGATAGATAGATAGATAGATAGATAGATAGATAGATAGATAGATAGATAGATAGATAGATAGATAGATAGATAGATAGATAGATAGATAGATAGATAGATAGATAGATAGATAGATAGATAGATAGATAGATAGATAGATAGATAGATAGATAGATAGATAGATAGATAGATAGACAGATAGACAGACAGACAGACAGACAGACAGACAGACAGACAGACAGACAGACAGACAGACAGACAGACAGACAGACAGATAATGCACACTTATAAAACCAAATTAAAAAATGTAAATACACATTTTATTTTAAAGTAAATACAAATATGAATTTAAAGCTGATGGTTTAATGTAAAGAAATAAATTAATACTGATTAATAATAAACTGAGAAAAAGAAAAAAAATATTTATATTAGTTTATAAATATAGAAATAAAATAAATAATTACACTTACTTTTTAGTTCTTGTATTCATTCTTTTGTAATTTGAATCTTATCTTTTGCCAGAACAAAACATAATTATGCAAACAAAAATAACTAATACTTTATCCTGTGATAATAATTTTTGTGAAGACTTTTTCTTTCTTTCATGGAGTTTTGAAATATACATCTCATTTGTTCACAATGTTAAAATGAGTTCTCTATCCACTAGTTATTTCTATGCAGTTTATAATCACACAATTTATCCATGTGATTTCTTAAAAAAATTGTGAATTTTGCCAATTAACAAAATGGTTCATGGTATTTTATCAATGATCAGTTCATAATTTTCTGATCATTCTCAGTAAATCTTCTCTCTTTTTTCTCTCTCCTGGTAAGGCACACTTTTGTATTCCTGTATGATAGAGGTGGAATGGAGCAATTAAGTATTTTTGATTTATGTTAGGTTGTACAGATTAAACATTTAATTTTTTTTCTTCTGTGGAGCACTATGTAATCAAGGATGCTCTACAAAAGTTTTCATAGCAAGCCATTTGTTTAATATTTAAGTTATATACAAAATATCACATGATGGAGAGTTTTGCCTGTTATATACAAAATCAGTGTGTATTTTATTTCTTAGCACTGTGTCTTAGTTTCTAACTTTCAGAGTATATATACATACCAATGATTTTCACAAAGTATAAACTGATTGACTTAAGTTTTTTTTTTTTTTTGCTGACAGTCTTTTATAGCTTATTCAAACCCAGTCACTCAAATCCAAGCTTTATAAAGTGTTTATAAATAAGCACCTTAATTAGATATTAAGTTTATAACATTCTCAATATCTGCTTTTTAATAAACTTAGGAAGAATAATCTCATGATTACTAATTATGAGTGAAAATACAGAAAGGGAAATCAGAGGGAAAATATTATTTTCCTCTTTTTTAGTACCATAACTTATTCTGAAATATCATGTTTTTTTAGTTAAAATTGTATTGCAAATTTAATAGATAACTTTAAGAACTGTTTATCTCACACTCCTTTCCAAAACTAATTTTTACAATCAGTTTACAATTTTTTTTTGTACAGAAATATTAGTTTGAGAGAAAATGTAAAAAGCTCACTTACTCATACTGGGGCAAAATGTTTATTTACTGAGGTTTTTAGAATTAAAACACTAATCAGTGTTAGCACTGTATTCCACTTAACCCTTTATTCACCAAGGTTTTAAAATTAACATTCTATTATTTATTATTGTCATATTTGACATTTATATTTAATACTTATAGCTAGAACATGGTTACAATATGTAAAAAAAGTAAGATCTAGTTTACAATATCTAAAAAAAATAAGATCTAATTTAGGAATCATATATATAATTGTAACTATAAATTTAAAGACAAACTATTGTTTTATTTTCTTGAATGGAAAAATTTATTCACAACAACAACAATTAACATTTTATTCAAAAAACTGTTAGACATCTTTAAAATTAAATTATTGATATGTCCAAGCCATGATAAATTAATAAATGGTCAACAGAGTTTAATTGAAAGTTAATTATGGGTATATAAATTTTTCCCTTTATAAGAAATAAAATATCTTTACTACTCCTTGTAAATAAAAAAACTTAGTTTACATTTATAAATATATATATAGTAAATTTAGAAGATTAAAGATGATCACTATTGAGTTTTTTAATGATTGTAAAATCTAATTCTTAAATTATATTACTAGAAATCCTAATGACTATGGATTAACAATTTATTAAATGACTAGCTATATCATTGCAGTAGTATTTTGAACTTTTTAAACCAACCTTTTAACACAATTTATTTTAGCATCTTAGTATTTGAAAATATGGAAATCTAACCTATCCATCTCTACTGAGTTTAATCCCTGTTACTCAACTAGAAGATCAGGCTGAGCAAGTAACAATTTCATTAATGTAGTGACTATTTTAGTGACCTACATTAACTATCTTAGACACCACATTAGGAGCAGTAAGAGTCACTTAGATATAGCCCTTACTTGTGTATAGATGTGATTCTTTTAATGGAAAATTGCACCAGATCACAAATATATATTGTAAAAAGGGGATTAAACTAATATCCATCAGTTATATTTCATAATCACTCCTATTTTGCTCTCAATTTCCATCAGGATCACCAAACATGGCCTGGATAAAGCATTTTATAAAGTCCCTAGACCTGAGGACTTTTGACACCACTTTTATAAAATGATGCCTTACAAGATCCTTATAGAAAGATATGCCTAATATTCCCTTACAAGTTATCATATATACTAGCCCTTAACTCTTAACTTTCAAGGTGAATAGTTTATATTACAATGGATTGAGATGAGGAAAGACATTGAATGCCAGTTATCCTTATAGAAAGATATGCCTAATATCCCCTTACAAGTTGTCATATATACTAGCCCTTAACTCTTAACTTTCAAGGCGAATAGTTTATATTACAATGGATTGAGATGAGTAAAGACATTGAATGCCAGTTATTGATTAAATCCAAAAACTTTACTTTATTAATCTTAATAATAAATTAGAAACAGATAACACGCAAAAAAAATCTAATATATAATATACTACTTAGCGATATGAGAGACCACCCCCTCCCTTCTTTCCGTTTCTTACCATATACTCTAATACATCAGACTAGGTCATATAAATGCACACACATATAAAAACAACAAAAAATATAATACATCTGGGTCTCGTTTTATGCGGATTTATTTAATGTGATTTTGAAGTTATGCAATTCATGTTTCTTCTTAATATTTTTGTATGCGGTTTCCTTTTATGTAATAAAAATTATTAGATCAGAAGTTGAGCTCCGATAATATGCTATTACAATAAATATTATAAATTTTGTGCACTCGCATGTCATATTTAAAGTAATAGCGCATTATCGGAGTTCGACTTCCATCTAATAATTTCAATATTTTTAGCGCATTATAATAGTACTGCAATAGATTTTATGCAATAAAGAAGTTCAGAATTCACTTAAAATCAGGATTTCCCCATTTTATATACATGTAATCAATTAATCATTTAGTGTCCGCAAGTAATAAATTTTACAAGATGATAATGTAAATCTGTTCAAATGTTATAGATGCCTATACTATGCATATTGTTGTTTTTGCATTTTAAATCACATTCTATTTTTGCTATTTAAAAAAAAAGAGTATGTAATCAATTAATCATTTAATGTCCACAAGTTTATTTTTAAAAGATGAGTAACAGCATTGTGCACAATTAAATTTGACAATTAAAATCTGATTTTTAATTGCAATTAACAATTTAAAAATTATGTAATGTGATCTGAAATTAATGTGATCATGAAACAATGAAATTTGATTTTTAAACAGAATTGAAAAGTAAAACATTAAAGACAAAAATAAGAATTTAATTTTTGTTAGTTTTAATTAAATTTTGCCCAACAGCAGTGAGTAGATGTATTTTTATTATCATAAGTCTAAGTTCTTATTTTTATTTTAAACTTTTAGTTTACCCTAATGGAGAGAAAAAAACACTCAAGAAAGTGAATTTTTTTGGAAACAAAAATTTCAATTTTAAATTGCTTAACGAAATGGGAAGGATCAACAGCGATTGGAAAACATTTTAGTTTGGGCAAATCCACTATAAAAGCAATTTATTGGGATTTAGATATAAAAGCCATAGAGTTGACAAAGATTATGTTGTGGAAATGGGATGGAGCAGAATATGAGAAAACTTAGACTGGGGAATGTAAAATAAAGTAGCTAACAGGTTTCTCTGGGCATAATTTCTGAGAGATTTTTGACTTTGTTTAAGGAGAAGCTACTTACATCACATCACATCATCACATGATGAATCTGATGTTTCAAATAGTGATAATAATTAAAATACCATACATGTATGAAAAAAATATAAATTATGCATAAAAATATGTTGTTTTCAATAAAATTAAATACTGTAGTTAATAAAAAAAAGTAAAAAAAGTTTGTCTTCTATCAATTTTTTTCAAATTTGAAATTTTTTATTAGTCATATTTTATTTCCTTATTTTTTTTTATGCGAATTTTAAAGTAATTTTACATTGTTGCTTTGTTTTTATGTGATTTTTGAAAAATTACAGTACCTATCCCCCATTTTTCAAGTTAAGTCTATTTTTGTGCAATTTCTTCTGTGCGCATTTTCTGAGGAACCCCTATCTATCACATAAAATGAGACCCAGATGTACTCATAATGATCAGCCATATTAAATAAATAAAAAATATAAATTATGATTGGTTATATTTTAAATTATATTTTTATATATATTAACAACAAATAAAAAGAAAAGAAAAAAATCATTTTCCCTTTTTTTTTTAAATGACAACATCATTCACCATAAAGAAGCACAAATATATATATATATACCTAAATTTATGTCTATAGGCACACATACACCCTGATGCGTATAGCTTAATTCAAACTATATACAAATTATTTAAATTTAGACATATTTCTCAAAAATAAAAAAAGAAAAAAAAACACAAGACAAAAAAAATTTTTAAATGTTCCTTTTTATTTCTATCAAAATGGAATGAGGTGTGTATACATTTTCTTTTTGTTCTCTTTAACTGTTTAAGACTACCATCTGCAATACACATTTATACCAGTCAGTACATAATGCTAGATTCTGTGATGATCCTTTTCTATTCTTTTTTTAAAAAACGTTCATGACATGCTCTCACAGTACCTTTGTTCAATTGGTATTCAGCTAATAGACAGGAGATAGAGATGACTTTGATTTTTGCTACATTTCACATCTGACTCTTTCCTTCTTGCTAGACTGGTTTTAGCATAATAAAATATATATCACATGGTGATTACTCAAGTATTAGATCTGACCTACCTGGTGAACTTTTACTCTATTTTGCTTATTTCATTTAACTTTTCCAACAGCATTAGTTTTACTGGGTCACATTGAAACTGTATACAACCAAGTGCTATTGCCTATTTTATAATAGTTTGCACTTAATAGAGTCAGTCAAGTTTGTATCCAGAGTCTTTCAGAAAAGTTTCAAAAAATTTTCAATAATTTATTTTTGTTTCTGCTGTCTATTTTGTCTTCTCTGCCACTGAGAAATTGTAACACTGACTGGCTTTTATAAAAAATCATATGCCTTTTATAGTATATGCACAAAAAGAAACAAAATCCTGTAAGCTATCTTATTTTTAATCTAAATTATTTTTTTCCCTCTAATCAACTCACAAATAAATCTTTTAATTACTTACAAAAAGAAGTTATAATGATTTTTATAAAACAATGTATCTAATTAAACTCTAATAAAAATACCTAGTCAAGCGTTGTTAGCCAAGAGGTCATCGCAGCCGCCTCGCAAGCAAGTAGTTTGTTGCCGATGGTTGTGGGTTCGCCTCCTGGCCGATGCTATGGCACATGGAAAAAAAAAATTATTTGAGCCTGAGTTAAGATTTGAAAAAGTTTCAGTAAGAAATGAAAGAATTAAATAATTGTAACTATAAGTGGTTGTTTGTTTCAATTTTATTTAGATTGATTATTATATTCAGTTTAATATTTTCAAGATAATGATTATTTTTAATATTTTAAATTACAAAAAGTTATTTAAAATATCAAGAATTATGTAAACTTAACTGCATGCCTTCAGTGTATACTATTTTTATTCTTCACATTTCTATTGGATTTTATTTACCATACCAATATTAACTAAGAGTGAATTAAACTCTTGTGAAAATATGAAAAGTGTGGCTTTCAATGGCACTTATATAAAGAAACTCAAGAATTCTCGGTAGCAGATAAAAGCCAGCTCATAATTTAAGTCTAATAATATGTTTACTCAAGAGTAAGATTTTTATTCTGTATATCTAAAAATTTAAAAGTAACAGAATTCACTCCTGGCATTTTAATCTGCAGACAATCATTTATTGCACCCACTATCCTAATAAATATTATAGCATTTATCTATTCTTTACAGAATAAATAATTCTTCCCCACTACTGATTCTAATATAATCTTACCAAACAATATTTAAATTGCATTATCAATTCTTTTATTCTGGATTTTTTATAATATAACTGTCTGATGGTACTTTTCTGATTGTATTTGTGTATTGAAGTCATGTAACATGTTTTATTTCATTATTTACTATATTTTTCCCAACATCTAGTTCATTGCATTTTCCTTATCAATATGTTCCAATATTTTCAACATTGTTGTAATAGATAACAGTCTATATGCCTATTTGAACCAATCATTGCAAGTTAATATAAATTTAAAAACTCAAAAATCAAGGTACAAGTATTGCATGCACACGCAAAGTAATTGTAACCTAAATAGTAGAAATAGAAGTGTTAAATTACAGTGTACTCAACATTCTTTAATTATGCTTACTTGTGTGGGTTATAACTACAGATATGTGATTTATAGCAAAAAAATTTGATTTTAAAAAAATGGCAATAGGGCAGAAGTTGGTTAAAGCAAAACCAGATAAAATTATTCTTTAACTATGTATATATTAGTGCATCCCTTATTTTAATCAACCATCAATGAAAAAACTCAACTTACTCTTTCTAATTATGCATGTAATCTTTATTTACCAAGTGATCTAGGGGTACAAAACACCTGAGTCTTTATACTAGTGTTGGTACCTCAATATTTTTTATTACACTAATTTTGTACCAAGATAAGAGCTAGTTTCTGATTTTATTTATATATATATATATATATATATATATATATATTTTAATATATATATATATATATATATATATATATATATATATATATATATATATATATATATATATATAAGTTACAAATAAAATGTTAATTAACCTTAAACTATTCCCCCCCCCCCCCCTTTTTTTTTTTTTTTCCCCCCAAAAAAAAGCCCCCCCCCCCCCCTTATATTTCCAACCCCAGCCGCCCCGGGAGGGCGGCGATCCCCCCCCCCCTCCTTATAGTAGTAACAATAAAAATAATAAATATAACAGTAAATAACTATTATATATAATATTTCAATCTGCAGAAATAGTTTCAGTTAATTCCTTAACCCTCTTCAACTGTCATTAAATTCAAAGCAAACATCATCAACTCAAATCTCTTGAATCATGAACTTTAACATTAGCATCTTATCTATTAATTATATTCATTTTATTTTTATTTATTAAAATTGCCTCCTTAAAAAAACATTTCGGATTTATGGGATTTGAGTTGATGACATATGCTTCTGTTATGTTATTGAATTTAACGGCAGTTGAGAAGGGTTAAAAATTAACAAAAAGTACTTCTGCAACTTGAAGAACTGTATGTAATAGTTAATTACCATTATATTTATTATTTATATATATATATATATATATATATATATATATATTGTAACCTAGTGTTATTGACACTTGGTTTACTTGGCATTATTTCTGCAGGAAAACAATGCTATTCTTTAAAGAAATAAAAAGATAAAATAACAATAGTAATAATTGACTAATAAAGTATGCTATTCACTCACTTTGGCATGTTTTGGGTGAATAACTAATAGATTTAATAACTCAATGTCATTTTTAAAGAGAGAACATGAATAATTTAATTGAGATATTAAAAATTAGAGCAAATTAATATGGTATAAAAGCTAAACAGTAATTGATTTTGGATGGGTAGAGGGGAGAGTGGATGAATGTCTTATCATAAAGCACAATAACTTCTGGTAATTTCTTTTTGTAAAAAAAAAAAAAAAAGAAATAATGTTTAAAGAATTATACATCACTGATTGTTAATTTAATGTATTTATTATTATTTTTTATATTGTCAAATTACTTTGTAATCCAGGTAAATAATACTAAAACTATATGATTGTAATAGGTTTTTCCTTTCTTTTGTTTATGTTATAATCAAATGATTATTTTTCTGTAAGAGGTCGCTAAAGTAAAAAAAAAAAAAATAACAAAACAGGACAGCCAATTACATAATCGAGATTTTTTTTTTTTGAAAAAAAAAAGATATAGTCTGCTTTTAGTTTTCAAGGAAGGAACAGTGCTGAAATTTGGTAACTCAATTTTTTTCATTTTATTTTGCAGAAATAAATGTAATCAAAGTAAAATTTTAATAATATAATGTGTGGCTAAATTTTTTTGATAAGGCGTCCTGATGTTCTTTGCCATCTACCTATTTAAAGACCTTTTATACTTAAAAATTTATTGTCTCACGCTAAAGTTAAAAATGACAGAATTAACTAAGGGAATCACGAAAAGTGTTATTATGTCTAAATTAAGGAAGATAAATGATTTCCAAGTGAAAATTAATTATTTAGTAACTTTGTATCACTTGTTAATATTTTCTTGGTATAAAAAAAAAATAATAATTGAAAGAAATATTTTGAAGCCAAGGAAAATCAACTAGAAACATTTTCGCGCTCTTTCTCAATATTGTCTGCCTTTACAAGTAATGTAGTTACATACGTTAAAATATGTTTTATTCACCAAGAATTGTCTGGAAATAATAATAATGATAAATAAGATTAAATTATGCACCTGTATATTTTTTTGAAAAAAAAAATATAAACTTTCTCAGAGTAAATATAGGAAGAGTTATATAGGGGCATTCTTACGGAGATTACCGTTAAAAAAATTTATAATTCCTAAAGTATGAACAAAACTAAATATCTTAGTGACTTAATGATAAAAATAAATGATATATTATATTACACATCAGTTGGAGTTAGTAAAACTTCCTATACATGTAAATCAGCTGCAGTTATTATCAGAATAATCTCGGAAAATTGCGCATTTTCGTCCATAAGTAAGCTAGCTAATACGGATATACGTATCGTCAATAAAAAAAAAAAATATTGTGTATGTTTATCGTCTATAGTCAAATATTCGTCTATATTAGAAGTCTATTTTTTTTCTTGGATCCCAAAATTGTAGTAGTTTAATTCAAGTAAGAATTAATCTTCAATTCTGCTATATGTTTCTTTACCTAATTTATTAAACGCACAAAATAAGAGAAAACTTTTATTTAAAGGAAATAATACCATGCGTTTATTGTTTTTAAACTTGCTTCGTGAAATACGACTGGATAAAGCTCTTCACCTGGACCAATTGCTCAACAGAAAAACATTTTCTAATGAGAGAATATGCACTTGTTAATTAATGATTGTTTAAAACTAAGTTATAAATGATATGTATTTTTTGTTATATCACATAGGTTAAAGTCTGTATGGTCAAGTGATATTTAATAGCCTTGTAATGACAAAGGTATGTTTTAATATAATTATTATAGGTTAAGTTGATATTTAACACGAAAGAAAAAAATCTATAAAATATGTTTTAATTATTACATACAATTGTAGGTAGAAATTTTGTATGTTAGATACGTAAAAGAAAAATATTTAGATATTTAAGGGGTAAAATAAATATTGAAAATTATCAGAAGTAACTAAAAAAAAAAAAATGCTATAACAAAATATTTCTTGTTAAAGTTTTGAAACGAATTTATACTGTATTAATTGAGGAATTTATTCCTAATTATTCTTAAATAACACATCCACTTTATTTAGTTTAAGATAGTATGCTACCAACTATTTTTGAATGTTCCTTTATTAAAATTAAAATTATTATACTTTTATTCTATGATGTCCATTGATTTCAGATGTTGATCAAAGTATACACGGTAACATAAGTTTATTATAATCAGTGTATTTACTTATCCTGCCCAGATATAGCATTGGTATATGCTTAATATTCGCATAGGTAATAATTATAATGTATTTATTTTGTGGGATGAAAAATGATCTCCCCAAAAGCTTTGTTTTCCATGAGAGGAAGATTTTAAATATAATGTTCGGGTATGTTTATAGCCCAAGTGATCGATTCTCATAGATAGGACGATCAAGAATTTATCTAGAATTTAGTATGCTTCATTCGTTTAAATCCCAGGAGAGGATTGTATTTGGTGTGTGTTCGTTGTATGCCCAAGTAAGAGGCAAGAAACCACCAAAATATTTTAATGTAGTAGATTACTCTACAGACCTTCGTGGTTATTCCATATTCCTCATGTGAAAATAAAGATAGCTCCACCATGGAAGGTGTTGATTATTGTGCTTAATTTTGAAAGTTCGGGCAAGATAAAGGTTATATTGGAGGTGTTAGTTCCTCAAGATCCACTTTAGTATAAATAGTGCGTTAGTAACTAAGATCAATATCTGTATTGTGCTGCTAAATATTGCTAGTATTTGACAAGTAAATCAATGGAGAAAGTAATTAAAATTGCGTAATTTAAAACGCTTATAACATGAAGGAATATTCAAATGCAATATTTAATTCTGGTTAGTAATTAAATAATACTCATATTTAAAATTATACGTATGAATAAAATTTGTATCATAACTTAAGTTAGCATTAAGTTAAATGTAAGACGGTAATTGTAACTTCTGATAACTGGCCTATAATTAGAATAGGTTATCCCATTAAAGACCATAAATAAAGTAAATGTATTAGAAATAAATTTAATATTTTGCGTATTGCATATGATGGGATTAATCATTTAAAAAAAAAAAAATAGTTAGTCAATAATTTTGAATAAAAGCTTCTACAAAGTTACCAAAATTTAATAAACAATGTATTGGTAATGAAATGTACTTTTAGTTAATCAATCCATATGATTGCATACAGGAGAAGTAGTAACCTCTAGTCCATAACCAAAAGAGTATACAGATTAATGTCAGTTATATTATATATTTTGTATTACTATGGGATTATTGAATAAATGTTCATATTTTTTTTTTTTTGTGATAATAATAAATTATAGTCTTGTTAAAATTTGTTGTAGATTCATTTTTTTTGTTTTTATATGCTAAATATAAGTGTTTGCACAATAATTGCAAAACCTTTTCTTGAGTCCGAAATCATTCCAAATTCTTAAAAACTTAATATACCAGATAAATAAAGTTAAGCAGATCGGAATATGTCATTATATTTTAGTTTAATGATAATTATTTAGGGAGTTGAAAACTTAAGACTAAATTTATTCCCAAACCATTAACTTTGGTTGCACATTATTCCATTCCCATTTAGTTAAATTGTCTAAGTAATAAATCTTAGTTATATTATTGTGTTGTCATGGATGATGGAAGGACACAAAAAGCACCCTTGTCTTTTTATTATTCTGACTGAGATTCTGAAAAAAAAAAAAGGCTGTGTTATTCAAAATTATACGTCATTATTGAATAGAATTATCATCTCTTTAAATAATATAGCAGTTGATATGAGAGATGAAGACACGTTGAATTTAAGTAAAATAAATGTTTCCTATAGCCGACCAGAATGCCAGTCATATGCGACAACACAATACTGCCGAGCATTTCCTTACATGAAACAAAGAACCCTGAGATTAATATTATTATAATTATTCTTTAAATTAATAAGTGATCAATTATTGTTGTTATTACAATCGTGGCATGGCTTAAGAGAATTGAATGTACAATTGTATTATATGAAAAGTATTTTAGATCATATTGGCAAAATAATGAATATGTTGTTTTGTTTTGGTTGCCTTAAACACAACCTGAAAAATTAGTGCAAACAAGACTAATAAATAATTACAGAATAAACAGAATAAATATTTATTGGGTTAGAATATATATATATAAACAAACAGATAAGTGGAAATATATTGCCTACATTACTATGGTAATCCTGCATCTTTATTGACAGTTTATGCTAATAAAAACTTGATTCAATAATTTTAAAACATAGGAAGAAATAAAAGAATGGGTGATTAGTCAAGAGACGTCTTTACATTTTATTTCCTCCAGCATAAGTTATGCTTAAGTACATATGAAAGCTTATTTTTAAAAGTTATGTGTAATTAATGCTTGTTTTAATGTTAATTATATTTTATCATTGCAGACATGTTTCTACACAATTTGAAGATTCTGATATTTTAAGTCAATGAAACTTCAGTATTCATGATCATTTAATGTTTTATTTATGCTTTGTCATTATTGTGCATGAAAATGTGAACATAACACCAATTTCTTAGCCCACAATTCAACAAGTGTCAAATCAATAAACAGCAATGATATAAACTCCGTTAGTTCAGTACTCAATAGCTTTTTGCAAGGATAAATTATAATGGCAAGCTCCATTCTCTTCATAAAAAATGATATTGAAAATAATATATGCTTTAAATAATATCTTTATATATGCGTACATATAAAGAACTAACAAAATATCGCATAGTTTTCTCCCTTTACTCTTATCACATGCTTTTAAGAGCAATTCCTCCCATTCAAGTCTAGCTGTCTTGTAGATTGATAAGACAATAAAGTGAAATGTCTACTAGATGTACAGAACATTAATTCCAGCTTTAAAACCTAAATCCTGACAAGTGAAGTTAAAAATCAAATTAATCTGAAGATAAGAATATAATAGCAGTATCTTATAGTATTCATTGATTACTTAAGCTTATAATAGATGGAATACACAGGCTTATATATACCTGCGTCTATATATGTAATAGGCAGGGTATGAGCACAGACTTTCACATGACCCATCACTCTCCACACTATCTCATAACACTGATACACCTGAACACACTGATGATTGCTGGTTTAGCATGAGATACGTATATTGATGATTATTTATCTTTTCGACATATGTGTGTTCAGGTGTATCAGTGCTTTGAGATAGTGTGGAGAGTGGTGGGTCATGTGAAAGTCTATGCTCATACCCTGTCTATTAAGCTTATAATAGAAGAATAAGATTAAAAAAAAACTGCTTTGGAAAAACAGAACAAAGAAAGTATTATCTAATGTTGATATATATAAAATTCAAGTTTGTTAAATTATTACGCTATTTTTTTTATTAAATAGGCTACTGTGACTTTAAATACTTTCACTTTAATACGACTTAATTAGAAACTAAAAATTAAAATATTTTTACGTTTCCTTTTTCATTTATACAATAAGTAATATTAATAATACGATAATTTTTTACTTTAATATTCAATAATATCAATAATAATAAAATTATATTCGAAATAACCGATCAATGGGCTAGGTCAAGTTTAATCATCGAACCTGAACAAATCCCTTAATCTATTTTTTTAATTTGAAAAGTGATTTCTCTTTGAAATATTTAACTTTTTTTTTAAAAGAAAATACTTATTCTGAAACTAATACAGTAATGAAGAAAATTTCATGCGAAAAGGAACAGCCCATTAAAATATTTAATAAGTGTATGAAAAGTAGATGCAATTTTAAGAAAAATATAACTAAAAGTGCCCTAATTATATAGGTACATAGAAGAAGTATGAAGAAACGGTGAACATTTTATGATATCTAAATAATTTGTGGGGGAGAAGAGAAAAAGTCGATGAAGGGTTAAATGTTAAAGCGGCTCATTACAGACAGCAAAAATTTTACAGCTGACATTGGAAATTTTTCCAAATATAAGAATGACGCCTTTTCGGTCTGGACCAATGATAATTAAATAATTACTATACTTAAATCGTGAATGATTTGAAACATCTAAATTTAAATTGATTAATTTATAACAATTAAATTTACTCCCGGTAAAAAGAAAATACTGTTTAACATATTAAAAATTATAATTGTAAATAATATTTAAAATATAGTAATAAATTTTAAGCTAACAAGTTTTTTTTATTTATTTAAAAATCCAATTATTTTCGGCAGGATTACAAAAAAACATTAAAAAATATTTTATTTTTGCTATTTACATACAACATTTCTAATGAATAAGATAATTATAAATTAGGTAATTAATTTTTACACTACTTTAAAAAATTACATAATACAGCAACAACGTGTAAATGAGAAAGCCGGTTCAGGAAATTGAAATTAGCAACAGATATTCGATTTCATTTGCCTCAACTCTAGTTTATTAATCCACGCAACTTGTTTGCGATGTGTGATTGACAGTTCCATAATCTTTTGCTAGCGAAATAATGGTAAAATATTTTTACTTCCTAAAATCCTATTCCGTAATGTCGTATGATGACTCGGAAAATAATAATAATGATAATAAAAAAAAAGTCTTACCTGCTCGTCGTCTTCCTCCCACGATGAATCAAACATAAGCTCTAAAACGTGTGATTCTTCCAGAATTATCCAGGGACACAGCCGAGGCAAAATATATTAACGGACAATGACTTGGGATTACAAGAGATATTCTACAATGTGCATTTTTTAGAGGATGGAACTTTTTTTTCCTTTTAGTAGACGGCCTTCTAGCGTTGAGCAAAGGTACCAACAACTAGTTTCTTAAGCCTTATTAATAAACGTTACTAAATATAAGTTGTTGCGCAAGTTTGTGTTTACAATAATAGTTGTTTTGAAACAAAAATTATAATTTATCACAACATTTTTCTGTAATTTTGAAAATGTTGAAATTAAAGTTAAGCCTAGTGTTGGATATGTTGGCTTTGAAGAGGATTTGTTTGTTCTTAATTTACTCTATTAAACTACGACTATGTAGGAGAGAACAATAATAAAACAAATCTGACACTTAAATCCACATGGAGTTTGTAGTTTTGTTTTTCCGGCCGGTGGGATGTGTGTCGTTTCTAAATTATTATCTTTTTGTGGGGTTGCGGTATTAAAAAATACAGACTTTTTAAAAATTTAAAAGAAAGGACAGAGAAAGAAGTAAAATGCATAATTATTAATTTATTGTTAATATTACAAAATAAGTGAAGAAAGGTAAAATAGTTCTTCAATTATTTATTCACCTTTTTATATTCGACTACTTAATCGTTTCATCTGGAGAAAGTATTAAATTCAAGCGAGATTCGACAGTCGATGGAACTCAGCGTCATTTGTAGAGGACTGACAACTCATTATTAGCAAACTATTTTAAATACATTGATATAAATTTTTGTTTTAATAATGAATTTTTCAAAATTTACTTCATAAAATTTCTTTGGATGAGCGGATTCTGAGGAATATTATTATTTCTTATTAGTCAAAAACGTTATTGTATTCTTTATACGGAATTCGTTATTTACATATTCTTTTTTTGTTTGTTTGTTTGTTTGCTTGTTATATTATTTAAAAATGCTTAAAACATTTAATAATAATAAGGAATTAACCTTTTATAGTCTGTATACATTCTTCAATAAGATTTCAATTTTAAAAAAAAAGATAAAACTCAACCAGATGCGGAGCATATATATACATTAATGATAAAGTTGAGCGTTTTTAAATGTTTCAAGTTTTGCAGCGGAAAAAAAAAAACACTCGATATTTCGACGCGTATTTTCCATAAATGACATTAGAAATTTAAGTGATTGTTTAAAATAATTACATATACGTTATGAATATATATAGAGAAAGCATCAGTTCTTCAAATGATGGCGCATGAATAGAATTACCGTTAAATGTGAACTTTACATGACCTAGCTTTTTTTTACCATTACTAATTATATTTTGATCATTTTATTACTTTTCCAAGTTTAAGTAGTGATAGTGAAGAAAAATAGTAGTCAAGAGAAGTACCATTTGTCCCTTACCTATTGTGTTTAGAACCGAAATAAGCATTATTATTATATTTAATTATCTTCACCCTACTCCAGAGCCATCTGTTGTAAGCTTAACTAATCAATGGACACTACATAGTACAGTAAAATAAAACAGACTGGTTGCTGACTTTATCTTCGTAAAATAAAACAGACTGATGGCCATCCATTACTCAAGGTAGCAGTAGTTGTCTCTAGAATGGGGTTAAAAATAACTGCTCTTGGAAACATAAAAATAACTTTAACGATAAAACCATGTTCTATTATAATTAAAAAATAACTTAAAACCATTTTAAAAACTTTATTAATTTTGCAAAACAATTTGTGTTGCGCGTGTGAGTATGTGTGGTGGAATTAAAATATATATGTTAATAAATTCATCTTAATGATATGGGGCGCATTCGTTTTTTTTTAAATAATTATAACATATGTTTGTTTGTTTTTTAAATATGTCAAAGCATTGACTGGGAAACGAACCCTGGATGGCTGCTTGGAAGGCAGCTATGCATATACCTTAATTATTATTAGAATATATATGTAACAAAATCGTCTCTAAGATCTAGATCACGTGCACATTGACTTATGATAATTAAGCCATTATATAACTCTAAAATTGAGATGCTAAAGTGATTTTTATTGAAAGACTATAAAGGTAGGCCAACTACCTAACCCATGATGATCCAAAGTTATCGCAGAGTCATTGCATTCTGTTTTCTAGTTAAGTCAAACTACTTTTGGGCAAAGAACGCAACAAACAGATAATATATTTTTAAGAAACCTTTAAACTACCTCTCTCCCTCTATTTTGTTTTGATGCTGTCTGTGTTTAAAACTTGAAAAAAAAAAAAAAATTATAAACACAAAAGCAACTACTTACCATTGGCAACTTCTGACCTTTTGTTTTTTTAGTTTAGTCATGTGACTATTTTTTATATTAAGTATTTTCTGGTAAAAGCAATGTTAAATTTCTATTAACATTCGCCATTTTTTAATGTAAACTATTCATTAAAGTTGCTATAAAAATTATTGAGACCCTAAAATAAATGATGATTAAAAATTAATCCGATGACAAGCTAACACGATAATGATCTAAATTTATTATTTCTCGTTTGTACCCTTTTGCCTGCTTGCTGCCATATACTGTTAGGCAAAGAACTGCTGTTCTTGTGATTAATATATATTATGTAACTTTAAAAAATCACTTTATATTTTTAAATTAACTTTCACAGATTAAAAACAAAACCTATTTTACAATAATATGACTATGATCTGAGTTGGAATCCAGGTGAATAAAATTTGGTTCCAATGCGAACTGGGATTTTTTTTTTCGATGGCAGAACAACTCAGTTAACTTTTCAAAATTGTTCGGAGGATATATATCCAGCTACTCTTGCTAAAGAGCGAACTAGGAGGAAAAATTGTTTACATTTTTAGTATCGAGCAATCGACAATCTTGAATAATATTTCTTCTTAATTGTCCTTTTATATCTTTTTTGGAGGGGGGAATATGCAAAGATTTTTTTTGCACTGATGTGGCTACTCAAAAACTATTCTACTGTCTTGCATTGGTGGTCGAGAGGTCAGCGCGACTGCCTTGCACTTGCAGGCAGTTGCCCGGGTTGCGGGTTCGCGTCCCGGCCGATGCTATGACACTTAAAAAAAAAAAACTATTCTACTATATTACAATAGCGTGTTTATGACTAGAGTATAAAATGTTAAGCCCCCCACCCCCTCTAAAATATGTTGGATAAAACAAATAATTTAGTTTAAATGAATTTTAATATTGGATATAATAATTTGTAGCTTTACTTTTTTTTTTTTACCAACTCTTGGTAATTGCAGGTGTTCATCTAGACAAAATAATCTAAGTATTGATAGAGCAAATATATATAAATCATCGCATCCTTCACTGCTTGGATGACATTCAAACGCGCAAGAGTTAATTTGAGTAGATTTTCTTCTTAACTGGATGAGACATTTTTTTAAATTTTATTTAACTGGAAATCGGTTCAGGAATCTTTTATGCTGTTGGGGCCCGCCACATTGCCATTGATTGCATAATGATATCTGCTATAAAGTAATTTTTTTAAAAAAAAAATAATTTAGAAAAAAACGATTAAAACTTAGTAAGAAAAAGGCAATTCTTAATTATCTAACTTCAAGTAATTTCTTGTCAAGATTTTGAAGAGAATTGTTTAATTAGCAATTAGATTGCATTTTTTGTCGTTGTTGTCTTCTGTTCAAATCTTTTTAAATTAATAATGCTGCCATCTATGTGTGAAAGTTTTATTTTGAATTATGAGATTTTCACGTTTATAAAATACTCTATGGTTTTTATGATTGCAAAAAGTAATTTGCCGTTAACTGAAAGAAGGCCCTTTGATTCCTCTTTAAATCCGTAAAGAAAGCGAGCAGGGAAAATTCCTAATGTCCACTCCAAAACGTTCTTGCGTTGCAGTTGTTATTACTATATGATTATTCATATAATAAACGAACATGGATGGGCTGCTTACCAACACGCATCACCACGTGTTTAGTTTATTGGCTTTTTACCTCTGAGTTTAAAATTAAGAAAATACCATATATTTCTTCTCAATTGCCTGATAGCTCTTAACTAAAATACCAGTTGAGTTTTCTTCAAGGCAAAATGTATGTGTGTGTAAATGAACTTTTTTTACTAAATATTAATAATCATGAAAGATAAAACAAATTATGGTCCTTATATTCTCAGGAAGCTCTAAAGTTAGAGTGCTAAAAAATCTCCTGATTGTGAACCCAATCTGCCATTTGATAATAACCGTTTAGTTAGGTACTTACAAATGCATCACTTTCAAGTGAAAAAATATTGCAAGAATTGGAAGAACAATCTTAATATTTAATAGGATATTATTGGACTTGTGAAGTTAGAAGAAAAACGGCATTTATTGTACTACAAAAGCGCACACAATGGAAGTATAAGTGCAGTAGGGTGCATTATAAATAAAAAATGGTAAAACAACTTTGTGGAGATTGATGGTGAATCAGACAGAGTGATAAGATTAGCTATTCAACTTAATGTTAGATGTGAACTGCTGATAATGCAGATTTGTGTCCAATAAACTCTCATTGTGATGAAGAAATAGAGAATTTTTATATAGATGTACAAAAGACTTTTGATCAGATCAAACAATGTTTTAAAACTGTCATGGTAAACTTTAATGCTAGAATTCTTAAACAATTGAAAGATGAATGTACTGCTGCCGGATGTTTATATTAATAGGAAAGTTTATAAACTTATCTAGTGTGTATATTTTTATTGTTTTTCTCCTTCTGTATTTTTTATATTTTTGTAGAACTAATAGTAGTTGTTTTAAAAACAGGTCTTTTTACTAGTGTGATTGGACTCATTTTATTCGTGGTAATAAAAGCCCTGATCTGTTCAGATTGGTCTATTAATTCTGTTTTATGATTGGTTTCTACAGCAATCACTCTTCTGTAATGATAAAAATAATATTCTATTAGCCATCATTGAAACATTTCATTATTGTTTCAAATAATGTTTTTAGCATTTAGTTAAGAAGTTTCATGAGAATATGGAAGAAATCAGAAAAAACATATGGCCATTATTCTATCGAAATGCTAACTAAAATGGTTTTAAAAATAAAGATAAAAATGTCAAACGTATTAAGCTGGTATAAAAGTAAAGTAAAATAGTGTTTAACCCCCACCTTTTATGACCTATAAAAAATTACATAGTTATAATATATGTCCCAGAAATTAATTAAATAGCTTTCAATAAAATAATCATTTTTAAAGATTATATATATATAATTTTATTAATAAAGATCAAGTAACGTTTCTATGTTTCTTAAAAGGAATTTTAAAAAATGTATATATTATTTTAAAAAATGAACCTATTATTATTAATCATTAGTTACCCAAATTTGGCTTAACTACTTAACATGTTCAAGAAAAATTGCTTTATTTTCATAAAGTATTAGTTTTAAAACCATCAAACATCCAAATATATATATATTTAAAAAAAACCATTTACCTTTCGGTTAAAATTCAATAAAATTTTAAGTTCGTTACGCAAATGTTGTGTGCCAGTATCAGATATCTAAATACACTGTATATTGAAAACTAAACTAGCAGGATATTGCTTATAAGTGATTTTTTGTATCTAACAATAATAAAAAAGTAGCCAAGTGCTGACAAACTCATGACTCATATGTTTTAAATTGATAGCTAACAACTTTAAGTGCCAGTATAAAAAACCGGTGCCTAATGGTTGAGCATTAAATAGTTCAATTGCGGCCATATTAGATTTGCCAAATGCAACAGTGGTTGATTTTGAACACTTTTCCAGTTTTGTTTCATCTTATAGCTAAAAGTAGCTATCATGTAGTGATCAATATGGAATTTTTAAAAAAGGCTTGGCTTTATTGCTCTAAAGTTCAAAGCTCCAGAATCGATCCTGGGACCTCCTGATTTCATATCAGACACTCTACCAACTGTGCTAAATCACATAAGACATCAATACTGAATGATGTGATGTAACACAACATGACTTCTCCTTTATCTCAAAGTCAGAAGATCTCAGCCCTCACAGCCAAAAGAAACCCTGTTAGTTATAATTGGCTGGTTTAGGAATATGAAAAAAAAAGAAGTTTACTAGATTCAGATTCAATTTTAGATAAGAGAGATCCATAACAAAGAGAAAGCAAAATAGAATTATCACGACGACAAAATTGAATATTTATATTTTTAAGAGTAGTTTTATGGATCATAAGGATATAACTTATTGCAAAAAAATAATTATCCAAACCTTGTGTGTTTAGTACAGAGGAAAAATGACAGTCCAAAGAGCAATTAAGCTTCATTAAATTTATTTACACATGACTATCATAGCCTTTCACCCTTTTGTCTCTAGCAATCTTTAAGTAAATCACTTCTTAGTTCTTTTGTATAAATCTCCTTCAATGCCATTTTTTTTTTTAGTAGGGAAATTATATTCAAATGACATTTTATTCTTATTTATGTATCCTTGCAGAATGAAATTCTTTCCAGTTTAATTCAATTTTTCTAATTATGGCTTTTCTTCTCATTAATTCAGCAAACTTTTTTATCCATCTATCTACACGTGGTCTCTTTCTAGATCTTTTACAGTCTTTTGGGATTCACTTTGCCTCTATTGCCATCTCATCTAGAAATATATCCAAACCAGCTCCCCTATAGCCTCTCATTTTTTGAAATGATGTCAACCATAACTACTTGCACTCTCCGCCATGTATTTCACACTCAATTTTTCCTTGTTACTCCCTGCATCCACTTCTCTATAGGATTTGCTGCATAGTCTAAAATCTCTGTATTGACTATTAAGGGTCCCAAGTCTCAAATCCATATCTATATATAAGAATTAGTAAAATACATTTGTTAAATTCTTTCCTTTAAAAATACATAGATATATTTCCTTTTAATATTAAATCGTTTTGTTTTTATTTATGTATATCCGTATTTTTTATTTTAATTTTTATCGTTTCATATGCAGAAATATACATGCCACCCCCTCCATTTATTAAGTCTATACGAGATTTAATGAGTATCATCTCTTATCCAAAAAAGTAAACCTAAATAAAACGACCAATTAACAAATTTCGTCAGTATTTAATGATAATAAACTAAAATGCAATAGAGAATTCATCTTTGCTTTTGCCAATATAACTGCATAGAAAAGAAAAGAAAGATAAAAGAGGCAATTTTAATCAGCAAAGAAAAGATTTGCTTAACTGACACGATGCTAACGAAAAATTATACGACGCATGGGGTATCACTAGAAATATTGCATGTCGGGAAATCACACGTCCGCTTAATATTTTAGACTACATTTAACAATTAATTGATAATTGTTTCGCGGCGACGTATCCTAATTGTTAAAAAAATCAAAACACAAATAAAATTCAATTTTTTAAAAAATATATTATTCAAAATCAAAACTTTTTTTTTTTTTAAAAAAAAAACAGTTTTACTTAAACCCCTAATCCAGAAGGTTTTTCAAAATCGTGCAACAAAATAAAAAATATTGTCAACCGTTGTTAGCCGAGAGGACATTACAGCCGCCTTGCAAGCAAGTAGTTGGTTGCAGACGGTTGTGGGTTTGCCTCCCGCCAGATGCTATGAGCTAGGAATAAATAAATAAATGTCAAGCGTTGGTGGTCGAGAAGTCAGCGCAGCTGCCTTAAAAGCAGTTGTCCCGGGTTAGCGGGTTCGCTTCCCGGCCGATGCTATGACACATGAGAAAAAAAAAATGTCAATAAAAGATAATAAAATTCTACTTTTATCGAGCAAGGAAAGTTAAGAGTTAAAAGTCGTTAAGAAATTAAGTCTAAGGGGGTGAGCGGGTTCTTCTACCAACTGCAGTCTCCCTTTAGGTTCGACACTCCCACTACATATAAAAAAGCAGAAAATATATTCCTATAATATATGGAATTCTCTTCTACAAAATGCTAAAATAGATACTGTTACATTTTTTTATTTTTATATGTATAAGCGAACATACATACATTTTTACATATGCAATTTTCTCGTTCGTGCTATTTTTGATGAATTAATTAAAAATTCTGGCTTTAATTCATCATCAACAATCAACTTATAACGATCGCTCACACACACACATACATATATAATGTGTAATTTGTTTTAAAATAATGGGATTATATTTTTTATTTATATCAATCAAATTTCTTAGACTATATTTCCATTATTTATTGAAAAAAACTGTTGAAATCGTTTCTGTAATTGATTTTCTATTACTTACATTGCTTTTTTTTCTTATTATTTAAATATGTATATTTGCAATTGAAATTATTTTTTTTATCTTATAGTAAACAATAAAAGGTTAGCAATTTAAACGAAATATATATTAAAATACCGTAGCAGTTTTTTTTAAAAAGAAAGACTTTTTTATAAATATTTTTTTAAATATTAGCAATATGTTTTATGAGTTAAAATTTTGTTTTATAAGTCACAAATAATTTTATTATTTGAAAAAAAAGTAGTCGAATTTTAGACCTGATTGATTATTTAGGGCGATGAAAAATATCCATTTAAGTTATTTATAATAAATTATAATATTTCATATCTATTTCCTATATCTTTTTATTAGGGAACAATTTAATTCTGCGATGAAAGGAACAGATTGGAGATGATGTAGGTTTTGAATCGACTGTCAATAGTTGAATGAAATTGTTGAGTTCAAACAACTATTTGATACTCTGTAACTGATCATGTGGTAAATAACTGCGCATGCTCACTGAATGACAATTTCAATCATGCCTTTAATATTCATTAAGGCTGTAGCCTCAAGCACATGCGTATAAAAATGCGATAGTAGGGACCTCTACAGGTTTTGAATATATAAAAAGATTATAGTAAAGGTGCACTATTCTGCAAAGATTATACATTTAATAAAATATTATTTCTAAGCATTGCTTTCGATCAGGTCAGTCATATTCATAGAACTACTGTAAGCTTATATAAAGAGAATGTATAAGTTAATAATTTATATCTACCATTAAAGTGATAAAGCACAAGTCTTTCTTATTTATTGCATTGATGTTATTTGCAATAAACAATGCCTCTTTATATTTTCTTTTTCAGTCATTGCACTCAGTATGAACGTCTTTAATATTAAGAGGACCGAAATTGTGGCCAGACTTCATTTCATGTTCTAAAAATATAGATTTAATGTTAGGATAGTATGCTTATATATATATATTTGTGTTGCGCTAATCTTATAATAATATATTGCATTATGTGTTGGCTCACTACATTTAATTTTATAAAGTATTTGAAGAGCTTGATTCGAGATAAATTATCTTTAGTATTATTCAAAATTTAATTAAGATTAAGAGGGATCTAAAACCTTTATACCATTTGATGTATTTTCATTTTCTATAGTCCAAACTAGATAATTGGGTTAACTCATCCTTTATATCAATAATTGTTTTCTCTTCAGCATAGATAAGAACATCATCTACATGGAGTATATACAAATATGATGTTGCTATAATGAACTTTTTGGAATAATTGCTAATTCAAAATTGGTTAAGAACTATACTTCAAATTATTCTACTTAATGGTAGCACCATAAGCCATATGTATTTTATTTTATAAAATTCATCATTGAAAAGGACTGTAATGTCATCATCCATCCATTTAAGAACATCAACAGTAAAATATATGTTATGCTTATTAAAATTTAAAGTAATTAAAATGTCATGAATTATATTAATAGATAACTACCATGATACTGAACCATCAAGTTCCACTATATCTAATGAAATAACTAAAACACAGGCTTATTATATACCTAGTGTCTATATATGTAATATATAGTGTATATGAGCACAGACTTTCACATGACTCATCACTCTCCACACTATCTAATAACACTGATACACTTAAACACATATATGTTGAAAAGATAAATAATCACCAATATATGTATTTCATGCTAAACCAGTAATCATCAGTTGATCCAGATTATCATCTCTACACATATATACTATAAGTGCTCAGATATATAGTAAGATAATGGACACATATATGTGTTTAAGTGTATCAGTGTTATTAGATTGTGAGGAGAGTGGTGGGTCATGTGAAAGTCTGTGCTCATATACCCTATATATTATATCTAATGAAGCAAGGTATTGTTAGAGTTATATATTTGTGAATTTAATATTTGTATGCATTCAAATGAAGATTTTATAGCAAATTTTCTGAAACCATTTTCCATTTGATCTGCCAAATTTGAAAACAATTCCCAGGCAATTTTAGTATAGCAATGATAAAATAATCTATCTTATAATGGGTTAACTTTTTGACTGATGTCAATAATACATTTTGATTTTTCACTCAATTGAATGTCTAACTTTCAAATCCCATATGTGTAAAACACTTCTTTAAAAATATTTTTCAAATATATAGGCATATTTTGTTTTATTATATGAAAAACCATTAGCATTGTATTAATATTATTCAAATTTATCTTTAGTCTTACTCTCTTGCTTTCATTTAATAAATTTTATAAATTTCTTCATCCATAAATTTTAGATATATAATCTTCAATTATTCCACAAAATTGCTACAAAATGATTTGAAAAAAAAAAAGAATTATCCTGACAAATATTCTTAATTATGTTAACTTTTTCATGTTCTTATGCATTATGTGTTTTACCAATTCTTACTTATGGATTTGAGATGTGGACACTTAACAGAAAAGCAATTCAAACTGCAGACAAAAGTATAAAGTGAAATATTTGGGTGTGAAAACAGATATCACTAACATCATCACAAGAATTAAGAAAGTGTAATGGACATATTTTTAGAACAGATGGTAAAAAGTTGACATTTAAAGTCTTAAACTGAATCCCAAAAAAGTGTTAAAAATATAGAAAGATATGTAATATGAGATGGATGAAGGAAATAAAAAAATTTATTAGTGTGATGTGGAGAAGTTATGGAGTGGAGACACTGAATCCAATTTGGAGAAACCTTAATCTTGCAGTGAATTGAGAAAGATTGAAAATAGTGATGATGATGATGAAATAGTAAAATAATTGAAAACATTTCTACTATTTTTAATAAATTAGAAATAAAAATTTGATATAAGTTATGATACATGCAATTGGAAATACAGATAAAGCTCCATTTATAAGCTTTTTAATTTAAGGTTAACAGGTTGGAAGCAGAAATGGTTTGCTATGGCGATATATAAAATACAGGAACTGGTAGATAGATATAGTTTTATTAATACATATTTTATAAAAATATAATCTTAATATATTTTTAAAAATATCAAAAATGTATAAAGTAATTTAAAATGAAATAAAATTAATCTCATTCATAAAAAAACAAGTTTAGAGCAGAATACTTTCTTCCATCATAAACAAAGTGAAAAAAAACTAATCTAACAGTATTAGATAACCTAGCGATTTATTCAGAACTTTTAATAAATCTTAAGAGTATAAATATGTTTAAAGACATATAAATAGTTTCAAGGTTGACGAGTATTTCTTATGATTTTTATACGATTAATAGGTTGTGACTTTTGAATGTGATTTTAGATTTATTGCAAACAGTTTTTCAAATTTTTTTTTATTGCTTTACACTCATTTGTCAAAAATCAGATTGTAACTATTTTTCATCTCTTACCTATTTATTATCTAACTGTTGTTTTCCCAATAAATCTTATAAATAAATTATTGGAGATGATCTATTAAAATAATTCCCATGTTTTATTTTTTATGAGTATTGGCAATCTTTATATATGTTCAATTTTGCTTTTTGTCTTCTTCTTTTTAGCATTGCAATATTTTATAACTTCATCTTTTTTATTATTTATCGAATTCATATTTCAAAGATCTTCAATCATGCCATGATAATAGAGCTACCCTTAATGTTATTTATAAAAAATTTGGTAATGGTAACTCCTCCCCTTCAAGTACTTTCACTATGCATATTTTCTAAGTTACTTGTTTTTACATTTCAGCCTTTATCTCATGAAGTTATTTATGTAAAAATAATCTGAACCTACTAATGATTGCTGGTTTAGCATGAAATATATATATATATATATTGGAGATCATTTAGTTTTTTTAATATGTACATGGTCAAATATATTGGTTAAATAAAATGAAGTAGATAGATAAAGAGAGCTTAAAAACCTGTGTTCAAATTCCTTCAAATTACATTTATAGTTCAGTATAAACATTATATTTGTATTCGAATATTATGTAAAAATAATATATTTAAATTACAGTTTTGTTCAACAGATTGAACCTCTTATATTTAAAAAAAAAAAGATTTCTGCGGTAGTATAAATGAATATATGCAAAAAGAGTGCTTACATATTAGACCTGAATGGTGCAAACAAATGCCTAAATAAAGACCAAATTGAACACATTTATAATGTTGTAAAAATGAAAATAAAGATCAAGTACCTCCTATATCTATTACATCTTCCAAATTGCCCAGAATTTTAAATGAAGAAGTGAGAAATGCAATTAAATGTATGAAGAAAGGAAAGACTCCAGGTAATGATGGAATTATAATTGATATATTAAAAGAAGCAGGTGAAGAAACAGAAAATTTTTAGCAAAGTTATATACCAAATGTCTAAATGATAAAGATGTACCAGATGATTGGAAGAATGCAGTAATAATATTAATATTTTAAAAAGGTGATAAAGAAGATATTAGAAATTACAGATCTATCAGCCTTTTATCAGTTTTATATAAAATTTTTACCAAGATAATTACAACTCATCTACAGAGAACATTGGATTTTCACCAATCAAGAGAACAAGCTGGATTTAAAAGTGGTTTTAGTACAGTAAATCATATTCAGGTACTGAGAGAAGTTATAGAAAGGACAAATGAATATGAATTGTCATTATGTTTTGGATTTGTAGATTATGAAAAGGCATTTGATTCTATAAACATTTCTTCAGTGATTAAAGCATTGGATCATCAAGGTATAGATCCAGGATATTGTCATATTTTAAAGAATATTTATAAAAATGCAACAGCAACAATTAGATTACATAATGATACTGGGAAAGTCAACATTGAGAAAGGTGTAAGACAAGATGACTCCATATCTCCAAAACTTTTTACAGTAGTGTTGCAAGAAGTATTTTGTGGATTAAAATGGGAAACTAAAGGAGTGAAAATAAATGGAGATTATTTAAGTCATTTAGATTTTGCAGATGATGTAGTTGTTTTTGCAAATAATGCTTCAGAGATGCAGGAAATGTTGCAGGAGTTATCAGATGAAAGTAGGAAAGTAGGACTAAAAATAAATGTTAAAAAGACTAAAGTAATGTTTAATAAATTTGCTCAAAATATGAAAATAAAGATTGATTATGATGAATTAGAAGAAGTTAACAGTTACAAATACCTTGGTCAGATTATTAATACAGATGGAAAAATAATGGAAGAAATTAATCATAGAATTAAACTTGGTTGGAATGCTTTTGGTAGAAATAACTTGATACTAAAAAGATATATGCCTATGTGTTTGAAAAGGAAGGTTTTTAACAAATGTGTTTTACCAGTTCTTACTTAAGGATCTGAAACTTGAACACTCAATAGAAGAGCAATCAGAGACTTCAGACCACTCAAAGAAGTATGGAGAGGTGTATGTTGGGAGTAACAAGAAGAGATCGAAAATGCAATGTATGGGTAAGAGAACAAACAGGTGTTACTGACCTCATTGAAAAAATTAAAAGATTGAAGTGGAGTTGGGCTGGACATATTGCTAGAAGAGATGATAATAGATGGACAATTGAAATTTTAAACTGGATTTCAAGACATTGTAAAAGACCCAGAAAGAGACCACATGTGAGATGGATGGATGAAATAAGAAAGTGTGCAGGGGTGATGTGGAGAAGAGAAGCTAAAGATCGGAGAAGAGGGATTAAACTTGGAGAGACATTCATCCTGCAGTGGATTGATAATGGTTGATAATGATGATGAAAAAGGAAAATAATTGCTTTTTTACATAGATATTACATAATGTTGCAATCAGAGAAAGTTATTACTCAAAATGTTAATTTTGCTGCTAATTTTAAAGATGGGGACACTTTTGTTTGTGTTTTGCATGGCATAAAAAACTTCAGTCCGTACCAGTGATTGTAATAAACAATCACTGTTTTTTAATGCAATACATTTATATTGCTAAAAGTTTAATTGTTTTTTCACTAAATAAAATTATAGCTTGCCATTTTATGCTAAAGAAACTGATTCATGTTTGCCAGAAGATTCCATGCATGCATTATTTTACAAGATCACAAGGTTAGAAAGTTATCGCCAAACTAATACATATATGATATTTAACAGCAAGGCTGATGTCTAAGTACTGCAAAAAGATAGCAACTTCAATATTACACAATTACATAATATAAAAAAAAACTAAAAGCTAAGTAATTTTTGTTTTTTATTTTTTTAAATTGTAATGTATTAATTATAATTTATCATGAAATTCCAAAGGTTAACTACTTTCTTTATTTAAATCACTTTATAAATGTCAACACTTAATAAAATAATTATCCGTTGACAAGACCCTCTCAATAGATAAAGAATGGATTTTACCTCTTATCTTCATCTAAGATCTTTAAATAGATTTTAAAAAATGGAGCACATGACAAACATATTGAAATTAAATTTGCCTAAGAAGTTTTAAATAAACCCCATTAAACAGGTAAAGATATATTATTTGAAGGTAGATTAATAAATAATCATGCTTACCTTCTTTCAAACAAATAATTCCTCATTATTTTAGATATGTAAACCAAAAAATGTCAATAGCTAATTAGTTTCAATAAATAAATCACTTTATAATAGCTAACACTTAAATAAATCAATTAAATATCAACAATAAATTGTTTTTTTTTTATAATAAAAAAAAAAAACCAATATATTGTTATTCTAAAATATTGAGTAGTAGTTTATTAGAATGTTGTTTAGAACTGTTAGGTAGATTTCATATCAATCTGTTTAATTCATGTTATTTACTCTTTGTTTGTTTAAAGATAATAGATAAGGATGAAGGATGAAATCTACTTTTTATCTATTGTGGTTGTCATGATAACAGTTGTTAATATTTTATTGGTTTATTTTATCAATCTGTTTAATTCCCATTATTTACTTTTTGTCTATTTAAAGATCTTAGACTAGGATGACGGATGAAATCTATTTTTTATCTATTATGGTTGTCTTGGTAACAGTTGTTAATATTTTATTGGTTTATTTAAGTTTTGGCTGTTAGGAAGTAATTTAAATATAAAAACCAGTTAGCTACTGTCATTTTATATTATAAATAAAATATTGAGAACAAGTTTGTTTGAAAGATTATGAAAATCATTATTTATTAATCTAACTTCGAATAGCCATATAACTCTATAATTAAAACCACTTCTTTTCTTTTCAAAAACTTTATTTGATATATATCCACTTATTTCCAACGTTTCGACTATCTTTACTCTATAGTCATTTTCAAGGATCTAGAAAAAACATTACATTGTAAACAAACTTCACATAATAAAACCAAAAAACAAAAAAACAAAAATAATCAAAAACAATATAAAACACATAAACCCCATAAAATTTAAAAATAAATAAAATACATTAAAATCAATTAAATTAAAAACACAAAACATACACCACACTTACTTGACTCCCTTCTCAAAAAACTTTCCCTTTTTACATTTTCTTTTATCCAAAAAACCAATTGTTACAATAAAAAACTTATTTCCTTTTTCTTTCTTATATACTTCAAAAATGAATTTATTTCCTAAAATAATTATTTATTCATGTCTTATCAATTCTATTTAAAACAGGTATAAAGAAAGAATGGTAAAAGAGAGTTTATATATAAAAAGATATAAACCTGTTTTAAATAGAATTGGATAAGACATGAATAAAGAATTATTTTTGGAAATAAATTCATTTTTGAAGTATATAAGAAAGAAAAGGGAAATAAGTTTTTTATTGTAACAATTGGTTTTTTTGGATAAAAGAAAATGTAAAAAGGGAAAGTTTTTTGAGAAGGGAGTCAAGTAAGTGTGGTGTATGTTTTGTGTTTTTAATTTAATTGATTTTAATGTATTTTATTTATTTTTAAATTTTATGGGGTTTATATGTCTTATATTGTATTTGATTATTTTTGTTTTTTTGTTTTTTGGTTTTATTATGTGAAGTTTGTTTACAATGTAATGTTTTTTCTAGATCCTTGAAAATGACTATAGAGTAAAGATAGTCGAAACGTTGGAAATAAGTGGATATATATATATACATTGTAACGATCCGGAGAATGTGGGACTTAACGTAAACTGCACTACGGGGCGCCATCTAGGCATTTGAACCTAGAAAAATTTATAAAGTAGGCAGATACGTAAGAAAAAAAAATTTTTTTTTTTTTATTTTGATTCCGGTCGTTAGCCCATGTCACTAGCTCAGTGGAATAGCAGAGATTAAATAATATAATATCTTATCCAATTATATTTCAATATTAAATAAATAAATAAAATAAGCCACTGCCAGTAATTAGCATACAAACATTTATTTATGCACATATATATAAGATTTAAAATTATTTTAGTATTAGTTTTACATTTTAACATTTAACATTATTTTTAACTTTGATTTTTGACTTTAATTTACCTTTAATTACTATTATATTCTAATTTTACATTTTTAATTAAGTTCGCACAGATAAATTTAGGAAAGCTTGTTTATCATGTTGAATATAGATCGGTTACATAGATTTCACGGTCAAAAACATTTCGAAGTAAACATAAACGATCAAAATACAAAATTATTGATTACTGACAATTGCGGAGGGAAATTTGTACGTAACCCAATAGTATTCATCATAAGATACTTGCATTGTCACCAATAACTTAAAAGAAATCCGAATAAATACATTTTAGATACTCACCGTAAGGTATCATTATTTATCGAATGTCTATATATTTTGATCAAATATGAAAACGCAAAACATAGTTAACCGATAAACAATCCATGCAAGCGTCTATAAACAACTTAAATTTAATGCATTTTTATTTAGGGTCAAGTATGAATAGACCACATAGATTTGCATTTGAAAATAAAATATTCTATCCCTATTTAACCTTAGGCTAAAATTCGCAGTCAAACTGGCATCAATCCATCTGATACATCGATGTATTCAATGTAATACGGAATACGGCAGCACCAAAAAAGATTAAGAGAAGATATTGACTCTCAGTAGATAGGAATATTACTTCTATCCAACGAGAAGAACAATAAAAAAAAAAACTCCATAGAAAGGAACTGCGCTCTGCGTCTTATAATTCCTTCCATAGGCAAAACGGGAGAGTGCGGCGTATGAAGCGATTCTGCCAGTAGCGAATCTCCGATTACATCTACTAACTACATCAATATATCCAATCCATTGACCCAATCTAACAACGACACAAATAACCTAAGATTACCCTCCCCTAATATAACTTTACAAATCTATACAGCCATTCACGCCCGACTTCAGTTTAACATTTATATAATTAATTTAACGAAAAACAACAAAAAACAAAATCAAGATAAAAACTTAAAGAACAAAAAATAAATAAATGGAAATGATTTACATAAATAAGAAGAAAAAAAATACATCAAATAACACTATTAATAAAGAATTTAGTTTGGTCAGATAGGATTCTATTTGTAACAATTAAATTACTAGGAAAGTTTAAAATTTAAAGTTCTTAGTGTTTTCAAAATAATATTGTTCGTGATATTTTATAAAGTTCTTACAGTTTTAGAAATGTTCATCTTTAATAGTTGCTTGCCGTTTGAAATCCAGCGTTAAATTTCCCGATGATCCTGTGGTCCTCTGAATATAAGAAAAGCAATGTTTCATTTTTCCATTTTATAACAACTGAAGGGATTGAACGTGAGTCTTTTTCAATCCCTTCTCCTTCACTTCCGCACTAACACATATCTGTCACATCGTAAATAATCAAACTCACTGATTAATAATTTCCAAATTTTCCTTTTATATTAATGTGAAGGATTGAATTTACATTACGTCACCGATGCGATGGTCCTTTCGCTGCGGTCCGATTCCATAGGGATTTCTTCTTATTTGCTAACAGTTTCTATTGTTTTCCTACCTGACTGGTGTTTTTACATTTAAATGCCGAAGGCTGGTTTACATTTAACTAATTAACAATCATTTCCATTTCTGATTAATTAACCTGTTTTCCAAATCAAAAATATATTTAAAGATAAATTTAAAGATATAATTTCATCTCCAAATCTTTTTAAAATTTAGTTTTAAAATACTTTTTCTTTAATAAAGTTTTATTTTAATAATTTTTCATTATCTGTGTGATTTAATATATAAGAGTTTAAGATGATATTTAATTTCAATTTTTAATTCTTAAAGAAAATTTTTAAATGCGAACTTTTTAATTTACTTTCATGTTTAATAAATTTAAAAAAAAAAACAATGTAACGAACATCTATGCTCATTACATAATTAGTTAAATGTAAACCAGCCTTCGGCATTTAAATGTAAAAACACCAGTCAGATAGGAAAACAATAGAAACTGTTAGCAAATAAGAAGAAATCCCTATGGAATCGGACCGCAGCGAAAGGACCATCGCATCGGTGACGTAATGTAAATTCAATCCTTCACATTAATATAAAAGGAAAATTTGGAAATTATTAATCAGTGAGTTTGATTATTTACGATGTGACAGATATGTGTTAGTGCGGAAGTGAAGGAGAAGGGATTGAAAAAGACTCACGTTCAATCCCTTCAGTTGTTATAAAATGGAAAAATGAAACATTGCTTTTCTTATATTCAGAGAACCACAGGATCATCAGGAAATTTAACGCTGGATTTCAAACGGCAAGCAACTATTAAAGATGAAAATTTCTAAAACCGTAAGAACTTTATAAAATATCACGAACAATATTATTTTGAAAACACTAAGAACTTTAAATTTTAAACTTTCCTAGTAATTTAATTGTTACAAATAGAATCCTATCTGACCAAACTAAATTCTTTATTAATAGTGTTATTTGATGTATTTTTTTTTCTTCTTATTTATGTAAATTATTTCCATTTATTTATTTTTTGTTCTTTAAGTTTTTATCTTGATTTTGTTTTTTGTTGTTTTTCGTTAAATTAATTATATAAATGTTAAACTGAAGTTGGGCGTGAATGGCTGTATAGATTTGTAAAGTTATATTAGGGGAGGGTAATCTTAGGTTATTTGTGTTGTTGTTAGATTGGGTCAATGGATTGGATATATTGATGTAGTTAGTAGATGTAATCGGAGATTCGCTACTGGCAGAATCGCTTCATACGCCGCACTCTCCCGTTTTGCCTATGGAAGGAATTATAAGATGCAGAGCGCAGTTCCTTTCTATGGAGTTTTTTTTTTTATTGTTCTTCTCGTTGGATAGAAGTAATATTCCTATCTACTGAGAGTCAATATCTTCTCTTAATCTTTTTTGGTGCTGCCGTATTCCGTATTACATTGAATACATCGATGTATCAGATGGATTGATGCCAGTTTGACTGCGAATTTTAGCCTAAGGTTAAATAGGGATAGAATATTTTATTTTCAAATGCAAATCTATGTGGTCTATTCATACTTGACCCTAAATAAAAATGCATTAAATTTAAGTTGTTTATAGACGCTTGCATGGATTGTTTATCGGTTAACTATGTTTTGCGTTTTCATATTTGATCAAAATATATAGACATTCGATAAATAATGATACCTTACGGTGAGTATCTAAAATGTATTTATTCGGATGTCTTTTAAGTTATTGGTGACAATGCAAGTATCTTATGATGAATACTATTGGGTTACGTACAAATTTCCCTCCGCAATTGTCAGTAATCAATAATTTTGTATTTTGATCGTTTATGTTTACTTCGAAATGTTTTTGACCGTGAAATCTATGTAACCGATCTATATTCAACATGATAAACAAGCTTTCCTAAATTTATCTGTGTGAACTTAATTAAAAATGTAAAATTAGAATATAATAGTAATTAAAGGTAAATTAAAGTCAAAAATCAAAGTTAAAAATAATGTTAAATGTTAAAATGTAAAACTAATACTAAAATAATTTTAAATCTTATATATATGTGCATAAATAAATGTTTGTATGCTAATTACTGGCAGTGGCTTATTTTATTTATTTATTTAATATTGAAATATAATTGGATAAGATATTATATTATTTAATCTCTGCTATTCCACTGAGCTAGTGACATGGGCTAACGACCGGAATCAAAATAAAAAAAAAAAAAATTTTTTTTTTTTTTGACTTACGTATCTGCCTACTTTATAAATTTTTATAGGTTCAAATGCCTAGATGGCGCCCCGTAGTGCAGTTTACGTTAAGTCTTTTCTCCGGATCGTTACAATGGCGAACCAACTCGAGCCGATCTTTAATAAACCACAAATACCCTGAGCAAATTTTGTCAAAATGAAATATTTTTATCTGTTTACATAAAGTCGTATACTTTAAATCTGATAAAAGCACTGCCAGAGAGAAATTGCGCATATATATTAAACACGAGAACATATAAATAATTTTAAAACTAAATTTTGTTTAAAAAAAAAAAAAGTCAAAAGGTTGCAATTGATATGTTTTTTTGTTTTTTTTTGTTGATATATATTATGCTTTTATGTGTATAGGAGCGCACAGCCACGTAAGTTTATGATCGAAATGTGGTGCCTTACGATGAGTACCTTCGGGAATTACTTCAGTGTAACCCTATGTATGCATTTCAATCAGTCATAAATAAGTTGGTGGTATTTATAATTGTGCTGCAAATATACACGTTTAAAACCATTACTTCTTAAAACATATTTATCTCAATGCAACCTCCTAAATAAATTATTTATAAAATAACTTGCTTGTCATGCCGTATGTAAAAATAAAATATATAAAATAAAATAGAACTCTTGTGGGGAGGGGTGTAAACGTAAATGGTCCTTAGGTAAGCGATAGTCAACATTTTCTTTTTCTTTTTGTATATGGTCTTTTTGTAAAATTATTAACCGGATGTTTTGTAAATGTTTTCGTCAATCGTGTACCGTAATTACTAACCCTAAGTAAAAAGTTTTTTTTTTTTGATCATTTTTTTTTTAAGCAACTTTACTTTAATTATAGAATTATATGGCTATATGTACTGTATATTTTTGAAAAGAAAAAAGGATTGAGTCATGATTAGAAACAGAAGTAAATGGATTTGTAACTTCAAATAGTTTATTTTTACCTGTTGAATGAAGTTTGTTTAAGATATCTAGGCATATAAAAATATCAATCTATTTTAATCATTTACTTTATTCTTTATTTAGCTACAGATCTTGAGCCAGAATAAAAAGTACAATTCATCTTTTATTTATCAAGATTATCTTGACAATAGATTATTAATATCATATTTGTTTATTTAAGCTTTTAGCTATTGTGAACTACTTTAATTATAATATCAAAGTTTAAGTTTAAACTATTTTTATAATAATTTGATATAAAAAGAATATAATCATAACATTATTTTTATAAAATATGTATTTACCTATTCAATATACTTTTTTAGTTGTAAAATTGTAATGTTTTAATACTTTTTTAATTATCTCTATCATTAAAACATGCAAAACTCTCCATACAGTAGTGCCATTCAGTGCAAGCCAGAGTAATCAATGGATGCCAGAAGACTTGTGCATAAAATCCCTATCTAGTGCTCTTCCAATATCCCCAGACTAGTTTCTAGCTTGTGGCTTTCATCAGTGAGGAACTTTGGATCTGAGAGCACTACACCTAGATCTTAGGATCTAATGCAACCCTCAAGCAGCTACCTTTTATCTCTACTTAACTACAAAACTATGAGTCTAAAATTGAAAACACAATAATATCTTCAATCCAAGCTCATTAGATTATATAGTCATACAGATCTGAACTCAGTTTAGTACCCATACATTTTGATATCTTTGGTTTTTTAATAACCATAGCCACCACTATTCTATTAGGCAGGATTGGTATTAGTGCTCTCAAATCCAAGGCTCCTCATTGACAAAAGCCACAAGCTAGAATCTAGTCTGGGGATATTGAATGAGTAGGCACTAGATAGAGATTTTATTCACAGCCTTCTGGCATCCATTATTTCCTCTGGCTTGCACTGACTAATGTATAGAGAGTTTTGCAGGTTTTAATAACAGTTATGAATAAGCATAAGACATGGCAATCATGTAATGTTTAGTGGTTATCTATATCATTTTAAAATTTTATTAATCGTAAAATTATTTTATATCATTTCCAAATTTATAGAATATGCTCATATGTATGATAACAAACATATAAAATAACAAAGCAAGATGAATATTTGAAACAGTTCCATATCAATAACAAGATATATATACAATATGTGTGGACCAAAAAAAGTGAGTTTATTAAATACAGTGCTTTGCTTAAGCACGTCAAAAATACTAGAACCAAGCATAGTAATAATTATATTTTTATGCATAAACAAATTAATACATTATAATTATAAAGGGCTATACCATGGTGGATAAAAGGAAAGAGAGAATATATGTTTCAACATAATATTCCTTAATTAAAGTGGAAGATACTATAAACTCCTAGCAAACTTTATACTAACTAATACAAATCTATCAAAAATGAAAAAAATATAGGATAAATCGACATATACTTTAACTCAGTCTGTATTTAAACATTCAATTTATTAACATGTTACAACACAAAGTGTAAATTTTATGTACTAATGTGATTTCAATACAACCATAAGCTATTATAAAATCGTATAGACAATCAGAGAGTAATTAATAGATGCAAATATTATTAATAGTATTCTTTACACTCTGATGATTTATAGAATTTCAGTATAGCTTATAGTTGTACTGAAATCATATAAATATACTATAACCCATCAACAAATTAAATGCTTAAATACAATCTGCGTTAAAGTACAGGTGGGTCCATTCTGTACTATTTCATTTATGTTAATTTATATATAGTTTTTTGGGAGTTTACCGTAAGTTCTGTTTTAATTTTATCTGCATTTCAGCTATTAATATTTAAATGTAGTATTACTGTATTATTAAAATTATTGATGTATATATAATTTTAGTAAAAATAAAGTTTATCAGTCATATAATAAAAATCAATTTAAACAATATTTTAAAAAAGGTATAAATATTATTACTTTTTATAAAGTGTAAATAAAACATGCAAAACATTATATTTCTTGAAAAATATGCAAATTATTAAATTTGTAGAATGAGATTGGAAAACCATAAGTATTTTTTTAAAAAAAAATTGATGGTTTTTAACATAGTTAAAATGTTTTTTCATTAATCAACAAAAAAATTACAATCTAAAGATAAATGCTGAAAAACATATTTTGATGAAAAACAGAAAAAATAGTTGTTTAATTAAAAAATCTCCTTAACTCCAATGTAATTTGAAACATTAGAAATTTGGATGTGGGTTGTGGGAAATGAATATAAATAGAGTTTGTGGCAGATAAGACAAACAAAAATATCTTAAGCATAATAACTAAATAATTCTACATCATTAATCTGGTGACAAAAAATTATAAAAATAAAGAGATGAAAGAGAAATATATCACCAAAAATTCTAGTACCATATTGCTGATACTGAAGTAATCTGAAGTCTTAAAAAGAACAAAAGTAAAATTTTCCATCTTTCTGATCCACATCTATGGTGATACAGCTAGCATGACAGATGTGTGAATAGCTATCACTTTGTGCATGCCATGAACATGACAAGCATATAGAAGTTAACCTCTCTATGATGAAAGATATACATAGTTGTCTGTAAGAATCCTAAAATGACTGAGAGTGTTCTTGAGGTGTGTTGGCCCAAGTGAAAACTAGCTAAATCTTTAAATCCCAATATAACTTGTTTACATGTAATTTCCTACATAAGAAAAAAGTAAATATCTGAAAAAATAATATGCATGAAAGAAAAGTAAGCAAGAAAGAAGAAAAACGTAAGCACAATTAAAAGTCTATGATATGTCTGAAATTAGAGGAAAATCAATATGTAAAATTATATATATTAATCAATATATTATATAATATATAATTCTAAACTATAGCCTAGATAAAAATATAATTCTTAATCAATAATGTATTTTATAAATAATTGTGAAATAATTTCATATTACTTACTTTTTCTTTTAACTAATTTTTGTATGGTTTTGAAGATAACATTTTCAATATTTTATTAATTGTATATTTTGAATATCTGCTACTTACATTAAAAGTTTTAATTATAAATTTTATTAAACACACATTATTATATTAAGTAATATTTAATAAGGCTGTAACCTCAGGAATAAGCTTCTGAAAAATTCGAAGGTAGGGACCTCTACAGCGTAAGCTTGTGTTTAAGACCTGTAGAGGTCCCTACCTTCGAATTTTTCAGACGCTTATTCCTAAGGTTACAGCCTTAGTAAATATTAATTAAATGTTTTAAAAATATTCCTTCAATATTTTTTTTTGAATTTAAATTATTTCTATGACAATATGAAATAACAGAATTGTACGTTTTTATTTTAGCATTAACAGAAAATTTGCAATTTTATATAAAAGTGTGTTATTATTGACAGATAAATAATTTTGTCATAACATTTTAATGAATACTGTGCATTGATATTCAACGAATAAAGTACCATAACTATAATATAAATGTAATTAATTTATCTTTTTGGTAGCACTCTTAACAATGAAGATTCTGATATGAATCCGATATATATTGATCCTATATGTATGTCAGATAGGTAGATTCTCAAATGCAATTTTGCTTACTAATATGCAATTATATAAATTAACTTCATTAAATTTAAATCTCAGTACTTTCACTGTTCTACCTGCTATTACGTTTCCTAAACATGGGTGCATGCATGTTGAGAAGAAAAAAACACATTTATTAAATTTTGTTTTCATTTTAAATTTTTCAATCTATTTAAAGATTTATGTGGGCCTGTGGTTGTAAATATTAAAATATAACAGATTTTTTTTCTCTGCAAATAGAGGCAAATATTGAGCTTAGTTGTAACCAGTAATCCAAAAATAGACAAGTTAAATCTAACCCCTTTCTTGGCTTACCATGATAAATACCATTATTATTACTAATGAAATGATTTCAGCCTGCAATGCTAATTTTCATTGGTTGTTGCTATGTTACTTCATCACTGAAATTTTATCTAATTTATTGCACAAAAAAATCCCATAATATTTTAATATTTACATCTACAAGCCTGAGATAATCTTTAAATTAATGTATATATACAAACATATATTGTAACCTTAAATTCTGGATGCAGAACTTCATGATAAATTTGTATGATAGTATATTAAAAAAATTACATAATTTATTTTCTATTAAATAAATGTTATTATAATAATAATTAATAAAGCAAGTCATATATAACATGACATTACTTTTATGAGCTTTAATTACAAAATCACATAGAGCACATACTTAACACCAATTAACATGTAAGAAATTTAAATCTCTATCCAGAACACTCTTATCTCCAGACCATGGTTTCGGCTTATGGCCCCGTCAGTGGAGAGCTAGAATATTCGACACTAGCTCTCCACTGCGTGGGCCATACCCGACCTGGTCTGAGATAAGAGTGTTCTGGATAGAGATTTTAAATATTTCTCATAACCGCACTTGTTAATTTACGAGCTTGTTAGAGCTATTGGTACGCTCTCTATGTTATTATAATAATAGCGATTATAGTACATTTATAAGTTATTTAATTAATTTGTAGTTGTTACTATAATATATTACTAGTTTTAAACAGATTTATATAAGAGAATTTCTGTAATTTTAGCTTATTAAAATGCTTTTAAAGAATGACATGAATCAACTCGAACATGGCTTCAACATGCTCTAAAACAGGTAATTTTTACATTATCCTAGTAAATTTAGACTCATTTTAAAGCTTAAAAAGTACTGTAAGATGTTGCCATCTCTAGAATTATTTTACAAGTAAAAACATCAATAATATTAACATAAGAAGCTACAACAATGGGAGAAGACAGGTTTTCCTAGATGCTGATTGGTTGGGTCTCATTTCAAAGAAAGGAAGAGCACTTGTCAATAATTTTCATCACACCAACTTCTTTGTTTTGATTTTGAAAATGAAAATATTGTTTTAGAGTGGTTTTTTATATGCTGAAAATATAATTATTTAGAAAAATAATAAGATTTTAAGAAAATATTCTAAGATTTTAGTAAAAAATTCTGTACTTTTACATGAATGTAAATTAAGAAAGAAAATCATTGATGTACCCAACATTTTCTAATAGGTTACGAATGTTCTTTTTAGGTTCTCTGCTATCAAATATTTTTATAATTATAAATAGAAATTTATTTTTGAAAAAACTTTCATTCACTTTCATAATCTGCCAAATTATTAATATACTTTTTACAAATGAAACTAAAATGAATATAATAAAAAAAAATTAATATATTTTTACTGCTGATTCTGTAATTGACCAATCAAAAGTTTAGAGGTTTAAATCACTCAACCAACCAAAGTTTGTGCAATAAAAATGTTAATTTAACTTCTTTATAATTGTAGAGGTAAAACTATAAGTGATTCTTTATTCTGAAGTATAACTTATTTTTAAACTTTTATTATAAGAAGAATTAAAAGTATTCTTAACTTAATTATTGCACTTTTTAATTAAATTGAATTACCAATAAATGAACTCTAAAATAAGTGTAAAACATTTAGATAAGTTTTAAATACCTAAACCAAACTTTAAAAAATGAATTATTAAATTTTAATACTGTAACTAATTAAGTAATTAGCAGTTTATTAAAGATACAGTTATAAATAGTAATTAATAATATTCTTTTTTTTTTTAGAAATTGTAGAGATTAATAAATAACTTTAGGCTAATTGTTTTAAATAGTTATCATAATTCTGTGTGTGAATATGCATAAAATTTATTCCAATTTAAAGTATATCCTTGTTAAAAATTAATATTTTTAAAGTAACTTAATGCTTTAATTTTATATTTTTCTGGTTAAAAAATATTTAATATTTTAAACCAACTAAATTTAATATATTCTGGGAATTTTAATAAAAATATTGTAAATTAATTATTATTAATTTTATATTTTTATTTTATTAAACAATTTATAAAATATTTAATGTATCATATTATGATGTAAATTTCATTTATTGTTTAGTCTATTTTTTAGATATCGTGATGTAATTAGATTTATTTTTAGAATCTTTTACTAAGTAACTTAATCATTTGGTCTCTCATCTTAACTAGATTACATAAATTTATTATTTGATTTGTCAATCATTCAGTTAATTACCTATCACATGACTTACAATATTTAAGTTTTATACCCTACAATTTAGTCATACAATTCATTTTCTCTTTATCATTATTCATTTTCAGCATTGTCCATATAATCTTTTATATTTTTTAGGTTAACATGCATTGCAAGAAGAAGAATCTGTTTAAGCTTATAACTTAGTCTTTCTGCTACTTCAAACTAAATTTTGGAAAGCAATATGTTGTCTCACTGCTATATGACAACAGTAAATACATACTAAAGACATTATTGCATTGTTAGAACTTTCATTGATTTCAATTTGATTGTTTTACCATATTTAAATTTTATTCAAAAATTGACAATTATTTTATTAAATGCCAGAAGTTTTATATTAATTGCATCACAAATTCAATAGGAATTTATATGTTTATTTCACAAGAACTTGAAGTGCGATAATTTTACAAATGCTAAAATTCTAGTATCATTTTACAGTATGTTTTCATTTATGCTTAATTTAAGATTAATTTAAGATTTTAATTTCAAATTAGAACTTTTGCAAGATTGGAAGGACTATGTAAATGATACAGAAGCTAATGAATGTTTATTACAGATCATCTTAAAGTAACCAGTTAATTATATATCTATGCATTTTAAAATGCTATTTTTAAAATTGTTATTGCATTTGCATTATTTTAAAAGATATGAAACATTTGAAACATTTGCTTCTACATTTAGAAAAATTGGATACATGACATATTTTAATTATTATGAATTGTTTTTGCTATAAGAATACTTTATGAATGAAATAAATGTTATGACTTTTATTGCAACGAATGTCTGCGTTTGAATGCTAATATGGAATATTTGCTTTGTTCTAGTGTAAGAAATAAAACTATTGTGATTAAATAGATATTATTATACTAATAAATATTTTATCTGTCTTAAAAGGTAAAATATATGAGCATATCTATCCTGAAATTTGGCTGATAGCTTAATAATATAACGGTGTTATAAATAAATGGTAATGCTGGAAGAAATGTACATTAGATCCTATAGGTCCAGATACATGGGTCTAAGATTCTAAGTGCCTTATTGATAAACACCATAAGCTTGAAACTAATCAGGGAATATTGGATAGGACAGCACAGAATAAAAATGTAATAAGCACAAGCATCTGGCACCTATAATTACTTACTAAAGCTTACAGCAAGAGGTATAAATATGGTTAAAAAATTATGCTTAAAAGCATATGCCAAAGAAAAATTATTTTCATTAGTCTTAAATTTTACCTGCAATGTAATCATTAGTATAGAAGTGCAAATATGCTCAATTCTCTTTTTGCATATGGTGTGGCTGAAGAGTTTTCAGACCCATATAGCTATCTAAGTTAGATAGCTGGATTTAAAGACATATAGGTGTCTGAAATTTTCAGATTTTCTATTTAATAGTTAAGTATCAGTTAAGTTCTGGCCTAGAGTCGGTATCTTAGATCTAGTGTCTGAAATATTCTAGCTTGAAACCGATTTGGAAATGGGGATAATTTCTAGATAGAGATTTTAAATGCTTTCTCTTGCAGCATTTACCGATAACGCTTATTACAGCAATTAGCATGCTCATTATTTTATTTATAATTACAAGCTTATCAAGTTAAGTCTTGTGATGTATTATTTGAATTTTATTTATTATATATATATATTATATCTAGACAAACTTTGTAATACTCATATAATAGACATAAAGAATAAATGCCAGTAGATTTTAAAAAGTAGTTTTGGGGCTACATCCATCACTTTTGTATTTATTGGATTGTAATTTGTTTTTTCATAAAATTGCACTAATTATTATTTTTTCATTATTTCAATCATCGCATATGTTCATAGCTAAAAATATGAGTACAAAAATATATTTGATGAAAAAATTATAAACGTGAGGTAATGCATTATTAATTAGCTAGTACTCTTTTTTAAAAAAAGTAATGATAATTTTTTTTGTATTAACAGCAAAAAAGAGAAGAAAAAAAATTCATATATATATATAATTTTTAAAACAATTGTATATTTTTTCTGTTGTGGCCATAGAGAATTCAGAGTAGTTACTTTAATAATAAAATATATAAATTTATAATTAATCAGAATTGCATGCCCATATATAATTTTATATCAATTCAAAATAAAAATTGTTAAAAGGCAATCAACCTTGTTAATTATATAGCTATATTAATTTATAAACTTACCTACCATACTTTCTGCATGATAATATGTCCCTAATTTATATGCAAGAAAGATACAATTGTCAACAATACCTTCTTTGAGTCAATGCATGTATTGTATGGTGATATAATTTAGTTATTTGTCATTAAAATCTTAAGGTACTTCATATGTTAGTCTGCTTTGAAAACAGATTATATTTAGCTATTTAATGAGGTTCATTTAAACTTCTTTGAATTAATAATCTCGTTCTCCATAGTCAATTTGCAATCTTAAGTACCTATATAAACATATTAGTCCATAGATAAAGATCTGTATCACTGTTTGTTTTTTTTTTTTTTGCAAAAAGGAGATTGAACTACTAAATATCATATGATCACTATTTTTTATGCTTACTCAAGCTGTTTACACAGAGGAAAAATTCTCCATACAGTAGCACCACTCAATGCAAACCAGAGTAATAAATGGATGCGGGAAGGTTTGTGCATAAAAACCCTATGTAGTACCTACTCATCCAATATTCCCAAACTAGTTTCTAGCTTGTGGCTTTCATCAATGAAAAGCCTTGAATTTGAGAGCACTTCATCTAGATTAGGCACTAGATAGGGGTTTTATGCACAAACCTTCTTGCATCCATTGACTACTCTGGCATTCACTTGGTAATGCTAATGTATAAAGAGTTTGTCTCTCTGTAAAAATAAGCTTGGCTTGGCATCAGATAAAGATTGCTAATTGTTATTCATATTAGTATTTTTAGGTGTGGACTGCTTTTATGTATTTATATTTATATATTTGTTTCTTTTGCACATGTATGTACATGGATATTGAAAAGAATTACATATAAAATTAAAGGAAAAATTAATATTACACATGTACATTAATTTTATGCTTATAATTTTACAGTTACTGGATTGATCAATTTTGTCAGATTTAGTCAGAAATTTATAGATATAACTAATTTTTGTGAAATTTTCAATTCAATGTTTGCATGATTTCTAGTACTGCATTAATTAATGTTTACAAATTTGTATATTTGAAGATAAAATGTTATCTGAATTAAACGAAGCTTTGTCAACATCTAAATGTAGTTGGATGTTTGCTCTAATTAATGTTATTTATCAGATTGGCTATCTATGTAAGAGTTGGTAAAAGAATGTAATTGATTAATTTTGTGTTTGCAAAACAAATCTGCGAATAGAGTGACTTTGTTTAAGGAAAAGCCACAATACATCACATCATTACAGTGGCTACATGTGTGCATACTTATCTGAAAACTTTTGATGATAGCATTTTATTTGTAGTTATATTCTGGATTATTTTCATCATCTAATTGAATAGTTAATTGTTTTTGGAAAAATTCAAATTTTATTTATACTTTTTAATAATCACAAATATTAGTATAAAACACTATGTTAAAATAACCCATAATAAGTATTTGCCTGAAGGTTTATGATGATGGTATATTAGATGTGCCAATAAGCATCACATGATAACCATTTCTTATGCTTTCTTATAACTGTTATTAAAACAGACAAAACTCTCCATACAGAAGTGCAAGTCAGAGTAATCAATGGATGCCAGAAGACTTGTGCATAAAATTCCCATCTAGTTCCTACTCATCCAATATCCACAGACTAGTTTCTGGCTTGTGGCCTTTGTCAATGAGGAGCCTTGAATCTGAGAGCACTGCACCTAGATCTTAGGATTTAAGATCTAATTGCAGTGCTCTCAGATCCAAGGCTCCTCACTGACAAAGAGTAGGCACTAAATGGTGATTTTATGCACAAGCCTTCTGGCATCCATTTTGCACTGAGTGGCAAAATGTATAGAGTTGTTCCTGTTTTTATATTATATGTGATAATATGTTGGGCTATTTCCATCATCTATCAAAAAATGTTGAATGTATAACAAATTTTAAACCTTATTTAAATTTCTCAAATACAAACAACTTGTTGATAATAACACAAAAATAGACAACACAGATTAGTAATTAACTAATAGATAAAAAAGAAAAACAGATGAGTCTACAGTGGCAGAACATGTATTTAGTAGTGACTATATTGTAACCAGACTGGTGTTTCCAGTATCCTTAATGTAATCTAATTGTTGTTGTTGCATTTTTATATTCTTTAAAATATGACAATATCCTGGATTTATATCTTGATGATCCAATGCTTTAATCACTGAAGATATGCTTATTACAATTAAATGCCTTTTTATAATCTACAAATCCAAAGCATAATGGCAACTCATATTCATTTGTCCTTTCTGTAACTTCTCTCAATACCTGGATATTATCTACTGTACTAAAACCACTTTTAAATCCAACTTGTTCTCTTCATTGGTGGAAATCCAATGTTCTCTATAGATGAGTTGTAATTATTTTGGTGAAAATTTTGAATAAAACTGATAAAACACTGATAGGTCTGTAATTTCTAATATCTTCTTTATCACCTTTTTTAAATATTAATACTGCATTTTTCAATCAACTGGTACATCTTTATCATTTAGATGGGTATATCTTTATCATTTATTTATAGTTATTGTTTTTCTCTTTTATTTATTTATTTTTTGTTATTTGTTAATTATTATTTTTATAATTTGTTTATATATTTTTTTATAAAAACATTATGTTGTTGTTGTTTATGTGGTAATTCTCCTTTTTCATTCTTTTATTTTATTTTATTTTGGATTTGACAAATGTCTGTGAATAGCAGTTATTTTAATGAGTTTATATTAATTTTATCATGTGCTCTTTCATCCAGTATTTTATAGTATTTTTGTTATTGCTTTGGTTCGTGGGATAAGAAGACACATGTTTAGAGAATATATTACATGTAACTAATAGATATCTCCATTTAAATGTGAGCAATGGGCCATTGTAGCCCATAACAAATAAAATTGGTCTCATAATATGTATTCCTGGCATATTTACCATAGAAGATACAAGAATAGAGAGATTTAATATGAATATGCACTTTATTTATGATTTATGTAGTGCTTAAAAATAAAAAATGATTTCAAATTAAAATAAAGAACTCCTGATGTATCAGAAGTTTTAAATTTTATACATTTTATTATATAAAAGAAGCAACCAAAGAGCATGTTTTTGACTGTACCCATTAATCTGTATGTTCCACTTTATATGTACATTTTTAGAATGAAATGTGAATGTCAGTCAACCATAAAAAATGGGTTAGTTATCATTCTTTTATAATTGATTTACATTTACCCAGCTCAGTGGCAGGTTCAGTTATTTCTGTTCCAATTACATATAGATAAGCTGTGACTATATATAGATAGTGTTTGTATAAATATATTAGACCATAATAAAGGTGGGATTCCACCTTTATTGTTAAAAGGTTGCCTTGACAACAGTTTGAAATTGTTGATTGTTATTGATATTGGGATTGTCCAAGTGTTGACTGGATTTTAATAATATATATATATATATAGAGAGAGAGAGGGAAAGAGAAAGGAAGCACAAGATAAAGAAAGAGAGATGGAAGGAGAAAAAGTCTTATGATATAGCAATAATTACTACTTAGATTGTTATTTTGGCTGAGTAGTACTCAATTTTTGTTCAGGTTCTAATAGTATATCCATATTAATCAATAAAATGGGTATTTATCGATTTTTAGCATAGATGGTAAAGCAAGATTAGGAAATCATTCAAATATTCGCTATCTGGTAATTGGAAGGCCTGGAGAATAAGTTTCCTTCACTATTTTTTGTGTTGCTGTAGGAGATGCCTTTGCCAGGCACCAGGCTATTTGATAATTGTTCTGCATATTTATAGACTAGATATTTAATCTTAGTAAATTATTATATAAAAACTCTATAAATCATTGCGGATTTTTAACAGAATTTTATGTGATGGTCAACTTAAGCTGTAATATTTTGATACTGAGATTTCTTTGTTATTTGTTTTATAGAATGGAGATGCTATTGATTAAAACAAGTTTAAATAAATTTATTGCAAATCCAATTTATTAATTATTATAATTAGATGTTTTTAATTCTTTGTATAAAAAAAACATAACTTCGTTTGCTGTACTTTTTAAAACATAAACTGATATTTTTCAATAATTATTTTAAATAATTAATAAGTGTTGACCAAAATAGGATATATAGATATGTAAGCAGGCAGACCAACAAACAAATAAATATAGTCAGACAAACGCACAGACAGACTGATAAGAGATATATAAATAGTTAGAGGGAAAAAGTGACGTAGAAACGTAATAATTGAGGCGTGGGTGAATGGATGAATGAAAAGGTGGGCAGGTAGATGGTGGATGTATAAGTAAATAGGTAGATGGATAAGTAGATGGACAGTTAACCAAGTACAAATTAATCAGTTAGTCAGACAGCATGTAGACAGGAAAGGTAATTGAATGTGTAGGTAGATAGCAAGACAAAAAAAAAATGTGTGGGTTAAATTTATAACCATGTGCTCGAAAGATTATTATTAATTCTGAGAAATTCACAAATTAATCCAAATGTTTTATAATTAATAATTCATTGTAACTAATTTGCAATAATTTATTAAATAATTATTAATATATTTATATATACTTTTACATATATATATATATATTATTTAATAATTAAAAAATTATTGTAAATATTATAAATACACTATTTAATATAAAATGTTTAAACTAATTTATATTGTTCTCAGACTAAGTAATGATTAGTTAATTACATGGTTATAAATTTAATATTTTAAATATGTAAATTGACAATAATTAGTTATTGTTTTAAACAAATTGATTATCATTTTAAATACTTAAATTTTTTGACAATAAGAATTATAATTGGTGTAAAATGTATTTTTCTTTTTATACATATGTGAAAACATATATACATAAACTCATTAAAGGAAATAATTTTTTTAAAAAATACATTTTACATGGCTACGCAAGTGTTTTTTTTTTTTAATATTTCAATCAAAGGATTTGTTTTTATTGGAACATTTTTGAAAAACATCATTTAGCTATATTTTTTAGTGAAAAAATAGTCCTTTGGCTCAAAAATTAAAAAATTGTTGTGTAGATAAATAATTGCATATATATTATAATCTAAAATATTAAAGATAAATCGAAATAGTAACATTAACATTACGGGCTAAGCTCAGAGGAATTACCAAATACTATATGCTACAATAAAAAAAAAACCACAAGAGTAATAATAGCAATCAATAAACATTGTAAATATAATAAGCAACATTTATCGAATTTTAAGAGGAAGAGAACTCTCAACTCACTCTCACAAATTACAGGAAGGCTCTTAATATTTGAAGTATATATCATAGAATAAGTTATATTAAATGCTATTTTTTTCCAACACCTCTTCCCACTACAGCACTTCTAATAACCATCATCAGCATCTCATTGCCACAATCAGATTCATATTTATCTCTTTTGATAAATAACAATATGTTTCTTACATTAGAGCCACATTATCTCTTAAAATTAATGTTCCTTTGCAAAACAATTTTTGTAAATTAAAATCCCAGGTTCTGTAATTATAATTTTACAATACTAAAAATTTACTTTCTTTTTTTCGTTTTAGGATTATTAGGCAATGAATGAAATCCTAGTCATAATATGGGGAGGCCTACTCCTATCCATAAGATAATATCTACCTAAATTGCAATAATAATGATAAATTTTAAAGAAAATATTTTACTTAAAGTAAATACACCTGGGTCTCTTTTTATGCAGTAGATAGGTTCTGCAAAAAAACCCACATAAAAGAAATCGCACAAAAATAGACAACTTACATTGAAAAATGTGGGATAGCTTCCATAATTTTCAAAAATTGCATAAAAGCAAAGCAACAAGGTAAAATTATTTTAAAATTCACATAAAAAATGAGAAAATAAAGTATGACTAATAAATAATTTCAAATACTTGAAAAAAATTGATACAAGACAAGCATTTTTTATTAACTATTTAATTTTATTCAAAACAATCTTTTTAGCTGTAATTTATTTTACATTTTTCATACATATTTTAATCATTATCACTATTTGACAATATGTGGATACATTTGTGAGCTGATAAGAAATCAGATTCATCACAAGAGGAAATACAATTAGGGCCAACTTCAGTCTCGTGTTGTGTTTAACCAAACAGGTGCATCAACTGAAAATTTTCATTTATGGCTTCAAGCCACTCTAAAAACATCAATTTTTGTGTTGTAATAGTGAATATACATGTTTTTAAAGCTTAAAATGTACCATGAGGTGCTGGTTTGTTGCTGCTCATTTTGAACCAAAGAGAATGCTTGACAACAATTTCTACAACTCAAAGTTTATTTTGATATTCAAAATAAAAATGTATATTTTAGAGTATTTTTTCATATTTTTTTACATATTATAAATTATTTTGATAAAATATGCTGAAAATATAATTATTTTAGAAAAATAGTTAAGACTTTAGTAAAAATTCTTTACTTTTACACAAACATAAACTGAGAAAAAAGTCATCAATGTATGCAGCATTTTTGAATAGGTTATGAACATTCTTCTTAGGTTTTCCACTATAGAATATTTTTATAATTATTAAATAGAAATTTATTTTTGAAAAAACTTTTATTCACTTTCATAATCTGACAAATTATTAATTTGCTTTTTACAAACAAATCTAATATTAAAAGATGAATATATTTTTGCTGCTGATTCTGTCATTGAACCAATCAAAAGTTTAAAACTTTAATTCACTCAGCCAATAAAAAAATTTTCAGTCTAAAAGTTAATGTTTTTCTGTCGACAATGTAATCGGTGATTAAACTCGGTGATTTGATTAATTGTTTATGAAGCGCATGATATCCAAACATACAACTATTTAGCTCTCATTGGAATTTAAGAGCTCATTCATTATTTATATCATTAACAAAAAAATGATTGTCCAATTGATTAGAAAGTTGAAGACTTTTTCAAATCACTTTTGCTGTGAAGCAGACAGGTTCCACTTCTGTTTCATTATCTTTTTCTAAATCTTCTATAGTATGTAAATTTATTGCCAAATTTTTTCCCACAGGCATTTAAGGTGTGTAAAATATAATGTATGTATATAAAATGGAAATCCTGATTTTAAATGAAATATGAACTTCTTTATCACATGAAAGAAAACCGCATAAAAAGATATTAAGAAGAAACATGAATCATATAACTTCAAAATTACATTTAAAAAATCTACACAAACAAAGATCCAGATGTACATGAAAAACTTTTAATTTCGAATAAAATAATATATACCATGATAACATTCAGATACACTGGCTGGATAAGGGATTTTATGGTCACTCAGCATATGACACTAATAATTCCTACTAAATCTTTCTTTATGAATTTGAGGCAAATGATTTTATTATTTAAGCTTTTGATGTATTAATCAAAAATAATAATCTTCTGAATAAAGTAAGTAATATTATCACTAAAGCAGTCTTCTATTAATAAATGCAGTTAGTTAAAGTGATTATTCAATAGGTAAGAAAATGAATAATTTATTTCTTATATGCTTTTTTAACATCTATATAAAAAATTTAGCAAAGTGATTATTATATTAAATTTTGTATGTTCAGGTGCTCTTAATGTTCAATATAAAAGATAACTTCATAATAATTTTATAGTATCAAATGATTGAAAGACTATAAAACCAAAATTAATAACAATAAAAACTTTTATTTTAACAATAAAATAATAACAGATAACAATTTTGATAATCTACAATTGCACCAATAAGATGAATTATTTAAACAAACTGCTGCACAATCCAATTGCAGAGGCAAAATATGATTTTTAAAGTTTACAAGTAAAATAAAAATAAATTTACATATTAAATAATTTTTGACTATTATTAATTTTGTCTATTTAATGAAAATCTTACTCAGTATTAACATTACCATAAGAAGTTCTTCATTCTTACAGTACAATCATACCTTTATGTTGTCTTCATAATGAATACATTTAAACCTTAAATATTTCTTACCAATTAATCAATGGAATAAATGCTGAATGAGATGTATATCACTTATTGAGGCCCAAAAATTACAAGTTTAAATTTTTAAAATACTAACAAAGCACAGTAAACAAACTTATACATCAAAAACAATCTACAACCTATACTCAGAATATTAAAAAGTGAAACATAAGAAAAAGATGATGTTTCTCAGAACTAACTAGAATATCAATTGCCATAAAATAGTCATGGCAATACACTACACATGGCTTGAAACAAAATACTTGATACAATACATCTGTAATTTAAATACAAATAAAGCAATAGAAAATAAGTGATGGCATAAACTCAAAAGGAAGCATCTACATTTAAAGGCAATAAATATGCTAGGATTTAGTCTCTAAACATGAGAAAAATAATAATTAATCATCAAATATATAATAGAAACAATAATAATTGTCATAAATAAAGCATTTTATGCTTAAATATAAGACACAAAATATATAACTCATGGAATATATTATAATAAGAGAGACATAGCCATAATCTCTATAAAACATGAGCTAGCAAAATATATATATTCACACAAGAGAGACAAAGCTAAATCTCTTTAAAAACAATAAGTTAAGCATGTACAATTAAAAACAAATACTACATTAATTAGTTGATGTGTAAAAACAATAATGTAAAAATTATTAGCCAAATCTGGCTTAATAAAAGCAGACCATAAAATAAGCAATAAGAATATATACCATCTTCATCTTGTTAAGCATAAACATATAAATTCAAATTAATAAATAACTCATGACAAAAGACAAATAATACTGTAAGAATATAGCATTATAACATGTAAATATTCTGTGAACTTTTGGATAATACAGCTTACAAATGATCATAAAATCATATCAGATAAAATGCATAAATATGATAAAATATATGGCAAATTACAATAGCATCATATTAAAACTTAAAATTATACCCAGTTTATCAAAAATAAATAAAAATCTTCATTCTTGATGTACCATTCAACAGGATACACTCTCTGTAATTACCATTTTGCAAATGCTAACAATTTCTCCTACTTGTTAAAACACAGCAAACTTAAATTATTGGTACAGAATTTCAAATATTTTTAGTAATCAATAAATTTCCTGATGAAAATGAGCACAAAATACATTAATGGTTATTTGAATTTCATGAAGAATATTTTAAATAAAGTACAGATAACAATGATTCATCTATACATTTTATATGAATTTATTAATTCTTATTCTCTCTTTTTAAAAACATATATTAAAAATAACACATAAGAAACATTCTTTTGACATAACATAAATTCTATTGTAAAGAAGATTTCATATTAATAATAATGACAAGATATAGTCAAGCAGATTTATAATAAAAGAGGTGAGAATATGATAAGCTTGAATAAAATTCATAATTCAGTAGTATTTGTGTTTTATTCACATAGGATGTGACTCATTGCAATTATTCACTACAAGAAATAATTTAAGATTAATAATAATAATTACAAATAAATATTCTATTAATATTTTAGAAGATTTTAAAAGTACATAGTCATATAATAAATTTTCAGAACAATAAAGTAAGTTCATAATCTTGATTTCCCTGAATTAGGAAATATCTTACCTAATTCCAGTTTTAAATAGATATAAAACAAACCTTTTACAAGCAAGTCATTTCTATCCCCCTGTTACACCAACAATAAGCAAAAAATGTCATTTTAAAATTTAGGTACAAAATTTATAAAATTTCCATTATCATTAAGCAGGTTTTCCTATCTAGAATTAAATAATCTATTTATGCAAGAGATTAATAATTCCAAAAAAACCCTTTTTTTTAAAAAAAAAATTAAAGTAAAAGCATTTTTTAAAACATGTTGCTGAAAAATATTCATACATTTTAAAGTCTTTTAATAAACTTGTTATTCTCAGCATGTCATAAGGTTATGAGAAAAAAACATTTTTACACTATTAAGAACTGCTTTAAATTACCAACAATAGCATAAAATCTTTAGCAGTCTTAATATTCCAATATATAAAACATTCAATGAAAAAATAAGAATCAATAAAAGTTCTTACATAATAATGATGAATCACAAAGAATTCCTTTGAAGTATACATTTTATATGAAAATAACTCAATAATTATTGTTAAATATTTAGATAAAAATTTCATTATGTTTTGGCTATACTTTTTTTAATAATTTTAGCTTAGAAATTCAAGTGCCTGGAAAAAATCAGTTAGCAATACATGTTGAACTTTAAACAAATAAAAAGTTGTTATAAACAATTGAACTCAATGAAAATTAATTATTAATCAAGTAAATTTTCCCAGTAAAATTACACAAATAAAGTGGAAAGTATTAGAGCAAGCACATATGCTCTTTTTCTATTTATATTGCTGATCATGTGATGGATTTTATTAAATGAACTTGACACTTAGATCAACTTGTTTTTTGATCTAAATCTATTGAAGACATTACTAAAAATAAACTCATTTACATAATTGTAGAATTTTAATTTTAAAATCTTGCATTTAAAGACAATTATTTATAAAACTAAAAATTATTACAATGGAAATAAAACAATATTGTCTAGTAAATTACATTATTTTTAAATAAAATATTAATTTACATTATTCTTTTTAAATAAGCTTATACAATATTTAATAATGGTGATGTTCCCAGAATAGAATTTAAACAAAATAAATATTAAGTATAACTTTTAATAGTGTAACCAGGAAATGAAAATTGAAATTTATTATCCAAGCACACCCATACACATTTACTAATGCTTTTTTATTTAAAATTAATAGCTTGTATTAATAGATTAATTCTTTATTTTCTTTAATTAACTAATTAAAATGTATCTATAAAATATCATGTGGAAGGAAGTACATTGGTGAGACCTGTTGCCCTGTTGAACAGTGATTGAAAGACCACAAACTAATGGTTAAAAGACAAAACAGATGTGACTACCATAGCAGACCATGTATGTACTAATTACCATACGTTTAATTGGGAAAATACAAAGATATTGGATAAAGAGGAAAAAATGCATAGAAGAAAATTCAAGGAAGCTGCTCATATGACAATGGTAAATAATCCTATAAGTCAACCCAGTGTGGCAATACATAATGTATGGAATCCTCTAATTAATCTTCCTTTTAGGAAAAATATTAAACAATAATAATAATAATATATAAAAAAATAAAAAAATTGAAGGACTCAGGAGGATTTAAACCAACCCTCATATATAAATATATCAAATTTCTACTATATGTTGGCTTTGACAGAATAGCTCAGTTAGTAGAGCATTTGCCTTAAATTCAATATTCAAGAATCTAAAGGTGCAAGTTCAACTTTTAAGTAAATATTGTCACTGTGCATATAGTCCAGAAACACCTGAAGAAGAGTGGAGGATAATACTACTCAAAATGTTATGTAATTACTAACCTGTGTTGTCTACTTGTGTGTTATTACTAACAAGTTGTTTGTATTTGGAAAGTTTAAATAAAGTTTAAAATTTTCTTTACATTCAACATTAACTCATAAATAATGGAAATAGTCCAACATATTACATTTAAAATGTATTTAGTTGACTTAATCTTTATTACAACTAGCATTAAGAAAAATATACTTTTTATTAGAAAACAACTTAAATAAAATGCATCTTTAAAAGCAAGTAATTTAAATACTGATATTTGAGCATTAAAAATTCAAACTTAGCTTTAAAATTTAATTCTAACATTGATTTTTACCCACTAATACCTTTATTAAAATAGTTTTTACTCTTAATACTTTTTTAACATTAGCTCGTTAATATTTAGGATAAGAATATCTTTAAATTAGGCAATTGAAAGTTATCTACAACTACATATGAGTTTAAAACATTGCAATAAGATATTAAAAATAACTTTTAAAATAATTAAAACTTGTGAAGGAGTTTTTACAAAATAACTTATAAAAGGCATTAACATTTGAATATCAAGCCTTAACAAGTTAGCTTGCTATAAAATTTAACTTATTGAAAAATAATTTTTTTAAATATTAAACAACTATATAGCTGAAGATTTAGCTTTATTGATAAAGGTAAAGTTTACTATATATATATATATATATATATATATATATATATATATATATATATATATATATATGAGGAAGATCTCTTAGGCATTTAATCTAATTTCTCCAATCCATCATTTCTCTTCCCTACATCCTTACAGAATTTTTTTTATTTCCCTCATTTTGCATGTGATATTTTTTAAACATTTTACAATCTCTTGGTAACCCATCTAAAACTTTAATTATTCATCTATTGTAAGCATTGTAACATTTCTAGCCAGTTTCACTTTAACCTTTTAATATTTTTATTGATGTTAATGATATATATAGCATGTATTCCATCTACATTTTCTTTTTTTTCTACCAACATACATCTCTCAATGATTTATTGTGTCATTTGAAATCTTCAATTCTAAGTTTCAAATTCATACATAAGCAAGGACAAAATGCTTTTGATTGAATGTTTTTTTATTATCAAAATCTTAGAATATTTTCTTTCAATAATAAATGACTTCTAAAAAAAGTACTCTGTTCAGGTTTAATTATGAGGTTAATTTCATTTTTTGTTCAACCTCTTTTAATAATTTGATCAGGATTGTCAATGTTTTTTGATTGAAAGGATTTTTATTTGTCCCACCATTGTTTGTCTTTAGTTGTTATTTTTAATGCTACTTTTTTGCTTCCATCTGATAATTTTTATAACATTTATTGCATTTTAGTAAACAATTATTTAAACTTTTCTATATACTCTCCTCATATACACTTCAATGTAATTTTTATATAATTTCTCCTTTATTTTCCTTACAGTTGAAACTGTCCTGATGAAGACTGCAGGATGGTTGAAACTGTAAGAAAAATAAAGAAGGAATTATATAAAAATTGCATTGAAGTGTATATGAGAAGAGTATATAGAAAAGTTTAATATATATGAATATATGAAAAAATGCAAAGAAAGTGAAAAGGAGAAGATAAGAATAAACCATTGTTTGTGAAAAAACATATCATTTTCATATATTTTCATTTATTTTTTATAAAACTTTTATTAAAAAATTTAAAGAGGTAGAATCCCTCTATTATATATCTTTATTGATGCAAACCCTTTTGTATTACTATTTATTCTAATCACTGCTGTAACTTTTGATGATTATATTTAGAATATGGGTTGATATTCTAAAGCTTTGATTAATGTGGAAATGCTTATGAAATTAAGTACCTTTGTGTTGTTTCTGACTATAACTTCTCATAATATGTATGTAATTTTTATAAATTCAGCTGATTACCTTGGTTAGTTTGAATTCAGAATTCTTTAAGGATAATTTACAGCTGGTGGAAGATTGATTAGTCTGTAACATCTAATATCTTTTTTATCATATTTGAAAATCAATATTTTTATTACATTTTTCCAATTATTTGATATATTTTATTATTTCATCATATGATATATAGCTTTGTTGATATTTTCTATATTTCTTTGCTTGCTTTTTTTTAAGTTTAAATAATAGTTTTCTTATTTTTTTAAGCTTTTTTCAAAGAAAATACTTATTTCATCAGTATTATGCATTTAATAAATTGAACATTGGAAGTAATTAACAATTTTTGTGTTGTAACATATGTGTTAAAGCAAATCTAGGGTGTATAAACCAAAACTGGGAAGAAAAATAGAAGTAATAGTTAATAGGCTAACCTTCAGAAATATTTCAGTGAATTTTTGCTACAAGTTATAAATCTATTAAAATTTTTTGACAAATTTCAATGACAAATGACAGCAGACATAATCAATTCAATTAGTAGATAACAGATTTATTGTTTTTGTGTTTTTTTTTCATATGTCGTAGCACCTGCCGGGATGCGAACCCACAACCGTCTGCAACCAACTACTTGCTTGCAAGGCAATTGCGATGACCTCTTGGCTAACAATGCTTGACAACAGATTTATTGTTTTTGTGTTTTTTTTTCATATGTCGTAGCACCTGCCGGGATGCGAACCCACAACCGTCTGCAACCAACTACTTGCTTGCAAGGCGATTGCGATGACCTCTTGGCTAACAATGCTTGACAACAGATTTATTGTTAAAGCCGGCTACCAGTAGCTAATACAAAAAATAGCCCAAGGTTACAAATTCCCCAACTAAAATATAAAAAAACTTAACACATCAGCACTATTTATAAATAGCAATTTACTCTTTATCATACAAATAAATATTGTATCATTGGTTATTTTATTTAACTTTATATATTTACTATCAATTTTCATATGAAAAGAAAACCTTTTTTTTTGTTTTGAAAGGAGTTAAAACTTTAACTAATCATATATTTAATAAAAAAAAATACAAAGCGAATTTTGTACTTTAACATTTTTAAACACAGCTAGAGTATTTATATATAATTAACAACAAATGATGATAATCTTTGTTTTGTTTTTATAAAACATCGACTTCTTACCTTAATCAATCAATTAAAGAATATGTTATATCAACAAAATCTAGTTTATTAGAGAACTAATATACTCTTAGAATCCACAAAATGAAACTTAAAATTATAAATATCAGTCTAATCAATAGAAAGCATTTTTTCTTTACATAACAAAGTTTTGTAGTGAGATTCTCTCTATAATTCATTGTGAGGATTTCTTATATGAACTAATAATTCCCACTCAATGGCATGCATTAATTGATTCCATTTATAATTATATTTCTTTCTTTGCAAGTTACTATATTGTCCTATCTCCCCTACATTGCAGATTTAATATTCAAGTACCCAAATTATATATTCTTTTGATATTTCATTTATAGTACACCTCTGAAGATCTCTTATTTACAATTCCTTAATCTCAGTTTATTTTAATTACATGAATTTTCAAAACTCTTTAATTATTTAATTAATTGAAATTTTCAAAATAACATCATTATTTAATTGATTGAAATTCAAACCATTATATATATATATATATATATATATATATATTGTAACCATATATTTTAGTATAAAATATATGATTTGATGTAACTAGTATAAAAATTTCTCTTTCTTCCTTTGGTGATTTGATCGGCTTGAGCTGCATTTGAACAGATTACTCTCTTATATTATTTTGATAAATTTAAATTTGCTTCTTTCCATATGCTAACGCATATCAAAATGCTTAACTTTTTAAAAATTTAACAACACATCAAAATTTAGTAAAATATTATTAAAAACAATATTTTGTTTTATTTGTCTAAAAATGATCTTAAAATTATTATTTTATTCAATTTAACAAAAAACCATTTGTTCAATTAAAATTAAATATTAAAAATAAATACAGTAATTGCGTAGGCATCTCAATGTAATAAAAGAAAAGAGCGCGAATTTAAGAGGATTGTCTGATAGTTTGCTTTTGGAGGGAGAAGGAAAGAAAAATGGTAAAGGCAAGTAGTGTAAATTTGCCAAGCTTATTTTAAAGTAAAAATAATAAGTAATCGGACTACCACAAAGTTTGCTATAAATGTAAATAACATCGTGGTATTTAATTAGAAGATGCCTTGCTAAAAATAAAAGTCTGTTCAAGTCGGCTGGCCAAGTGGATCGAATCAACAGTAATAATTCCAATATTACATTTTTAAAATGTCGGAGCTTTCCAGTTTAAAGGAAAATTGCAAGAATTGGTATGTTTTAAAATGTTTATTGTTTTACAATTTGGAAACATTAAAAAGTATTTTAATTACAGAAGTTATGAATATGAAAATTTGCTTTTTAAAGAAAAAGAAATTTAAGTTAAAGTAAAATGTTAAAGTTATCAACATATTTTAATATTTCCGTTTTTAAATTATAATAGAATATAATATTAAACCACTAAACATCACATGATCACTATCTCATACTAGCACAATAATTGTTATTAAACAATTCAAAACAAAACAACACTCTCCATATAGTAGTGCCATCTTGTGCTAACAAGAGCAATCAATGGATGCCAGAAGGCTTGTGCATAAAATCCCTATCTAGTGCCTACTCATCCAATATCCCCAGACTAGTTTCTGGCTTGTGGCCTTCATCAGTGAGGAGCCTTGGATCTGAGAGCACTGCACCTAGATCTTGTGCTATGGTTGTTAAAGAGCCAAAGACACCAAAATGTATGGGTACTGAATTGAGTTCAGACCCATATGACTATATAAGCTATTGAGCTTGGATTGAAAATATTAATAGTGTTTTCAATTTCATTCTCATAGTTTTGTAGTTAAATAGAGTTAAAAGGTGGGTGCTGGAGGGTTGCATTAGATCCTAAGATCTAGGTGCAGTGCTCTCAGATCCAAGGCTCCTCACTGATGAAGGCCACAAGCCAGAAACTAGTCTGGGGATATTGGATGAGTAGGCACTAGATAGGGATTTTATGCACAAGCCTTCTGGCATCCATTGATTGCTCTTGTTAGCACAAGATGGCACTACTATATGGAGAGTGTTGTTTTGTTTTGAATTGTTTAATAAGAATATAATATTGATTGATATTTAACTTTACAATGCCAGTAATATTTGCTAATTAATTTGTTTAACATTTGGATAATAAATAATCTTCAAATAATTAATCAAAGCTATTTCTAGTTTTATCGTCATATTAGAATGATTGACTTAAGTGCTATAATTAATATTCCTATATTTAAACGTGGATGGATAAATATTCGCATGGATGTAATAAAATTGGAACATTTTAATAAAGAAATGTAGAGATTAATAACTTAATGAAAAACATTTTCATTTAAATTCTGCATTTCATATTGTTGTTCCATGTCTTAGGAGCCACGTAAAATTGTTAATCTGATAGTGATTATAATAACCAATACAATGGATAAAATTGCATGTATGGAATTGAATTATAGTTATAATTATTGTTTCATAGATTTATTGTTCGACACATCGTACATGGATCCCACGGAGCATATTTGGAGTTATAAAATGTTATACAATCCGAGTTGTGACACACACCTGTTATAATTCATGTATTGAACTGTAAAATTGCTTTACATTTAATTTATATCACACACACACTTGTTAAATTTTATGTTAGATGCATAATGCATTACTTTACGTTTATCGTTATCGGAACTTGCATGTGAAGTTCCTAAGTATATTTTATTAAGTTTAAATCAATAGGGGTTGAATAAAATATTTATTCAAGAGAATAGCGCTTGCGAAATAGCTTGAAAAGTACTAAATGAATTCGTGAAATGTATCAATCTTTGTGAGGTATTTTGTTAGTCTTTCCAGATTTATGGTCTTATACTAATATTACTTATATTATATTACACATTTTAGTTTAAGCAAAAGAAGTTAGCACATTAGTCGTCCTGATTAGCTTAACATTTTATTATGCAAGAACCCACATTTGCTAAAGTGTTAGTGTATTCTGAATAGTCAGAATAACTGAGGGGGATGATTTTGCACTTTAATGTGAAGTAAATGATAATGTTGTTTTAGAATGTTAAAGGGCATTAATCTGTGCTGGTGGTTAATCCGCAGATTATTTTAATTGCTATTTTTGTATTTTACACACATTCCTGCGCTGGTGGTTAATCCGCGGAATTGTGTGATTATACGTATTGCTTTATAATGGTGTATAAATACACAAAGCGTTTAGTATTATTTAATTCCTACGTGTAGATGAATGCATCCACGGGAATATGTTTTACTTCACAGATATAAGTTGGGCAAAGTATTTTAGTTAATCTGCTAAATCATCTTCTTCATTTGTAAGCATAGTTTGTAAGTTAGATCATCAAATGGTATCAGGACGTTCTATTCAAGTACTTCATAATAATTAACTGTTGTTTGATTATTGTTTACCGGAATGTAAGTTTACATTTTCATTTTATTTAATGATTACATTATAGCTAAATCATACAGACATAATATCATCTATTATATTATTATAGGTGTACATTAGGGATTTATTGAATCTGGAAATGATGTTAAATATTTCATAAGTTGATGCTGAATATCATATAATCTCATCAATATTCATTATATTAGATTGAAATAAGGTATGATTAGATTTTAAAAACTGTACCTATGAGAAGTTATTGAAGAAAGTCAATGGAATTATTTATTTATTTATTTATTTTTTTATTATATTAATGGAATTAATTACTTGTTGTTAATAAATTTGTAAATAAAAGTTGATTTATAATTAAACTTATTGTGCCGTTGCTATGTGTCATTCTTAAAATCAGAAATCATAAATTTTGGATAGAGCATACATTATAGAGCATACATTGAAATACATATTATAGTCAACATGATATAAGAGTTTAGTAATATTTTGATAAAACATTTGAATGCTTTTCGTCTTTGGTAGTTTATGATGAGTGAGGTATAATAAAATCCCATTTACCTTTTCCATCATTTTGGCTTTGCGTATTTGATTTCAGTATACAATACAAATTAATTATTAAACTTGTAAACAGATTTCCCAAATAATAACATGATTGAATGTATTTACTTAACGTTTTTTAAATTATCATTTGTCAGTAATAAGAGTCTCAGTGATATAATAAACTATAAAAGAACCCAAATATTTATGTTTATTTATTGCAAAGCTTTACCTGGACTAGCATCTACATTAAAAATCATATAGATGATTTAAAGTTTCATAATTTCATGTAGTTCAACAAATTACGCCATCTTGTACATGGTCGGCCATCGGGTCTCATACAAGAAAAATCGCAAATTAAGGTTTAAAAGTAATAACATTGCACTTATAATTTGTTTAATATCTTTTATCATACTACTATGATAGGTCTTCGCGGTACACCCTGGCTGCGACCAAATTAAATATAAAAGTTTATGTTAGATCATTAGTTTGGTCTGTGGTAAGTTGCTCCAGATGTTGAGTGTGGTCTTTGGTGCATAAAATAGATAGCATGATATGCTCTTGGTTATAGCTCTTAATAGCTGACAATAATTGAGTGGGACTTGATCAGTGATCGAAGTCACAATTCTTAGTGCACTTACGTTACGTAGTTGGGATCACACAAATTTACGGTTACAATTTTTAGAGTGCCGCAGCGAATCGGCCTGATTTTGAGGTTACAATATATATATATTCAATTGCCTGAAGTTTTATTTTGTTTTTAAATCTTATATCTCAAACACATTTAATCTTATTATCTTATTTTTAATCTATTTATTTAGACTAAAATGTAGATTATTTAATTAAACTTTTAAAATCTATTGCTTTTAAAACTAGTAGAAGTAATTGTGTTGTTTAGCAATACTATCCTGCCCACATAATTTTAAACATACATTCTTTTAATCTTTGCTAAGAGAAACAGTTTTAAGCTAGTTTAAATAATTTACTATTTTATTTTAACTTTAAGTGTTTTTATAATAAAACCTATTATTATTTATAATCGTTTCAAAATACGATTTTATTAATTTATTCTAAAATTTTACTATTATCTAATACTTTAAGATATTACTTTTATTTTAAATAACTTTTTTTAAAAAAAAGTTTTGTACTGCTATATTTATAAGCTATACTCACAACTGAATACCACTTCTCTTCCCTGTGGAAGACCGCATGGCTGACCATAAAATAAATAATATATTATTCTTTTCAATAAGAGAGAAAAAAAATCATCGTTGAAATATATAAATATTATTTACAGAGAGAGAGAAATAGAAAATCATTGATAAGTTATATAAATAAATATATTTTTAAATATTTAGCTTTATTACTGCCTAGCATGCTTTCAATATATTAGGTATATCATATTCATAGCTTATAGTAATATCACTCACTTTTGAGTCATATTATTATAAGCTATGAATATGATATATACATGATATATCAAAAGCATGTTAGGCAGTAATAAAACTGAGTATTTAAAAAATCTACCTTTTCTATATATGTGTTCATAGCAGTCAGTTATTACTACGCTAAAAAAGAAGGAAATAAATTATATTTGAATTACAAATGAATAGTTATATTGTTTATATACAATACAAAAACTTCCATTTAAAATTAAAGGTTATGTATAGCTTTTTATTATCAAATCCACTTATTATATTGCACTCATCAGCCGAGAGGTGAACCCGCGACAACCGTCTGCAACCAACTGCTTGCTTGCAAGGCTGCTGTGCTGACAATCTTGACTAACAACGCTTGACAAAGTTCGTATCTAATGTAAAATAATTTCAGTAAAACCTGTTCAACCTTAATCACATGAGGGATACTTTTATAGCAGAGTTTCCTTGTGATTTATTCATATATGGGAAGAAATACAATGTTATAATCTGATTTTAGCATTTTTTTTTAAAAAAATATGTTATCTTATATAATCAAATAGAGGCAAAATTTTAATAATATATAATTATTATTGAATGTTTTTTTGCATACATTGATTTAGCTTTTTTTAAAATCTGGATTATGAAAATAACTAATATATATATAAACATTGATTAGATATTCATAGGTTCACAAATTTCTACTATTAAACATGAAGAACTGAAGAAAAACATCACTTTATTTGCAATATTTTTGTTACGATATGATTGGCTGATAATTTATCAGACATATTGTGATACATTGGTTAATCATTGCTAACCTTATCTGAATCATTGTCTTAAGATTTTTATTTTTTAAAACTTGAACATACTTTCAAATGAAGGTAAAGCCAATAAAATCCAGATTATATATCTTCACTATAAAAATTATTATTAGGCTGTATATAGATAGCTTTATTTTCAACCAATACATCCACTTATAATCAATCACCCATCTTGTTCAGACAAAGTTTGATATGAGTATGCCAAAGTCCTACCTTCGGCAGCTGTATCAAACCAAAATCTTTCCTTCATTTCAGTCATTTGTGAAACACAAAATTTAAAAGGAAATAAATCATTTGTTATATGGATTATTTTACCTTAGATCTGGGTGCAAGGTGCCATTGTAAAAACCTATCATCTTTCTTGAACTACAAAAGCTTTAATCCACATTATTCCAAACGGTTTTTATTATGTTAAAAAGATATTTGTTCTGTTAATAACATTTACTTGAAATATTAGCATCACAGATTGGTAACAGTCAATAGACATTTCTTAACAAAATGATCAGATTTTTCTGTGCATTGATCTGAACTCGAACATGTCTATAAAATAATAATTTTATACAAATTTATAATTTGAATGAAGGATTGTTGAAAGATATTTCAGAATATCTGAAAATAACTGCTAGATAATCAAAATTTCCAAATCATGTAAAAAGTACATTAAAAGAAGTATGTTGTAGTCAAGCCTTGGTGGTTGAGAGGTCAGCACAGCTGCCTTACAAGCAGTTGTCCCGGGTTAGTGGGTTCACTTTCCAGATGATGCTATGACACATGAGAAAAAAAGTATGTTGTTTTTAAAAGAACAATATTTAATTATATAAATATTATAAAATTAATGTATTTATGGAAACATTGTTAATACTGTAAAAATATAAATATGGTTACATTGCACCAAAATCAATATATAAATGATAAAACTTCTGGCATAAAACCTTTTCAAATCAATGATCTCTCAAAATAAAGATAAATTTATGAAGAAAAAAATACCCAAAAGATTTTAATGTTGTTTTTGCTATGTCTGAGCAAAGAATTGTTAAACATATTTATTTTTTAAAGTAGAAACTAAAAATACAAAAGCAAATCATGATTGACAATCTTCCATTGGTTTGGAGGTTTGATTACTGGGGTAAGATAATTCTGTTATTATTGTTATGAAGTGTTTTCTGTAAAAATAGTGAAATTGCTTAGGATTGGGTTTTAAAATATGGGTCTGATGATGATCAGTATTATTTTATGCCAAAACTGAAATCAAAGTGAGGATCTCATATACCAGAGACTGTTTATACATGGAGATTAAACCTCAAGATTGTGGTGAAATTGAAGAAGAGTGGGCCAAGATGTATTTCAGAACATTTGTGTCTTAAGGGGGGAAGTTATATGAAGGTTTTATAAGTTTCACCTTTTAGCTAAGAACATTTAAATTGTGCAATGCCTGGTTAATAGAAACTAAAGCTAAGTATATCTTGTTCAAAGTTCATTATGTCTTTCAACATCATGTGACCCATTTATTTGTTTTCTTTTTCCAGCTTAAAGTTATGATTACTGTTCATAATAATAACATGAAAGGCTAAAACCTTTGACAGATGTGCCTTAAAATGCTTAAATGGCAGCCAATCAGATAGTAATAATGACTGCACAAGGAGCTCTCAATTCAAAATACAAGTCAGAGATTTTACAAGAAAAAAATGGCCACCTTCTTCTCTACTTAAATTTATATACAAATAAGCCAGACTCAAACAACTTGAACTAAGAACATGAAGCTTTAAACACCTTCACATTTAATTCACTAAATATTATATATAAATAAACAACGTAAAATCTTTCGATTTACTACACAGTAATTTTCAAATCTAATGAAATGATTGTAACAAATGTAAATATACTAAATTTATTAAGTGCAAGCAGATAATATAATAATAACATGAAAGGCTGAAACCTTTGACAGATGTGCCTTAAAAATGTTTAAATGACAGTCAATCAGATAATATTTTGAATTGAGAGTTCCTTGTGCAGTCATTATTAAAATTAAAAAATTATTATTTTAAAAAGGAAAAAATCCAAAAATATTTGATTAATAATGTAGGTGCTTTCTGGTGGAGAGGAAATACAAGAGTCACAACAATATTTTAGAATCCCAAAGAAGTGTGGTTTTAAAAAGATTAGATCAAATTTTAAAAAGTTAAATCAATATAAAATAATGATGGTGAAACAATTCTTGTAGAGAATTCATCAAGTGTAGAAAGATTATCTAAAGGATAATTCAAAAAAGAATTCATTTTGTTATGCAGCTTTAGAAGATCCACAAATGTCTAAAAAAAGTTTATGTTAAATTTTCATTCAGGTGGAAATTCCTCAATATTTACATTTTTTTCCTGAAGAAACTCCTGATATCTATGGAAATAAATAAATATGCAATTGAAAAGCCCAAGAGTTAATTGTAAAGGCAAATATATTTGATTCTTTCCATCCATGCCATTGGCTTAAACCATAGAACATATGTAGAAATTCATGGGTAAGTGGGGAACCATATTATGATATGCATTTTTAATACATATATATGTAAATATTTATGTATATACATATATTGTACTATTTATCTGTATTTTCAGGGTTTATACACTTTAGTTTACACATATTCGTTGAACATGTTATGGCTACACCTGATAATTCATATATCTGAATGTGTCAGGTATTCTAGTGAATGTAACTATCTTACCTGGTCAATCAATCCCAGTTAATTATAATTAAGTGTACTAATAGTCAGAGAAGAACCAGTTTTTAATTTATTTAATAGGTGCCAGGATTCTATATGTGAATCCACTGCCTTTCTCTTCCCTTATTTGTAATACTCGCTATTGCATGAGAATTGACTGCCCTCTGGAGGATTGTAATTTATAATACAGCATTGGCATTTATATTTGACAAATTAATAATGCACTTTAACTAATGATATTATAATAATAAATTTAAAACAATGGCAGAGTAAATTATATTTTTATGATTTATTAAATGTATAATTCTAGAAAATGTTTATTATTAATAATAAGAGATTAAAATATAATATCAAAATACATTGTTTGATGAAAGACATTGTTCTTAAAATTCAGTTGTTGTTTTTTGTAATCAAATTTATTATAGCATTCAACAGTACTTTTAATTTTCTGATGGTGATCACTTATAATACATAAAAGAAAGTTTTTTACCAGTAAGTTTCAATTGTTTAATTATATCACTGTGTGAATTACCATGCATGCTTTTGTCCTTAGTGGAATCTGTTGTATGGCATTCTTACTGTACTTGGTATACATTCTGGGGTTCTAAGATTCAGATAGGCAGTGGGAATCAATTATGGCATTATTGCAATGTCAGGAAGAAAGAAAGTGTCAGTGAATGAATTCTTCTCTACTCACACATTTGATAGCAGCTCATTCCACTGGTGAGAATATATTGGGGCATCGTATATTGACTCCGTAGAAAAAAGAAATCAATTTATAGCAACTTGTTGTTTGATGTCTCACAGAATATGATGATACCCATCTCTAATTTGAGTATACCACACACATCCTGTTTACACCTTTTCTATTCCTTGCCAGATAACGTATTACAGCAATATAATAAGAGAGTGATTTTTTAAAACTTCAATACATATGTTGCTATAAATAATAGACTTTGACCAAAAAATTTGAGAATGTAAATTCAAGCAGATTTTACTATTGAATTTTTGTACAACACAGATTGGCTACCACAAACACTTTCCATATGCAGGAAAATCACTACAAAAGTATATGAATTTATTCCCAGTCAGAAACCAGCATTTAATAAACTACAATAGAGTTACGAGACAGAATACAAGATACGTTTATATTACCTGAGCAGTTAGTTACAAGTGCAAATTGTTGGGGAAATCATGGATTAATGCATTTTAAAATTAAAATGATAATGGCACTTAAAAAAAATCTTATTCCATTGCCATTAAAAAAATTGATGTTCATTCTTTAAAAGTATCCCCTAGAAGTACAGTAATTTCAGCAGCTTTAAATACTAAAATTGCTCATTTGCATTTGTGTGGTTGTCACATTACTAAGTCATAGAGTTTTCTTAAGAAGTGAGTTATGGATGCAAGAACATTTCTTTTTGGGTTCACTAAAAAGAAGATTCATGATTATTTTACTGACAATGATTTTAAAAACCAGTTATATTTTTTTCATAGCAAAATAATTAATCTTCTTAATAAATATAGTGATTTAAAGGCAAAAATTAAGTCACTGACAAGGATATTTAAAAATGATTAGTAAATTAAAACCACAAAGGAGAATCAGATATTTGAGATCATAATCAATGTATATCTCTTTTGATGCCCTGAAAACATCATGTGGATTTGGAAAATGGTCTCATGACTTTAATAAGTATAGCAATGGCATATTTTTAGATGATGATGATGATAATATTTTGAACAGGAAGAAAAACTATTTTCATCATCTTTTGAATAATGATACAAGAATTGAGATGACAACTTTTAATAATATATCCACTTTATCAATCCATTTCGATTTGGACAAAAATATCCATGTTAATGACATCAAGACATCTCTTTGTCATCTTCAAAATTGAAATGATGTAAGTTCTGCAGGTTTTGATAAAATATCTGGTGATATGTTTTAGCTTCAAAAATAAAGAAACTTTTTTAGAAATATATACATTTATGAAGGGATGCTGCCTGGTCTTAAAAGTACTTCTATTTTTCCAATTTAAAAAAAAATAAATAGAATAGACATGATTGCAATAAGTATCATCAAATATCATTATTAACCATTAAAACAAAGTACTTTCAAAGATTTTGTCAAATAGGCTTCAGCCAGTCATACATGAATAGTTAGTAGAGACAATATAAAATAAAAAAGGAACATTGAAAACATGGATCCTGTTGCCTTAAAAATTAAAATGTCAGGAGCAAATGGGTGACTTATACATTGCTTTTAATGATTTTATCAAAACATTGAACTAAATTATTCAAACAGATTTATGAGATTGCTTAAAATTAATTGATATTTCACCAAACTTTATTCATATTATATGGATTCTACATGATAGAATGAAAGTCTTACCACAGATATAAAATCTGAGGCATTTACAATAAAAACTGGTATTAAACTGGAATGTAGACTTGCTGCAATATTGTCTTTGCTTTTTATGACAGTAATCATAGAAATTATTTATAAGCCGCTTAATAAAATAGGTACCAAGATATGGTACAAACTTAATAGTGGAATTCTATCTACTAAAAATGAAAACAAACCTTTTTATTCTAGATATTACAATACCCTGAAGATTGCACCATTTTTTAGCAATTCATACGACAATCTACAGACAGTATTTAATGTTCTAAATGCAATATTTGCAGTCTTTAGTTCAAAATCTCAACTTTATTATCAGGCAGTGGTGGAAGAAAAATTCTCATCAACTTTTAGCTTGGATGATTATCAACATGAGAATGTAAATCAATTTAAATATCTTGATAGTTTTATATATAGAAAGATTAATTTAGATGTAGAAATACAGCATAGATTCCAATGTACTGCTAATGCTTCTAAAAAGGTTATTTTATCTCAGGAAAATACATACTACAAATTAATTAGCTGTGCATAGAACTGTTATTAATATAATCTATTATTTTATATAGAGCTCACAAAACAAGCTTTGTAGAATACCCCCAACCTCAGACCGGTTTCTGCTACTGGTGTCCTCAGTGAGGTGCTAGGATATTCAATCATTAGATTAAAAATAACAGGACAAGTCCAGCACTTTTTCTAATGTATAACTATTAAGTAGAAAATCTAAAATGTTCAGACATCCATATGTGTTCCAATCCAGCTATCTAACTTAAATAGCCATATGGAGCTGAAGTAAGTTCAGATACACCACATATTAATAGCTTTAGCAATATAAAATCACCAAAGCCTTCATAGCAAAAAACAAAATATTAAAAAAGAAAAATCAAGTCAGATATCACATGACCGAATTTAATAAGCTTGTATTTACAAATGTTATATATAGAACTCACAAAACAAGCTCTTAACAAGCTTTGTAGAATACCCCCAACCCCAGACCGGTTTCTGCTTTCACAACTTATTGATACCATAAATGCCAGCAGTGTCATTTAGGAATAATCAAAAATATATCAATAATTTTTTTTAAATACAATGGCAAGAACATAAGCTAATCAATATATTCTTCAGATTGCTACATATGATATACAGTCTACTAGTATAAAATCAGACCTTCATCGGATTTGACATGTAAGATGAATGGATAGTAGAAAACATCCTACGCTGATGTTTTATGGTGAACATGAGCATTTGCATAAAAGGTAGACTTCCATACATTGTTTGAAAGTCATATATAAAAAAGTGCAGTATTAACAGTTTCCATTGGGAAAATATATCAGAGATTAGAATACCTTGGAGAACTATAAGTATACATGATATTGAAACATTTTAGAAAAAGTTGTCTGCAAAAAAAATTCAATTAAAGGACAGAATCACAAAAACAAATAAATAGAAAAATGTATCTATATATTTTATGTGGACGTATTCGTGGATCATATATTGGATTGCATAGTCATCGTAAAACTAAACTCTAGAATAATGAACATATTTTCATTCATGAATCTTTGATGATAATAATAAGAAAGTCTAAAAATTGCCAGGTCAATTTTCCTGCTACAGTCACTGGTCAAATCAGCAATATTGGTAGAAGAGAAAAAAATATCCTTTATAACATTTTTTGCATGCTATTAGTTGAGAAGCAATGCAGTAATCAACATATAAGTATTTTTTTCATTTTCAGAAACATTTAAACAATATATGTAAGTATATTTTCAAACTGTATTTGCATTGTGAACGAAATAATGTAAAGTTTTAAAATTTCTTTCTTATTACTTTAAATTTTCTACTATTGTAAATAAATGAAAAACCATTTATGTATATCAAGAATATGGTGGACTTACTGTATCAATAATATATTTAACATCTGCACATATTGGAAATCTTATCAATAAAAAAATAGGGAATTATATTAATTTAATGCCCTAACTCATATATTATTAGATAATACTGTAAATTCTTTTTTTTACATAAATGCAGCTTCACCTATCAAGATGATGTAATATAATAAACAAATTTATTGGTTCTCATATAAGATATTTTGTTTATCTTAAAACACCATAATTGTTCAAATAGTTCTCATTTACTGTTATAATATAAACAATAATTAATGACTATATTCAAAATTTGTTACAAAATAAAAAATCTGTGGCATGTATAATGAAGCAGTCAGTCTTAGCTTAAGATTGAGCTTCATGATTCCAACTACTAACCTGTATTTAAACCCTATATCCCACCTCGCTCCTTTTGTCATGTATATATATTTTATGTATATATCTGAGATGCGCACCTAAAAATTTATAAATTTTAACTTTCAATAACATTTTTTTAAAATTATTATTAATTCTTTTTATTAATTATTAGTTCTCTTCTATTAAAGTATTATAGGTGCGACTCAAATATATATATATAGGAGCAAAAATGTACTAACAATATTGATTTTTAAATATTTTATTATGTCATTTATACAACTTTTTTTCTTTTTAAATCCAAAATGGAAGATGCAATTGTAAATTGTCTAAAAATAATTAAAGGGTTGGAAACACTATTGTTTTAATCTGGGGAAGGTATTTTTTAATTAAAGTTTTTACTTAAAATGGGATTAAGATTAAAGATTTTCTTTTGTTATAAACATTTTTGTCAAATCTATTTCTAATCTGGAAATAGATTTGAATTTATTTTTGGACATTATCTAACAGTTGCATCTTTCAAAAACAATGGACTAAGTAATTAAAAGCATTCCAGAAATACCTGAGCAGTGTATAAAATGGAGGACTTTAAAATCAGAACAGATTAGCCAATATTGAGAGAACAGATGAGCTACTATTGAAAGAATTGCAGTGAACATAACCCACATTGGTGTGAAAGTTAAAAAAAATAATAATATAGTAGTAAGTCCACCATCCTTCTTGGCCCTGTTGGGTCATCATCTGCCGCCACCATGTCATTACACTTCTGTAGAATGAAGTAAAGACCCGATGGAGAACTTTGGAGTGCTAAATAGAAGCTTTCTGTTACATAAGAACTGCAATGCATGAGCTGGACTTTTTAATATGAACTCTTAAAATTGTGCAAGGTAAATTATTTCAAACTGCCACCATTGAAACTAAATCTAGCCTAATTCATCTATCAAGATTTCTTCTAATATGTGATTTAACTTTGTTTTGTTTTAATATGTAATTTGCTCTAAAGTCATTTCTATAAATTTAACTCTCTCTCATATGCTCTTAGCTTTCTTTAATTTTGGTGTGGTGATTTATTTATTACTTGATTTTATATGTGTGTTTTTATTATTAATGTGCCAATCTCAAGCAATCTGACGAGTTGAATTTCTAAAATCTTTTCTTCTTTTTAAGTAAGCCTTCATGAATTAAGTTTATTAACATTCCCTTAAAATATAATGTATTATTAATTAATACACTCACCAGATTGTTTTATGAGCCAACATTTTATTTATGCTTTAATATAAAAAAATATATTTGTTTAACTTTGGATTTTCTACCTGGGATAAATCTAGAACTTAAGCTAATTAACACTTTGAAATCTTTTAAAATGTTGTTTTTTATTAAATTCTGAAAGAGTGACCCATTAATTATTTTCTATATAACTGCTTTTTTTATTTACTCTTAAAATATAAGCTTAAATATTCTCAGTTCTTGTAAAATCCATGAAGATGGGATTGAATTATTTTAAATAGTAAAAAAAGGGATGGGGATAAATCTTAATGTTTCTTTTATTAAATAAAATCTTCATGTATATTTTATTAACTGAAATCTTCTCTCTATATATATTATAGTGGCATAGCATATTATTTATAAAAATTATGACATTCAAACTAGGGTCATTTATTTTTAAAGCAGTAAAACTTTTTCAATGTCGTTAGTGAAATTTATCATTACTGCATTACTGACATTCAGCCTATCTTTGTATATATATATATATTACATGCTTCTAATCTGGAGGTTGTGACAAGTTTGAACCAATAGATTTCTTTTCAAATCTCGTTCTGTAGATAGTTGAGCTATCCAGAACCACATTTATGTTATATAAAAAGGTCTCTGGTGGTGATTCCCTAAATCTGGCACATGTTATGCCTATCCACTTTCTTCATATAAAAAGGCCTCTGGCGGTGATTCCCTAAGTCTGGCACATGCTATGCCTTTCCACTTTTTTGTACAAAAAGGCCTGCATGTCGCCTATCCACTTCGTCTTTCATCCAGAAGCATGACTTTTCTTGTTATTTCTTGGTTATAATGTCAGCACTGCAAACTTCGTATTATTATTCCTCTTGCTTCATGGCCCAGTTTTAATGCTCTAATATTAAAATTGCACTCTGCTCAAAATATATATAAATGCCAATTACTTCTAGTTTTATTAATTAAATTTATTTTAGTCTTATACAATCCCACCATTGTAACTTATTTCTGCATTTAAGAGTATCTATTTGCCTTAGGGAAAATAGAGCGTTCTTCTTACCAGTGCTAATTAAGAGAATTTTCATTAAATATTTTGGTCATTTTCAAATGTGTTTTACTTATTTTCATGACTGTAATGGCATGAAAATAGTTTTCTTAAATATATAATGAATCTCAGAATGCTCCCAAAATCATATGTTAGTCATCACATTTCAGAACCATAACCCAAAGTGCTAATAGCAATTTTATGTAACTTCTTCCTAATAATTGATTGGCATTTTAATATTGGACCCACCAAAGATGTTTGCTTATTAATAATATATAATTTAGCTAATAAAGAGCATATGAGAAATAATAGCATGAATGACACTATGTACTCATCTACTGCTTGCTCATTCATGTACACACTAATATATACAATTAAATCATAATGTATAATAATTTGTCATTATATTAAACTATATTTTTGTTATCCAACTTGTCTGAGTAGTTTGAATTCCTCTTTTTTCCACTTACAAAAGTACAGCCATGCTCATATATATTTTAGTTTAGTCATAGTTAATAGATTTCTCATTGTCTTCTTCGCTTTGCTAGTGGGTCAGATTAAAATTAATTCTCATGTGCCATCACTATTATGTTATCCATTAGGTGTTAGATCTGTGACTTAGAGAGTGGGTTTAATTCAGGCTGGTCCCTGACCTAAATCTCGGACTTAACTGGGTTTGAAGTACATTTTGTGAGTTCCAGCTAATGTTAGATGGATAAACATGTTTTGACCAGTACAATAAAGATGCATTATATATCTATATAGATGTAGAAAATGTGTCTATTTTTAATATTATACATCTCAATAGCGATATAAGGGAGGACAGATGTTACATCTCCAGGGTTATTAAGATATTTCCATTTCTAGACAAAATAGTGTATAGCGGTGAAGTAATAAAAGATTTTTTGCTATGCATTGACCATGGATGTCTGATCATTAATTTGTGTAATGAAAATATTTATGTGGAGTTATCCATTTATAATTGTTTAATTAGAAAGATCTTTACCTAAGATAGTAGTCAAGTGAGGTTAACTACCCCATCCCCAAACTAAGAGTGAAAATAAAACTAAATTTTCTTTTGGATACCACTCTAAATCTAATATAGAGACAAAGCACTGTCATTTACATATAGACGTGTAAAAAATCAAAAAATAGCACACTTTTTAATTTTCTTACATAGTGTAATAAGTCTCTCCACTGATAGGGTATGTATTATATTTACATCTAAACATCCATTATGTATATATCACCCAAACTGGTTTATGTCTGAACCTATCCTAGCACCTCTCTGAGGAGTGCCAAAGCATGAAACCATTGTCAGAGGTTTGGGGGGGGGGGAGGTTCTGTCAGAGATATTTTAAGTGCTAGCTCTGGCTAAGCATTTATCACAAAGCTTGTTGAGGAATTGGCAATCCTCATTGATTATATCTTACAAGCTTAAGAGAATTGGGTCATGTGATCTATGACTCTTATTTTGACTGTTTAAAAGAACTGACCATCTTATCTCTTTTACCTAAATTCTTATATAGGCAAATCCAGAGCACTTTGGAAGAAAAAAAACAAGATCTCAAATTGATCACATTACTTTTTTAAAGCTATATTTCAAATTGCGCTATATTATTTTTAGTGACATATGCGAAATTTTTCCATTTACAACTTGTCAATATCAAATCAAATAACAAAATGTGAAAATTAAAAACTCCTCCTAGCGGTTTAATATTATGTAATACACTAGATTAACACCCAAACAGAGAAGAATAAGAGAATATACTTCTGATAAGAAGAGAATCACACAAAGGATTAGAAGAGTTTAAGTAAGGCAGTGAAGAAAATAGAGCTCTGGTGAAGACTGCTGGACAGTCGAAACTGTAAGAAAATAAAGAAGTTTTTAAGAAAATTTGTTGCATTATCGTGTATATGAATAGAGTGATATAAACAATATATAATTAAAATGCCCTCAGACACATTTCAATCATGGCTTAACAAGTGGAACATTTGTAATAAATTGTCTATTTCGTGAAATCGCATACTTTTTGTCTTATAACGGAAGAATAATTGTATTGCATATGTAAGCTATATGTATGGTTTTATATAAATAATCTGATTTTTATTTGTAAAAAATATATATTTAGGTGTTCCAAAAGATTTGTGTTAACATAATGTATTTCTTTCTCACAAATATTTCGTATTATTCAGAATAAATCGATAATGTCAAATATTTTTAAAATCAATCACCGAGTATTGTGTATAACTAATGTGTTTATTTTTTCATTTCAAAATGAATATTATTAACGCTTAAAGATATATTTAAAGTGACAGTTTGCGTTTTGTACTTTTTATAATGGAAAAAAAAGAAAATTTAAGTTTGAAAATAAAATAGCATTAATAAATCAATGTATTTTTATTGTAAGTTATGTTAGGCATAATCATGAAACATTTAAAATGCAACTTTGTATGGACCAAGCAGAAAAGAGTTATAAAAATATTTCGTAAACTTTTTTACCTTATTTTAAAATATTCAGATTCCCTAGTAAATTGTTACATTTTCATTTACCATTGTCAAACTCCTTCCACTCACAACTTTGACGCCATCCATTTCAGATAAATACACTAATGATTATTACTAATCATTTTCGAAACATTGTATACGTTAGACTGTTTCGTACACATCATAAATTTTTGATTTGTTCTTGTTTTGTTTTTGTTTTTACGTTGGAGAAACGTAGGAGACTACTTTTATGGCTGTTTGTTAATTGCTGATTTTCGGAGTCTTTGGGAAATTAACAAAAAAAAAACATTTTTATGGCAAGTTTTGAAAATACAAATGTTTTAGCAACTATGCTAGGCACGATTGTAGACTAAATCATTTATAATATTGATTTATTGATAACTACTAGTATTTCTCAAATTAAAAAAAAAAGAGAGAACTCAGTTTCCTTTATATATGAAGCTATAAGTGAAAAAAGATAATAGAGAACAATAATAATAGATGAACATTGACTTGCAGACTCTGGAATTCAAAAGTTCGTGGGTAGCGGCCCAGCTGATTGGACTTCTAATATACTCCCGAGCATAAATCATTCGATTTTTTTTTTATATACGATATATTTGAAGATATTCTTTTTAGACTGATTCACAGCTACAATTTATTTAATGTATATATATCATTACTTACGTAGTATAATTAACGTTGTATTGAATATGTAGATAAAACAGCTTTTAATAATCTGTTGCAAGAGAAACAACTCTTAAAGAAAATAAATGTTAAGATATCTTAATGGTATTTTTTATAATTATATATCTATTTAGCGGACATTTATGCAGAGTCATTGTGTCTTCTCAGTCCCTTGCAGATATAGAGGGTCCCCAACAGGTAAAATTGACCAAAATATTTTAAATATTTTATAAATTTTATTCTGATTAAAATTTCTCTTGCAATTTGAGTGCCAACGAGAATAAATTTAGCCTATTGTTAATAAATAACTAAATTTAAAACCAAGTCTGTTTATGGTCATCTAAAAGTGATGTTCCGAATGGAATCGAGATTAAATTCTGCCTCGTCTATTTTATCTATAGAAAAAAAAAGATGGATAATAAATTAGCATATTTTATACTCTAGAACATAGGTTCCCAAGCTTTTTAACGCCCCCCCCTTAAGTATAACAGTTTTCCGCGTTTAATCTGGCCTGACCAGTGGTAGTACTAGCATAGGATTCGAACTTGGACCCTTAGATTCTCGAGTATTGAATTTTAAGGTAACGCCCTAACCAACTGAGCCATCCTGCCAAAAAATGAGTGAAATCAAATCAAAATCGATTATATTTCCTGATTTCTCCCTATCCAAAGCTCTAATACCCTGCTAATTGATACCATGAAGTTTTAGGTGGCATATCTTGGAAAGGCTGAACCTAAACCCTACCGTTATGTGCTGCTTTTGAAAAGAAAAAAACACTTTCAAAAAGGAAATATCATTATCAATAAAACAAAAAAAAATCAACATGTCAATAAATTTTCAATAATCACATACAGAGATTACAAAAATAATAATAATTTCACGCAAAGTAAGTTTCTTTTTCTCAAATAGAATAGTGTGTTAAAAGCAAACAATAAACAAATATCACCCAAATATATATACACACACACCTCGGCATACACACAAGCATTCCAGAAATTAATTTGGTAGAACTGATTTAAAGTAGGAACGTCAAATAATAATTTGTAGAGAAACAAAAAAAAAATACAAATAATAAAAAAAATACACTGATCTAACTACTTCAGCTTCACCTATTCATATATAAAAGTAGGTTGAAGTAAAGAAAGTTTCCCTCTTTTCTTCTGAGCGTAAGCTTGTGGCTAAGACCTGTAGAGGTCACTACCTTCGAATTTTTCAGACGCTTATTCATAAGGTTACAGCCTTAGTAAATATTACTTAATAAAATTTATAGCAACAATTCATAATGATAATAAATAAAAATTTAAAAAAAATTTATTCCATCCCGCTTCCTTCTGGTTTCTTTCCATGAACCATCTCCGGACTTAGTATCTTTTAAGTGCACTATAAACCATGACAACAAGGTGGTGATGGATTCCCTTCTTCACAGCAAATTATAGGCATTAAGGTGTTCATCATCATCAGCTAGCATCTGTGGTTACATGACAGCAGTGTAGGAGTCTGAATGGTGAACTAACATTGGGAGTTTATTTCATTAGCATTTTAATGATAAATTTAAGCATTTTTCTCTTTCTCAGCTTCCTCTAGAAATCTTTATAATAATGATAGCAGCCAATCAAGAGTCGATCATGCAATTCTGGACAGACTATAATTTGAAGCTAAGCTCAGCTCTGCCTTCTTTCATAAAGTTCACCACTGCTTTATAACTAGAATATTTTTCTTATTTCAGCAAACCCTTAACTGCCCAGCAAAAAAAATAATAAACTCAGAAGAGACCCCCTCCATCACCTGCTGAAAACCTTTTATAGCACACCTATAGTAATACAAATTTAGTACCCCTCTTTCACTATTACAGCTATTATCTCCAATTTCTTGGATAATTGATCATAACGCAATTGATATAGCTTTTTACACCTTTTTATCTTTCACTTCTTTCATTTTCCACTCAGACTCTTTTAATTCCTCAAGGAGTTCAGTTTTACATATACAGTAGTTACTAATTTTAATACAATGGAAATAGCCTTTTCCATCTTTACAAAAGATTCAAAACAAAAAAAAACAAAAACTGAGATATGACAAATTTTTAGATTCTCTCAGCTGATATTAGCCTTAAATTATTTTATTTTTTTAACAAAAAATATAATGCACAGAATGACCACTTCTATCTATTGGTAAAATTTAAAATTAGCCATACAATAATAACCTGCATTTTTTTTAACTTGTTAATAGAGGGAAAAAAATCAAAAATGTGCAAAACATTTGTAATTACTCTAACTATTCCCCTTTTTTATATATTCTTGCACATAAACAATTTATAAAATAACCATAAAATCAGCAAAATAACATAAAAATTAGCAGTTTGAGAGTGAGTTAAAGCCAACAATTGGTGCATCCAGAGAAAAGGCTAGACTACCTGAATGCTGCCCAAATGCTTCTGAAACCACTATCGTCCCTCCTAGAAGTCTTCATCACCTACTGGGGGGCAGTACTGCCCACTTTGGAAAGTTTTAAAACACTTATTGCTGTATTAGTGTATAGATAGATAGATAGATAGATAGATAGATAGATAGATAGATAGATAGATAGATAGATAGATAGATAGATAGATAGATAGATAGATAGATAGATAGATAGATAGATAGATAGATAGATAGATAGATAGATAGATAGATAGATAGATAGATAGATAGATAGATAGATAGATAGATAGATAGATAGATAGATAGATAGATAGATAGATAGATAGATAGATAGATAGATAGATAGATAGATAGATAGATAGATAGATCTGATAGATAGATAGATAGATAGATAGATAGATAGATAGATAGATAGATAGATAGATAGATAGATAGATAGATAGATAGATAGATAGATAGATAGATAGATAGATAGATAGATAGATAGATAGATAGATAGATAGATAGATAGATAGATAGATAGATAGATAGATAGATAGATAGATAGATAGATAGATAGATAGATAGATAGATAGATAGATAGATAGATAGATAGATAGATAGATAGATAGATAGATAAGATAGATAGATAGATAGATAGATAGATAGATAGATAGATAGATAGATAGATAGATAGATAGATAGATAGATAGATAGATAGATAGATAGATAGATAGATAGATAGATAGATAGATAGATAGATAGATAGATAGATAGATAGATAGATAGATAGATAGATAGATAGATAGATAGATAGATAGATAGATAGATAGATAGATAGATAGATAGATAGATAGATAGATAGATAGATAGATAGATAGATAGATAGATAGATAGATAGATAGATAGATAGATAGATAGATAGATAGATAGATAGATAGATAGATAGATAGATAGATAGATAGATAGATAGATAGATAGATAGATAGATAGATAGATAGATAGATAGATAGATAGATAGATAGATAGATAGATAGATAGATAGATAGATAGATAGATAGATAGATAGATAGATAGATAGATAGATAGATAGACAGATACACATTCTTGAAACATAAAAATAAAGATACCAGAAAAAGGTAAGTGATTCCCAAAATGTATTTTATTCTGAGACAGCACTCTTCAGGTGACCTGAGTCACTATCTCTTACACATATCTTTATTATTTATTTAGTATTTATTAATATTACATTATTAAACTTTGATTCACAAGTGTCAAATTTACTGCACTCACAACCTTAACATTAACCACTTTAGATAAGTACATTCATGATTATTATTAATTATTTATTAAACTAGAGATTATTTTTAATGCAAACTTTAATCTAGTTTTTTAAGTTAATTTATTTTAGACTAGGGCATATTAGTCTTTAATTTAATAAATGAATACCAATAATTACTAATGTATTTATCAGGGGTAGATTGGAATTAAAGCATGACTGCAATAAATTCAATACTTACAAATCAAAGTGTAATATATATATATATATATATATATATATATATATATATATATATATATATATATATATATATATATATATATATATATATTAATTATAACATAAGTTCAATTTACACTTTTTATTTGATTATTGCAAAGATGACAATATTTAAAACTGAATACCTTATAAAATGATTCTCAAGTTTTCAATATACACCTGGGTCTCTTTTTATGTGGATTTATTGAACACAATTTTGAAGTTACGCGATTCACGTTTCTTCAGAAGTCGAACTCCGATAATGCGCTATTACTTTAAATAATAAATTTTGCGCACTTATGTCATATTGAAAGTAATAGCACATTATTGGAATTCGACTTTCATCTTAGTAATTTCAATATTTTCTGTGCTTTATAAATAGTAAGATTTTATGCAATAATGAAATTAAAATCATGATTTCCACATTTTATGTATACACACGTTAAATTTTACATGATTATAATGTAAATTTGTTCAAACATTGTGCGTGTTAATTTTGCATTTTAAATCACATTCTGTTTTTTGCTTTTTAAAAAAGAACATAATCAATTATTAATCATTTAGTGTCCGCAAGTTTATTTTTAATTATTTTCTTATTAATGACACTAATCACGAACGTGCTCTTAAATTCCAACAAGAGCTAAATGGTTGTATGTCTGGATATCGCGAGCTTCATAAACAATTAATAAAATCATCGTCTCAAAGATTAATTACTAATTACACTGTCACCAGAAAACCATTAACACAACATGAGAGTGAAGTTGGCGCTAGTTGTATTTCCTCTTGTGAAGAATCTGATTTTTTACCAGTTTGCAAACAAACCTGTTTATTGGCAAGTAGCAATAATAATTAAAATATGCATAAAAAAATGTCAATTACTGTACTGTAAATTATGCATAAAAATATATTGTTTTGAATAAAATTAAATATTATAGTTAAAAAAAGTTTGTCTTGTATCAATTTTTTTCAAAATTGAAATTTTTTATTAGTCATATTTTATTTGCTTATTTTTTTTTTGTGCGAATTTTAAAGTAATTTTACGTTGGTGCTTTGCTTTTGCACGATTTTTGAAAAATCACAGTCCGTATCCTCCCTTTTTCAAGGTAAGTTACGTCTATTTTTGCGTGATTTTGTGTGCGCATGTTTTCTGAGGAACCTATCTATCGCATAAAATGAGACCCAGGTGTATTGTTGTATGTTATATATTTTTAAAAATTTTTGTATCTAATTCTGAATCTGTGGTAAATTAATATAAGATAGATTTCATTTAATCAAGCACACTATATTAAAATTTAGTAAGAGAAAATACATTGTGAAAATATACAGTGGTTTATATATAGATGAAAGATCTAAAAATAAAATTAATAAAGCAATATTCAAGTTTTATGTTTATTATTAAAATGATTTAGAATAATTAATATAACTTTAATATAATATAACAAGCATGCTAATAGCTTTAAACAAGCTTTTCCGATAAATGATGTAAGAAAAAACATTTAAAATATCTATCTACAATTATCTCTCCCCAAATCAGTTTTGAGCTCATGGCTCTCCTCAGTGAGGCACTACAATTTTCAGACACGATCTAAAATACCAACTCAAGTGCAGCATTTGTAGTACGAGCTTTTTAAGTTAAGTCATGTGATGTATGACTTGATTTTTTTACTATTATAACTTTTATATAGTATGTGAAAGGTGGATTTGTGAGTGTGTGTATATTTCTATCTATTTTAAATTTAAGGGAATACTATTTTAAATTCTAGTATAAAATTCCCATTTAATTTTAAAATAAAGAGATTGTTTATTATGCAAATAAATAAATAAATAATGGAAAATTTAATAGAATATTTTCTTTTCTTAATTTGAATATAATGATAATAGTAATCTAAAACTATTCAGGAAAGCTTAAAATTTCAATAAAAATAATAGCCCAAGCATTGCTTTGTACCAGGTCAGTCATAATCATGGAACTACAATAATATATATATATATATATATGTGTGTGTGTGTGTGTGTGATAAATAAAACAGGTTATAAATTTCATAACTTGCTTTAGCTTGCATTTTATGATCACTAGATGGAGTTTTACCAATATCTCCTAACAAGCTTGTTTACATAAACGCCGAGAGAGATATAATTCAATATCTCTTTCATTGTCTCACACCTCCAGACCATGGTTTCGAGCTAGTTGGCTCACGTCAGTGAAGGGTTGGAAGGGTTGGTCTGGAAGTGGGAGACAACAAAAGAAATATTGAATTCTATCTCTCTCGGCATATATGTAAACAAGCTTGTTAGAAGCTATTGGTAAAGCTCCATCTAGTGATCATATATATATATATATATATATATTAAAATTAAATATGCCATTTACATGATAATGCAATGCATAAGACTTTCTTGTTTATTGCATTGATATCATTTATTATAAACCATGCCTCTTTATATTTTCTTTTTCAATCATTACATTCAGTACAAACAACATCAATATTAATAGAATCACAATTATGTCCAAATTTAATTTCATGTTCCAAAAATATAAATTTAACATTAGAGTCTCTTTTAGCCCCTTTATATAAATATTTGTATTGTGCTAATCTTGTAGCACAATTAGCAAGAGAATTCTCCATAATAAATTACATTACATTTGGTTCATTACATTTAATTTTATAAACTATTTGTAGAGATTGGTTTGGAAATAATTGATCTTTAGTATTATTTAAAATTTTATTAAGATTAGAAGGTGTTCTAAAACAGATATTATAATTGTATTTTTATATTGGACTATTTCATCATCTAATATGAGTATTGAATGTCTCTAGAAAAATTTAACTTTTATTTAAATATTCCAAATGCATTCAACTGTTAGTCATAGCACATCAAACAGATTAGCAATATATGCACAATGGTTTGAGAGGTATTATTCCCCTCTTCCTCAGGTGTTGATGGCATGACCAGTGACAGTAGTAGCATGGTATTCAAACTTGGCTCCTTAGATTCTTGAGTATTGAATTTTAAGGTAATGCTCTAACCAACTGAACTATCCTGCCAAAGGCAACAGTCAGCCTAGCACTGCCTGAAGAAGAGGGGAGAATAATACCTCTCAAAATGTTGTGCATATACTAACCTGTTTGATATGCTATTACCAACAGTTGAATGTATTTTGAATATTTAAATAAAAGTTAAATTTTTTCTAAAGACATTCAATACTCATATTAGATGATGGAAATAGTCCAATATAAAAATACAACTAAAACACCATTGTCACAAGACCTTCAGGAAAACACTGGATATTATAATCATTTGAACAAATTGTTTTCATCCTTTTAGATATATTATATATATAACGAAGACTGATCCATGCATTATTATTATTAAAGTTATTACTATTCAAAGATAAATAAAAAAAATTTAAAAGTTTTATTTAATAAATTATAATTATAGCCTGATTTAATTAAATCTTCCATATAAATTTCGATGTTGTTTCTCTATCTGCTTCAAACTTACATAATTTAAAGTTTCTATACTAAAACATCTAAATCCAACTAACTTATAACAAATTGGAGTAAAAGAATAAGGATTAACTACACCATGAATATTGATAGGCTTTATAACCATTTTGTAACTAATTTGTGAATTTGTATGTTGAATATACATATCTAAAAACTTTATATCACCAAATTTATCTTCATCTTTCATAGTCCAAACCAATGAAGATAAAAGAAATAATTCATCTTTTATATCAATAATTGTTTTTTCTTGAGCATATATAAAAACATCATCTACATATCTTATATATAAAGGCCTATGGGACTATCTTTAAGTGGAATTATTTGTAGTATAGTTTTAAATAAATTTGAATTAGAAGTTATTCCAAAAACGTTCACTGCACCAACATAACCTTATACACCTGGGTCTCTTTTTACGTGGATTTATTTAACATGATTTTGAAATTACATGATTCATGTTTCTTTGGAAGTCAAACTCCAATAATGCGCTATTACTTTAAATAATAAATTTTGCGCACTTACATCAATTTGAAAGTAAAAGCACATTATTGGAATTCGACTTTCATCTTAGTAATTTTAATATTTTCAGTAATTTTATAATAGTACATTTTATATATACACACATTAAATTTTACAAGATTATAATGTAAAATTTGTTCAAAACTTTACATTTTGCGTGTTAATTTTGCATTTTAAATCACATTGTTTTTGCTTTTTAAAAAGAACGTCATCAATTATTAATCATTTAGTGTCCGCAAGTTTATTTTTAAAAGGTGAGTAATAGCAGTGGGCACAGTTAAATTTGACAATTAAAAATTAAAATCTGATTTTTAATTGTAATTAATAATTTAAAAAAATTACTTAATGTGACCTGAAATTAATGTGATTTGAAATGAAATTTGATTTTTAAAGCGGAACTGAAAATTAAAAAAACTAAAGACAAAAATAAAAGTTTAGATACAGAAGAAAATGTGAGAAAGGATAATGAAACAGAAGTGGAACCTGTTCCTTTCACTGCAAAAAATGATTCGAGAAGGTCTTCAACTTTCTAATCAGTTGGCAAATTATTTTCTTATTAATGACACTAATCACGAACATGCTCTTAAATTCCAATAAGAGCTAAATGGTTGTATGTCACATTCATAAACAATTAATAAAATCATCATCTCAAAGTTTAATTACTAATTACGTTTGTCACCAGAAAACCATTAACACAACATGAGAGTGAAGTTAGCGCTAATTGTATTTCCTCTTG